>CM057813.1:29441236-29621236 GCA_030067965.1 Latrodectus elegans
ATGACTGGAATTAATAGTTCACAATTTCATTGGAATTCTTATAGTTATGAAGAAATGTATAGTATTTAAACAAGCAAAAAATTTTCTGTTCCATGTGTAGATACGTTAATGGCTCCACATAGATATTATATTTTTGAGAAATAATTCTAGAATATTTTAATTTACGAAATATTTGAATATAGTGATCCAACTTTTCTTTAATTATTCATTTACTTTTTCAAAGAAAAATTATTGTAAAGTTTCTTTATTGAATCTATATCAGTATAAATAAGTTATCAGTTATGTACATGTTGCAAAAATTTTTCCATATTTTTAATAAGAAATGAAACTTTGCAATTTCATTATAAATTACTAAATTTTAATTTTCAATAATCTGCAAACTAATTACATAATTAAAATTTATCCTATTAGCAAAGGTACTCATTGAAGTCTTGCATAATTTGTATTTTTTTCATTATATTGCTCCTTAGAACACAATATGAATTTTTTTCAGTTGAATGTTTAGCTCTTAAAGCAATTTTTGCTATTTATTGAAATATATTATTTAGGTTTTATATTTAATAACATTGTAAAGTGAAATCAAGATATCTCTTTATTTCAATTTCTGAATTTTTATATGCTAGTAATTAAATTGCATTTTTATTAAAATGTCTGCTTATATCAAACTTATCTCTCATACTACTACAATAAGAAATATGTTTTTATAGTTCATTTATTTTTCTTTCCTAAAACTCACTTAAACCTCTATCATTAATCTATTCACTATTATTAATTTCTAAGTGAAATATTTTGCTGAATACTATTTATAAATTTTTCTAGCCTATAATTTTAAAATGTGTATAAAATTATTAACATTTTTAATTCTTTTCAGTTTGATGAAATTATAAAAGTTGTAAAAAGAAAACATCATTTTTGTCATAGATATTTTTGTAACTGATCTTGTAAATATTAAACAGTCTTTTATTTTCTTGTTTTTGTATTTGTAACTGAGTATACTAAAATATAGCACAGATACAATATACTTTCTTTAAATGCTCTCTTTTAAAATATTAAATAAATCATATTATATAAAAATATGGATGATATATTTTTGTCTTCATATTTCACTTATTCTGTTAATCCATCTAATGTTTTAAACAAAATTAATTTTCATATGTGTTATATTTTGAAGATATTAACAAATTAATTTGTTACTGACATTGTACTAATTTAAAAGACTGAAAATTATTGATTTCAATCTGTTTAATTTGATGTGATAAATAATTTATTGTACATTTTGAAACATTTTTCATGGATAATTAATATTTTTTATCATAATTATCTATTTTTTAAAAAAGGCTCTCATAAAAATGATATTTTTTTCTAGGGGCTCAACCAACTACATCTGATTTTATAGTTTTGAATTATAGTGAAGATCCAAAAACAGTTGATGGGAAGATTTTAGTCATGGAAAAAAGTTATTCCTCATTAGAAAAATATGGCCAACCACTTTTAGAAAGATTGAAAAGTCTTCAAATCCCAAATGATATTTTGAAATTGGTAAACTAGATCTTTCTAATAAAAGTTTTTTTTTTATCAGCTTTCAATACAATTCTAAGCAAAAATTAACAAAGTAGAAACAATTTAATGAGAGAATAGAGTAATAGAATTAAAATAACCCAGAGTCAGGAGTTAAAATATCTACTTGTGTGGCGTATAATAATGTTGGAAGCATTCAAAAATCTTATAAAGCACACAGATGACAATTAAGTAATGCATGGTGTACAATAGTTCCAGTAATGCCATTTTTCTTCTTCTGCTTTTTTTTTTTTCTTTTTTTTTTTTTTAAGTATATGATTTGCAATAATCCTAACATCTTCTGGATGCTTTCATCATAAATTATGTCATTGAGAAGTTAAAAGGGATTTTAACTAATGCGTATTTGAAAACAGAAGGTTTAATAAGCTTGAAGTAACATTTTAAATAATTAAAACAAGTATTCAAATTTTCAGTATTAATTAATAAGAATATAAAACAGGTTACAAGAAAAATTGCAAGTGCAAATCTAGATACTCCAACTAGGATCCAATTCTATGAAATAAATCTTACACTATTTAATTGCTTTTTTAAATACTTGATGGATTTTATTTTATTATTTATTGTATTTTATTTATACAAAATTGAATGTATGCTGTTCATTTGTTTCTTATATATTTTCTTCAACCTTTTATTTAAGCCTAGAGCAGCTCTTTTATAATTTAGATGTTTTTAGGTAAACATTGATAAATATTTTTGTAAAATAAAAATTTGCTTTTATAATGATAGGTTTTTAAAATATTTTAAAATTAAATTTTAATTTTATCATTTTATTAATATAATTAATTACAATGGTGATTAAGTAAAAAATAATTAGCAGCTTGTTTTCTAAGTTAACAATGCTTTATATTGATAACAATGAATAGTAAAATTTACCTCGGATTAATGCTCATGTTGACATATTATTCCTTCAATTAGTATTAAAAAACTTCTAATGCAAATATTAAATAAATGGTAATTTGATTTCTAAAAACAAACTAAGAAAAAGCCTCTGTTTTTAGAAAAGAGCTGGGAAAAGAAGCTAGAAAGTTAAATTGCCTTATATTTTAATTTATCTGAGAAAGTGAAAAATCTTTTCTAAAATGAAGCTGACCAAAATATCAAAGAAAATTTAACTATGCAAATGATTTTTTTTAGATTAAATAACTTGTTTTTAATTGTTTTCATATTTATAAAGAAGTAATTATTGCTTTTTTATTTCAATTGATGCATTTAAGCATTAATTACATAAAGGATAAGTTAAAGAGAATATGATTTTTAAACAAATGTGTTGCCAAATAGTTTTTTTAAGTTTCTAAAATTTTATTTTAAAAGAGTATTTTTAAAATTATAAAAATAAAAATTTTATGTAACTAAATTATTAAAAACAATGCATTTTTATCTTGAGTTAATTGGATTAAACAAAGTTATTTTTTTACATATTAAAAATTGTTTTATACATATATGAAGTCCATTTGTAATGCTTTGTGCTTCCAAGGCACAGGTCCAAAGTTCAATCTTCAGGCATAGCAAAATCAATTCAGCCTTTCATCCCTTCTGTGTCAGTAAAATTGAGTACCAAGCATGCTTTGGAACTAAACATAGAGGGCTTATTCAGCTATCCACCTGACTGTGATGCAGGCTATCATGTCACTGAATTATGTTTATAGATATATATTGAAAATATATACTACCCAACAGATAATGAAGTATCTATTCAAAATCATTTTACTATTGGCAGGAATCGTATGAACATGATTAGTATGTACAATTATTAATTTCATGTGTCACTAATGCTTGCTTTACTGATAAAAATATTTCTGCAGTACTAATTAGCTCAACTAATTGATGTTATATATATATATATAAGTTAATTTTGTCTAATGAGTTATTTTAAATGCAATCACATCTTGAGGAGAAAATATATCTTCAATTATTCTACCAACATTGCCAAAACTGACTCTTTTGAAAATGATAAATTTCGTTTTTGAAGATGGTACCAGGATAGATATAACTGTATTAGTCTCTTCAGTTTATAAAGGATTTTTACTGATTTCCATGAATATATTGATATATTTATACTTCGTATCCATCTACATAAGGTTTATTTAGGTGCAGAATTATCCCTTAGAAATAATTGCAAGACATGCATTTGCATAATGGCTATTTACAGTTCTTAGAGAATTCATTTATTCAATATATGCATAGACTTGCAAGGCTTCGGAGCTTAAATATCATTGAATATGTGCAATACATTATCAAGAAGTACTAATGCCATCAACAATCCTGCAGCTTTTATTGGTATTACAGTTGTGATTTACTATGCTTCAACAAATATATATATATAAAATCTAATGGTTATAGTGATCATGATTCATCTAAATAATATTACATGATTTTGCTGCAGATAAGACTGTTAAATAGCTGTTGAAGCATAGTAAATCACTCCTTTAATACCAATCAAAGCAGCAGAATTATATATATTATCTTGGGACTTTTATATTATTTGGATCAATGTAAATCACCCCATGACAACTTTCAAAAAAGTATCATTTCCGTAACTCTGTACTTGAGTATTTAATGTTTTATATCCATATATACTTGTTATATATAATAATCATTTATTTAAAAAAAAAAAAAAACTTATCTGAAAATATTGATTGACAAATGCAATGTACCAATAATGTTAATTCCAAATGCATGAACATTGTTTGCAAAAGAAACCCTTGATATTTGCACTGCTGGTTGCTCAGAGTCTATGACAGTAAAATAAAAGGCAGATTAAATGGGAGAAATTGCACTTATATTTGCTTTTAGATCTAAGATTGCATGAGGAATAATGACATTACTTTTAAAATATTTAGGCCTTAAATATTTCCGTAGGAAAATCACAAATATGTTTTTGATTGTATTAATAATGGTTGTGAGTAACAAACAGGAAGTTGAACTGTGAAAAATATGCTGGCGAAATAAGTTTTCTGTGTACAACACACATATTGGACTGATTTTATTTGCCAAATAACTAAGTGTTTCTAAATTCACGGGTTCTCCTGTTTGAAACTCCCTCTATAATAATGTAATTTTCTGGTTTCATGTCATCTCACTGTGCTTTATTATTATTCTCTTGAAATTCAAGCAGGTATGTGTTTTTATTTTTCTCCATATATTGTGGGGTGATGTAAACTTAAATATGTATTGCATCTTTGTTATGAAATTATTTCTAGTATTTTATAATATATCTAGTCCAATTTTTTTAAAAAAATGAAGTTCGGATGGAAATATTTCGTGGAAAGAAATGTCTCTATTTTTTCAGAATTTATAGAAATATATTGCTAAACACTTATGTAAATGTAAAAATCATATGCAGATAATTTATTAATCATTTTCATTTGGAATACATATTGTTATGATATCTAAATTTTATTTAAGATTATCTTCATCAATTCATTTTAAAAATATGCATGTTTCCTAACTGTAAAAACAGCTAAAAATCCTAAAAAATATAATTATTTGGAATTTTCTTATAGCATAATTATATTGCCTTAAAGATTAATTTACATTATTGTCATGAACACATTTATCAAGTTACATGCTAGGAGTAAAATATCTTTCTGTACATTTTCACTGTAATGTTTGCCTTCAAACTTAATTATTAACGATATGAAAAGTCAGAAGATAGGGAATTTACAAATGGTTAGATAAGGTTTGCAATTTAAATTCTTCAGATATTTTAAACTTAAAAATTTCATGTATAATTTTAAGTTTATTTCATAACTTTTTGAGGGTGTAATAAAACTATTTAATCAGATAATTTACTAATATTTGATGTTATACTTTTGTTCTTTAATTTAAATTGTGGATGGATTTTTATTTTTCCCAAATGAGAAACAATGCAAATTTTAAGATTAATTTAATATTGGGAAAATTTTCAACTCTAAATCTATTTAGTTCAAATTATTCTACTATAAATGACATACTAAAATTATAATGAAAATAGTTAGTAAAATAAAACTCCCCATTTATCTATTCTATATTCTATTTCTTTTAACATAATTCAAATTTAAATAAATATATGAAGTTTTTAAAAATTTTATAACATTTTTATTAAAATTTACTATCACATACAGACATACAAAGTGCTTTTTTTTCATAAGGTTTAAAAATACATCAGTTTATATCTATATATATATATATATATATATATATATATATATATATATATATATATATATATATACGAGGGTTGCTATTTATATTTCTGGCCTAATAATGAAAAAACAAATATGTAGGATCGAAATTGGTTTTATTGTTTTTCAAAATATTCTCCATGATGATCAATACACTTTTGCATGCGTTTGAACCAATTTTCAAAGCACTTTTTCCAGTCCGATTGAGGTAACTCCAAAACATGCGTTTTGAATGCATCAACCGCTTCTTCGGGGGTCGAAAATCGTTGTCCACGTAATTTATTTTTGATGTGTGGGAATAAGAAGAAGTCATTGGGTGCCAAATCAGGGCTGTACGGCGGATGACCCATCAGTTCGATCTTTCGCTCCGTCAGAAATGCCTTTGTTTGAGTCGATGTGTGAGAGCTCGCATTGTCATGATGAAGAATGATTCGCCTGTTCTTCTGCTTTTTTTGAATTTCTCCGATGACTTCTGGCAAACAAATGGTCGTGTACCATTCAGAATTGACCGTCCTGCGTTGCTCTAACGCCACTGTTGCCACATGACCGTTAATGTCGAAGAAACAGGCAATCATTTGTTTCGATGTGCTTCTTCCTCGAACAACTTTTGTTGGTTTTGCCTCGCCTTGGAAGATCCATGCAGTTGATTGCTGTTTTGTTTGCGGCTCATATGCATAGATCCATGATTCGTCACCTGTGTAGATGTTATACACAGCCTTTGATGTACCTTGAATGTATTTTTCCAACATTTCCTTGCACCAATCGACCACGAGCCTTTTTTGAGCGTTTGTCAGAT
The DNA here is from genome assembly GCA_030067965.1 of Latrodectus elegans. Taxonomy (NCBI): domain Eukaryota; kingdom Metazoa; phylum Arthropoda; class Arachnida; order Araneae; family Theridiidae; genus Latrodectus; species Latrodectus elegans. The sequence goes on from CM057813.1 coordinate 29,447,774, forward strand.
TATGCGGGATCCAACGCGAACAAATTTTTTTTACACTCAAATGTTCATGCAATATTTTATTGATGCTAGTCATACTAATGTCCAAAGACGCCTCTATCTCACGGTATGTCACATGATGATCTTGCTTTATCAGTTCATGCACAGCATTGATCTTTTCTGGCACAACAACGGATTTTGGACGACCTGCACGAGATTCGTCCTGGATCGAACATCGACCACGATTAAATTCGTTATACCAATTTTTTACAGTGCTGTAGGATGGCGCTTTATCGCTGTATAAAGAATTAAGTTCATCGAAGCACTCTTGTCTTGACAATCCACGTCGAAAGTTATGAAAAATAATGGCACGAAAATGTTCACGATTCAATTCCATTTTTTGACAGAGAAGAACTTTTCAATTTACTGTCAACAACACAAATAAAGCTATAATGGTAAATCGTCTACTGAATTTATGTTTAAAAATATCAAACTTTCAATTAAAATCGTCTTCGGTCGCCTAGCAACACTTACTGTTGCCAAGGCCAGAAATATAAATAGCAACCCTCGTATATACACATACATACATAAAGGGGGAAAATAAGAATAGCTGTTTAAACTGCTCACAGAAATATTTTAAATGTAAATGTTTGTGATTTTTCTTTAATTATACTCAAAACTTTTTTGATTGTGGTAAAAATATTCATTCATAGTACCCATATTTTTTTCAATGGTGAGAGCTTTTGGGTTCAAAGCATGTGTCCCAGTTAGGTTTTCTGTCTAACTCAAATATCTCTGCATTTAGTTCCCAAGCATGCTTGGTACTCAGTTTATCAACTCACTGAAGTGATGAAAGGCTGAGTTGACCTTGTCCAGCTCGAGGACCGAACTTTGAACCTGGTTAACAATCAGTCACTATTTCTTGTATAAAAACATGAGTATTCATAAATTAGAGTGGGTATATGATGTTTCATTTATGTGTTATATATTTTCTTTAACGAAAATGTTAGTTTATCATTTGTTAATTTTTTCATTTAATATTATTAGACTATCAATTAAGTATAGCAATTTTTAAATATTTCTGTAGATAAATTTCATAGATACACCTGGAGTCATTGAAAATAAGAAACAACAAGAAAGAGGATTTCCTTTTATTGAAATTTGCCGCTGGTTCATTGATCGATCTGATTTGATTCTTCTTGTATTTGATCCATCCAAGATGGATATAGGTGCTGAGTTAGAAGAAATATTTATGCAATTGAAAGGGAATGAAGCAAAGGTATTAAGTACTTCAATTTCTTTTTTTTTTTTTTTTCATTTGATTTATTTAAATTATTAATTTATGTAAATTGCTTTTATCATGTTGTTTTATGTTTTTTGTTGGATTTAATTATTACATCTTAAATGGTATGGTAACAAATTTTAAGCTTGCTTATTTACATTTATATCAACATATGTAAAATTTTTGGAAAAAAATTCACTTCATGGTTTTGAAAAATTTAATTATGCTTATATTATTTTATTTTTTAATTAAAAATTTATGGGAATTTTTTATTGTTAAAAAATACAATCTTTTGAATATCTAAAAGGAAAATTTTTTTTACTACTATTTTCAAAAATACATTTTAAAACCAAGGGCAGTTGATTATTAAGGTAAAAAGTAGAATAGATAAAAATCTATTTTATATTTTTGGGAGAAGCTTTAGTCATGATATCTTTATTTAGTAAGGAATCTATTAAATTGTTATTTTTGTAAGCTAGGCAACCTCTCAAAGAATGTGTACTATCATCCAAATAAAAATCACTTTGAAAAAGCAATTTTCATTTGGGGAAATCTCACCCATGATAATGTTTAAAGGTTAAATAAGCATAGAATTTTCTACTTAGTATTTCTCTAATTGATTTCAAGTTCCTTTACATATGATACTTCTGATAATTTCAAGTTTTTACAAATCTTAATTTTTATTTTTTTTAAAGTAACATTAACAGATTTTTAGAAAAGAAATGTTTTAAATATTTATACTATTTTTATTGCTATTAAAATATTATATTTAATGATATAAAATTTAATGTTTTAAAAAAGAATTGATTAAAATTTAGGATAAAATTGTAAAACCATAGAGACATTTGTAACAGGATTCATGAAACATTTTTATATTTAATAAATTTAAACTATTTACTAAAAATAATACCTTAACTTAAATATTAATCTATTACACTTTTGTAAGAAGAAAACAGTTGGGGGTTATTTTTAAATTTGATACTAAGTTTTTGAAACCTTTTCTAATGCAACTTCATAATTATCATACAATAAATCTTTAAGTTCCAGTTTTCAAGGTAATTTCACAGTATAGCATTTGTTTTCATATCAAATATTTTTTCAAACTTATCTAAAATTACATCAGTGTTTTCAGCTTTAGATTCGATCCCCAACTTTCCAATTTGCAATTCTCCCAAAAATTTGGAATTTCTTTTTAAATGTCCTTTTCTTCAATTAAAACATTCATTGCCAGGTTACATGTGGAATTTTGATCATTTGTACCTGGCAAGCACCAACCAAACAGGGTTTCACTAGCCACAAAGTTATTTTTCAAGCATATAATTTTCCCTGTCATTATTTTGTTACAATAATTGATACCAATTAATACATTAATGTCATTTGAACAATTTACACCAAAATCTGAAATTTGCAGATTTTTCTGCATCTTATTTGATTTAAATATGCTCGATTCTGGAGTTGATAATTTTGCACCAGAAATGAGATCTGTTACCAAGAATTCTACATCAATATTTGCAGAGGGATCTCCTGTTTTCAAGTCTCAAGCTAACAAAATCAAAGGTTTTCGTGAGGGGAGTTTCCGAACCAAAGGAAAAAACAAGATGGACAGACATTCTTGTCTAACAACAGGAAAATTGAATTTGTTTTGTAAATCTGTTGACAAATAGGAGCATGATGATCTTGTATTTAATAGTGACACTGTGAAATCAAAGCCACAGTTTCATCTTCAGTTTTGTTTTCGATTTTGTTACTCTTTATTTTGTTACTTTGATAACAGAGTTCAGTTATGTTTATTTGAACAACACTCATTACTTTGATATTTGGGAGAAAGACAAAAATATTAACTACCATGATTTTGTAGTAATTGCTTGTTCTCTTCTACTGTAAATGAGTCACATAATTTACTAGAATGTTTGCCTTTAATATTGCAAAATAGACAATCATTTTTAGTTGTTGGTGCCAATAACTGATATCAGGTGATTAAAAGGGTTTTCAGGCACTTCTACTGTTACAACTTTCATGTTCCTGCTAATTTTTTCTAATTGGGAGGTTCGTTTTATTTTCAATGTGCAGAGAGTTATCGCATTCGTGATTCAAAATTCCTTTTGTAGCAGTTTTAAAAGTTTATCAAATCCCACGTTTTATTGTTATTTTGTCTACTGAACTGCAAGTAATATCATGTGGAAAAAAGTCTTAGTAATATGAAATTCAAAAGATTTCCATTACACTGTTAGATTCAATACCTAAAGATTTTTATCCATATTTAAACAGTTATTTCGAAAGTATACATTTAATTCAACTGATTGAAAAATTTTTATCAGAAAGGGTACTTACCCCTTTTATGTTCTTTTTCCGAAATTGACTCGTCAACAAAAATATTAGTCCACAAATGTTCATTTATATTATCATTTCACAGAAATAGTCATTTTAAAGATAAATTAAGTTTTAATAGTTGAATTCAGTAGTAGGTCAAATCACAAATTTCCGCACTTCCTTTGGCCAATGTCGCCATGTAAAAGAATCGAGCGATCGTGGTCTAATTTCTATTTCAAAAATTTAATAGAACTCAAATCATACTCAACAACTATAGATAAACACTAGCTAACAATTAATTTATCATATTGACATTAGGAATGATTAATTCCAATCAACAGAATCAAAATACATGTCTACACATTCGATGCAAATCATTAGCTAACTATTTCTTCTTTACTAATGGTACTCTCATCACTGCAATGGGATTATTTTACAAATATCTTTAATTTAAACAACATTATTAAATAGTTTCAAGGAATAATGTTTTAATAAATTTCCTCTGTATTTTCGATTGATACTGCTTCATTTTATATTTAAATTAAGAAGAACTCTCTTATATCAAATTAGGCTATATATTATTGAAGCTAATATCTTCAATGAAATTAGTTTGCAGTTCAGTCTTTGCCTAAAGTATAAATCTTGTTTTTTCCTCTGAAATATATTTTATACCTCATTGAAAATGACTGTGCTTTTTATTAATTGGAAAATTTTATTTTTAAATTATTAACAGAACTATTCATTTATATTCTTATAACTTGCAATATTTTTTTTTCTTTTTGATGATTAAAAAGTTTATAAAATATTTTATTCTGAATATATATGTATATATATACACAATAGTATTCCTACTAATTTAAATTGAAACAATTAAAATTAATTGTTTTTAATTTCTTTCACAGGTAAGAATAGTTCTGAATAAAGCTGATACCATTAATTCTCAAGAACTGTTACGTGTGTATGGAAGTCTCTTTTGGAATCTGTCTCCATTAATCAATATCACCGAGCCACCAAAAGTATATGTTAGCTCTTTCTGGTCAAAACCATTTCAAAGTATTTCAAAAGAATACCAAGATATGTTTATTCTTGATGAGGAATCTTTACTTCATGATATTTTTGAAGTGATGTCCAACAGACTCCAGAATAAAATTGCTTTCCTTCGAAGACATGCCATACTAGTGAGAAACCATGCTCTCATGGTAGACAAATATATCTCCACACTTTCACATCATCGTTCTTTTTTTCAAAGTGCCAGTGATGTTGCTCAGCTCATTTCAGAACAACCCGATAGCTATCGGATACGACAGAAAGTGTTAGCTCATAAAGATGTTAGTGATAAAGATTTGCCGTCTAATCACTTTTATAAGGAATTTTTTACCCTGCATTCTATGGATAGTTTTACTTCTCTATCGAAACAGTGTGGTTTTGTATCCTTATGTCTCTTAGATGCGATTGAGAAAGTTATCTATGAAATACTGCCAGCTTTAGTTAAAGAAGTTGAGTCTGAGAAATCACTTTATATGTGTTCTCAGAAGCAAACTTGCAACCACCTAAATGGTCTTTAAAAACTGAATTTAAAAAATATTGTTTTAACACTCTTGCTTTTTCTCTGTCATATCATGCATTTTTTTTAAATGTGCTGTTTAGTTGAATAAGCAAAATAATTTTAGATTATACTCATGTTAAAAATGAATGTATTGCTATTTAAATTATTACTGTAAAAGCTAACAATGAACAAGAATGCTTTTATGTGCTATTTAAAAGGTAGCTGTTAAATATAGTAGTTATTTGACAAACATAACAGTTTAATTTTAAACACTAAAATAAATTTGACAAATTTAAAATATCCACTATTTAATCTTAGAAAATTCATTAAAATACCTAATCCCATCAATATTATGCTATCAGTATACATATAGTTGGCTTAATAGATTTATTTATTTTCATGTCTGGAATAAATAAATGACTGGTTGTTATTCATTCAACATTTTTTTTATTTTAAATTTGTTATATATTTTCTGCATTTTATTTCCATTCTCATTCTTATTTTCTTTGCAATCAAATCTCATCAGACAAATCATACATTATTAAAATCACTGTTATTTTATTATTTAATTTTCTCTAAAAAAAAATTTTGCCTGTGATTAAAGACATTTATGTTACAAAAACATTATTATCATTCCATCTTTCTATAAGTAAAAAAGCTAAATCTTAGGAGCCAACCGAGTGATAAATGCACTTAATTGGAATACTAAGCCTGCAATTTTATGATGTAACCTGATCTGAGGATTTGCAAAATTTGTTCACAGTCTTAATGACCCTTGGTGCATTTTTTATTTATCATTGAAATTAAGAATTGGAAGTTATTTCATTTTTAAAGTGTGTCAAACTGAAATTTAAATGTTATATTTGGATTAAAATGTATATCAAACTAAAATTTAGTATTTGAAATTATATTTTGTTTTAAAAGTATATCAAATTGAAAATTTTGATTTTTTTATTAATATGCAAGAAGTGAAAGATAAGGATATTAATAAATTGCATTTATGTTTTGTTTTAATTTTTATAATAATGATAAGGTGATATAGTTATGTAATTAATTGAGTATTGTGTGGAATTATTTGACATGTAATTAAGTTTACCATGAATTGTAAAACGTAAATTGGGTTTTTTTATAAAAATGTATGTTTAATAATAATAATAGAAATAGAAACTCAAGTTTTTCATAAAAATGTCTTTTATTTACATTGTTGGTTTAGCTTTATTGCCTGGTTCTCTGGAATAAGATTTCATTTTCTCTTATTTTAAGGTTGCCTGGATAATTAAAATCCAAGTTTTCAAAAAATGTTATTTACATTTTAGATTTAACTTAATTGTCCAATTGTCTCTGAGGTTGATTATGTTTCTTGATGTATTTTTAAATGGGGTACAATTGTCTGTTTAATTGGCATCCTTGTTTCCATAAAAATGTATTATTTATGTTGTCTGTCTGTTAGATTGTGTTACACTGCTGCCTTGTTTTAAAGTAGGTGTCATTGCCTAGTTAATTTGATAAAAGTTTTTATAAAAATGTATGTTATTCACATTATGGGTTTAGCTTTATAGCCTGGTTGTCTTCAGGGTTGATTATATTACATTGATGTTTCCTAAGGTGTGTGCCACTGCCCAGTTACCATATTTTCTTGTATATTATCTGCTGATTATGTGTTTAAAAGTTTGGAATTTCATTGTGCATTTCACCACTGTGATTGTCTATGGTGGTAAAATGCACTTTTTCACTCTGGAAACATTTAAACTCGTATACCGTCATATGGAACCCAAAGTGCTTAACGAATTTTTAACTAAAAGTTATAAGGAAGGCAAGTAAAAAAAAAATGGGGACAAACGCATTAATATAAGGTGGCAAACAAGGCATGCTTGGTATGAAAGAAAGAATGTATCCAATGGTCAGTTCGAAAATAATCCATTTCTTTCATATAATTATTAATGAAATAAATATATTTTATTTTTAAAATATGTTTAACCTCGTTTTAAAAGTTATTAAGAACTAGAAGTCGATAAGATTTACTTGAATTTTCTCTGGTTCTGATCGATGCCACGCTTTCATCTCAGATTATTTCAGTTTATGTTGAGGTGGATCCAAACAGATCTTTTTCATAATAAATATTTTTTCTGTGCAATTTATTATATTTTTATTGCAGCGTATATTTTTTATTTTATTTCGCATATTATCAGCTGTATTCAAATATTCGCCAAAAAAATTGCTGCAGATTATGCGATTTTTTTTTTTCTCTCAAAAATTGGTCTTGCGGATTATATGCAGGAAAATATGGTAATTAAAATCTGAATTTTTGTGAAAACTGTTTGCTTTCTGTGTTACTGATTTATTTTATTGCTTAATTGTCTACCACTGTAGTCTATGTGATATTTAATTTATATTGGTATTTTAATATGCAGTCTTTGTGAAATTTGTTTCTATTTATTATTATTTTAATACTTATGTAGTAATTAATTGTAAGGAAGTATTCAAAATCTTGATATTTGAAATTTATAATGGCATGAAATTGCAATGTTTAAAGTTCAAGTTTGAGTGATATCAAGATTTTGAAAACTAGGATAGAATTACGTCACTTTACACAATAATGTGATATTACGTGAAGTGACATAATTTAGGTTGGGAGATAACTTTGCAGTGCTTGTTGCAAAGATTAGAAGTTGCTCCAAACCCATGCTGACTTCCAGAATTTTACCAGGTATTTTATTCCAAAATGCATTTCACTTATTTTTATTATTTTAATGTATGTTGTATTTATACTTTTGTTAATTATAATGAAATGTTATTTTAATGTGATATAAGTGTGAATATTTTTTAGCTCTCTGTTTACTTTTTATGAAATCATTTTTGTATTTTCATAATAATCATTTAAAATTTATTTATTTTTTCACAAATAATTGAAGATATTTGTTTGAATAATTTATTTACTAAATTAATTATATCATTTAAGATTAAAAAAACATTTACTGTGTCTTAGATTTTTCGTAGAATTTGGGAAATTTCTGATGACAATTTCAAATTAGTAAATGATTAAAAGGATTCAGATTTTTTAATTTATATTTAGTACTTATTATCTGATGACATTTAAAAATTATTTACAAATATTTCTTTTGGTCATTATTTCTTTAAACATTTATGCTTAAACTTATTTTGTTTTATTTATCATTGCTATCTCACTAGGTTTTTTACTGTGATATATTTGTATTTTTATGTAATTGTTTGTGTTGTCTTAAAGTTTTTAAATGTTATGTTTTTAAGTATTTCAATTATAAATTTGAAATTTGTTTTTAATTTGTTAGAGTTAATTTTATAGTTTGAATATGTATTTCAAAAAATACTTTTTGAGTTATACATTTGCAACTATGTCTGGAAATTTCGATTTAAATTCTCTTTCATATACAAAGAAAAAGAAAATATTTGCTGGCTTTAAAATTTATTGAGGAATGTATTTGCTATTTGTTAAAGATTTGAAATGTACTGTAAAGTTATCTTTTCATTTTTTTATGTGTTTTCCAACTTTTGAATATAAGCTGAACAGTTATCAATGTCCATTAATGAATTTTCATAATAAATAAGAGTTAACAATATTTATTTCTTGATTTCAATTAAATCAACAAAAAATATCGTTTATGTTGAGAAAGTTTTACTTAATGATCACATTCTTATTGGCGATATATTATGTTTCATTTTGATATTTTTGTGTAATATTAATAATACTTTTAAAACTCATATGCACATTAAAACTGATGCTTTATTAAATTTTTGTTCTAATATAATTTATTTAAATGAGGAAAAGAGTTATAAAAGTTTTATTTTTCCCTCTTTTAATTCTAGTGTGTTACTAAATTTTTTTTCTTTAAATAGTTTAATATAGCATCTCTAATAATTATGAACTTTCAGAATATTTTCTACTTAAAAATATTTGATAATTATTAAATAAATGAATTTAAAACTATTAAACTCAATTCAATAATTTCCATTTCTTAATTTTTTGAGAAATATTTATTTTTAATTATTACTTTTGATAAAAGCTTATCCTGTAATACTTTGACTATTTTTGGTGCTTGAATATATTGCCAGGAGCTTCTTAAGATTGGTGTAGTGGATGTATGATATCTTGTATAATCTATGATTCTTGAAAATTTCTGTGATTTTGATTCCACAACATATCATTTTATTATGATTTTTATATTCATGACATTTGTTAAGTGTCTAGTCATAAATGAATTTTGTTTCTTTTATCTCTTTTGTTCCTATAAAAATTATTTATATGTATACATTTATTATCTTTCATGAAACATTTTCCTATGTTTTATTTAATCAAATTAAAATATTTCTTTGTAGACCAAACATTTTCTAATTAGCACTATTCTGCATAAAGTTACTAATGAACAAAATATCCAACAATTTATTTAAGTTCTACTGAAATAGGTGGTTTTTTTTATTTATTTATTTATTTTTATTGTATATGCTTGCATTGATTCAATTTTAATAAAATTATTTGAATGAAAATTGTATGATATAGTTTTACTCTCTGTTTCATAAATTTTTATTCTATCAATGAGATATTATAATGTTCTTACTGCCTTCATAAATTTTGAAACATTTAATTTCGCATAACTTACCTAACTTCTTTTTGGTAATTTTTAATATTTATCACAAAAATGGCATATACTCCACATTAAAGGTAATTTTTATTTATACAGATGTTTGAAACACTGTACAAATAGATTTAAGAAATTGCTCTCTATAAAAAAATTATGTAAAAATACTTCTGTATAATACTTGTGTGCATAAATAAAAAACAAAATTGATATGCATACTATTTCAACAGTTATCTGATATTATATCCTGTCACTAATTTAAAATACATAAAATGTTAATAAATTCATTTATTAACAAATTATAAAATTCATTAACAGTCCAATACCAATATTTTTGCTGCTTCACTTACGCAAATCAATCAAATATTATTAAAAACATTGCAACATATTGCTCTTCTCTTCTGTAGTTTTGAATTCGAGCCATGAATTCATAAACTTTATTACAAAGTTAGTTCAGGTACAAGTATTATGAATGGCTTAGAAAATTCACATGAAACACTAACTCCCAGTCGAATTTGTCCCTTGTGTTCAGAAAATAATCTTGAAATCAAATCAAAATCCATGAAAAACTTTCATTTTAAATTTAGTTACTTTTGTAAGTCTTGAATTTGAAACTAGTTCCTTTTTAGAGCATGTTATACAGTGTTATGATTCTATAATATTAGAAAATTACGTTTTTTAGTGCAGCGTCTAAAAACTCTGAGGTTTTTAAGTTCAATTGAATTTTTATTGATTCACAATTCTACATTTATATTTTTCATAAGATTTTAAATAACAAATCAGCTTACTTCGTGATACAATGAATTAATTTATGCAGACCACTACTCTGTCAAATTTTGACACAAAGTGAGCTATTTATTACTTATGTTATACAGCATAGCTATTACATGAGCAGTCAAGTTCAAATAAAATTTTCGCGAATGAGATATTCAATACAATTTTTCGTTGTATACATATTTAATATTGCATGTACATATTTAATTTTGCATGTAATATTCATGCGTTTTCTTTGAAATTCTGTTTATACGTTATTGTAAAGTTGCTTATACTCCAAAACAAGTTTCCTTCATCAAATGTAGATATAACATCACTAAAAAGATTTCTAACCCTTTATATTTACATATGAATAATATTAGATATGATTGACAATAAAATTCTATCCATTTTACATCTGTTTGATATCGCACAGCGATAGCATCTGATTCGTAAAAGAATCGTGAATCTTGATCTATACTTCTTATTACGGACGAAGTTTAAATGTGAATTTTTTGCAGCAAAAATAATTTCAGTAGCTTATATTTTATGTATGGCCATTTAAGTACTTTTGCCAAAAATTCAATTAAAAATAAGTTGAGGTTAAGGAATATGTTAATAACAAAACTTAAAATTGTATTATATGTTTTTAATTAGTATCGGTTATTGCGTTTTAGAATATTAATGAGAGAAACTGAAGTTCAATTATATATATACACACACATACATATTCACATAAATTAAGGATAGTCCAGAAATACACGGAAATCAAATGCCACCTGTAGAAATATCACACGGAGCACAGCAGCTTATCTGTTTCTTCAGCTGTTTCGAGAAAAACCGTGTATAGAAGTTTGAGACAATATGATCTTTATGCTTGCATTTGCTCCTCTTAAGGCAACACTGTGGACACCGTCACAGTAGGCTTGTGTTCAGTTTCCGACTAGGCGAGGTTCAGCTAGCAATCTGATTTACGTCGAACGCGTCCTTATAAAAGTACCATGAAAACCACGCTGAAAGTCAACATTACGGTGGTGCAGAAATGGTTTCTTAGGAAGGCATTAATGGGCTCCAAAACGGATCTGCATATTCAAATCGAAAATACCATGATAAGCCAAATTTATTGGGATATCTTTCTGGAACAATATGTCAGTTTTAGGGTGCTGTGAATGATGAATTTGTGTTTATGAATGACAAAGCCCTCTCTCATCGTTTGAACATCGTCAACGACTGTTTTCAATCGAAGTATATCATCCATTTGGAATGGTCAGCATTTTCACCTGACTTGAATCCGATAAAGCGTGCGTGGGGCATGCTTGACCGATGAATCGTAGCCATCAACCACCTCCTACGTGTGTACCAGACCTTCAAAGAGCATTGCTTACTGAGGTTAATTCTTTGCCCAAAATGAAACTCAATAATGTGATCTTCAACATGCCACGGCCTTGTACGAACTGTATTTCTTCGTATGGGAAACATACTATGTATTACTCATCATACCAGCAACATACTGCTCAATTGCCTTATTAGTGATTTGTGGAGTAAAAGCTCCAGGTTTTCTATGCCTCTTATCTCTTTTACTTCACCTCATTTATTTAATACATGGGCTTTACGAATAAATCCCGTTTGTTTCGTTTCTGCACCTTTAATTGCCATTTCCGCCATTATCCTTAACTTATGGACATGTCTGTAAATGTAACTGTGCTTTAATTTTAGAAGTCTGAATCAGTTTTTATGTGATGCTGTTAATTATACTATGTATTTGCACATTGGAAAGAGAATTACTGGCCTTGCAAAAAGTTTCGAAGTATATATTGGTTCTGTAGAAGAAATTTTCTCCAGACCATTACATCCATGGTAACTGCTCAACGACTGACCACAGGACTTTTGATTCCACAGATTTATCGCATGTAAAGTAAACACCAGCAGAGGTACCTCTACCTAACCCTGAAAGATTTACCAGATTTGATGGACCCGCTGGAGAGAAAAGAAAACGGAACACAATACATACAAGACTATACAATTATGCTTGCAATCATACGGAGACTCTAAAAATTATTACATTTACACAGTAAAGAGGGTAGTAAAGTATACTATTTTACACAAATTTGATTGCAATTGGGAGTTAACATGGGGACTCGTAAAAAGCATTCAAAATAGGTGTATGACAAAATACATGGCAGGATGTGGTAAGACAGGCATATAAAATACAAATCAAATTGCATGCATATAAGAAATAAAGAAAACAAATGGATAAACAAAAGGAAACTAAGAATGATAAAACAGAATTGAATACATATACCTGCACTTACTGCAAATTGATGAGGTAATAATGATTAATGAATAATTAATGCATTTAGTATAGGAATTTGGTTGTTAGGTGTATCGGCTCAAGGTAAGTTAGGTCATATGAAATTCTAAGCTATATATACAAAAAGTTTAGATAGGTTATACATAATGCATTAAAATAAGTCAATACAACATGATGATAATAATTGTGATTATGTAATTAAGTAAGAGCGCTGGAATGATGGTGATAAAATAGCAAACAATTAATAATGAACTATATACAAGGAGATGAAAAACAGGCGAAATGTTACAGGTAGAGAGAGAAATGTCTAAATGTAGAATATGAGAGAGATGGAGTATGCGGATTTTACGGCTCATCATCTTTCAGGTGAAGTCTACCACCGTCACGGGCATCATTATCCTCCTATTCCTCTGGAATTATTAAGTCCCTATATTCAAGGAGAAAGTTTATAAGGTTAATAATTTTTAGCTTTGCTGCCTTGTTGATGGTGATGTTTTTGAGCCAGACACTTTTCAGATTGTCACTGGGAATAGTAAAGTGCCAGGAACTCGTGATGGGGCATGTTGTAGCGTAATGAATTGGAGTACCTTCTTCTCCATATGCACAGCTATCAGTGGGTTGTACTCCTATTCTATGCAGGTAACTTGGAAATGGGCCATGTCACGTTACAAAAATCATTATTTGTCTTGGCCAGCACTATTGGTTCAAATTCACTTTTAGCAAAATGGAGTATACTGGGCGTCCGGTGGTATTCTGATCCCACAAAGTTTGCCAATCCTGAATTAATGCAATTTTCCTGATCCTTTTGAAGTAAGACTGAGGAAGAGAATGATGGATTTCCGGTTCATCTGAAGAAGCAGCAGTTTTTGCTAGGCGGTCTGCTATTTCGTTCCCTTCAAATCCTACATGAGCCTTTATCCAGCAGAAGGAGAAGTTTTGTTGGTTGTTAAGTTCCTCTTGAATTTGCCTGGATAAAGGGCTGATGGCTTTCGGATTGCTAAGTGCATAAAGACTTGCTTTACTATCTGACCAGACGAGGCAATTCTGTTCTTGCTTTCTGGCCCACTCAATAGCCTGCTTAGTTGCCAAAAGCTCTGCCTGGAAGACTGAGCAATTGGCATTCAGTTTGTAACTTTCCTAGTGGATTATGATATCCTTCAGTGTTATGACAAACGCGGCTCCTACACTTCCATCCATCTTGGAGCCGTCAGTGAAAATATGGCAGACCTGCTTCTTCAGGGTAGGGTTGTACTCCGTGATTTATCGCATGTACTCGATAGATCATTGGTGGCACTGGAAATTAAAACCAAGACGGAAAGCCGATGCCCTTTCCACTAGGTTACCAAGGGCCTTTTTGCGTTTATTTGAGAGACATTAACGTGTTCTAAATTTTCGTCAAAACCAAATGGCTAATTTCCATTTGGAAACAAAACCTAGATTAATTTCTAAAAATATATTGACGTATTAATGTATTTACCTTACACATTTCATCCCATGATACTGAGCTTCTTTTAAATTATTTAGGATTACAAAATTATTGTGATTACTCGCTCTTTTGTAATTGTGCATATTAAAACCTTTAATAGCTTAGAAAAACCTTTAATAGCTTTAAACCTCAATAACCTAAATATGCATAGACTACTACAGTAGTCTGTGCATATTTAAAATGTAGTAGGAATAAAAAAAAAAGCTTATGAGTTAAAGAAAATAATAAAGGGTTCACTATTTTTTTCAGCAACTTTCCTATCTGAAATAGAGGAGATCATATTCCACCATTTATTTACTGAGATGAGAATAGTTGTTGAATAGATATCTGGTCTTCAATTCATGAATTGCAACAACTAATGGGTTGAAATTTTTGTTTTAAACGTGTTTTTTGTAATCGATACTTCAAACTTTAGGTTCTATTCGAATTAGTCCTAATGGGCAAAAATTGATCGCAAAATAACAAAGGAACCAAAAATATACGATAAGTTTTGTTTATTAATCTCTAGGCACGCTCAAAAAGTAAATTACATTCAAACAAAATAAGTCAAAAAACACTTAACTGAGAAGTGCGCTATAATACTATATTACGCACATGCAACACACTATTTCTCTGCATAATTTATCAGTCACTACAGATATTTGTCGAAATGCTAGCACTAATCACTTGATATCCTGACAATAGAAAATCGCCCCCAAGTCCATGAACAGCTATCTGAACCTGGTCATTGCCGTATAATTGTCTTGCACCTAAATGTTCTTTGAGCTTACCGAACACATTAAAGTCGCAGAGGGGCAAAATCAGGATTGTGAGAGCATCATTATGGTGAGTGCTTCCAAACCTCCCATCCAAAACTGAGAAACAAATCCTGTGCTATACTTACTTTGTGAGGTCCTACATTGACATGCAAAAGGAAAACACATTTACTTAACTTTCCATATCGCCTGTTTTTCACAGTTTTGAGCAAAATCCTTAGTGTTTCATTTCCCATGACTTTATCCGCTGATGGGTGGGGTGGATTTCCATCTCACGAGCCAAGATGTATGTCTCCATTTCATAGACACTAGCTTCGCTTCTTGAAGGAAGTGATGCACCCATGTCTTATCACCCGTAATGATCTAGCTTAAGAAATCATTACATTCCGCAGAATAACGTTGAAAGAATTCCAGGAAAGATGCAAACTTTACTTCTTTGTGTTCGGAACTTAAAAAATAAAGAATCCATCTTGAACACAATTTGCGATGATGGAATGAACACTGCCAACAGATATTTCCAACTTCTTCGCAATGTGTGTGACTCTCACTCTGCGATAGGTGAGAATAAAGCCTTCTACCCGCTCCACCATGATTTATGTATTCACCGTTGTTAATTTTCCTTACCTTTCCTTATCGCTTAAGTCTGTGCAACCGTTTTCAAACTGCTGGCACCATTTTACAATGGCTAGACGTGGCTCATACACTGCCGATATTTCATGATGAATTTTCATATTCGTTAAACGTTTTGACCACAAAAAATGTACTTTTTCTCGGACTTCAACTTTGAAGTAAGTTTCTAGCAAATGTACCATTTTTTCTCGTGCTATGTGACAACGGTTCAAACAATCCGAATAAAGGTGCTACAGTTGGAAGACATTGAACTGAATTATGGTCTGCGCAAGCTTCGTTCTTCTTCTGCAATGATACCATCTCTAAAGGGACATGTGCAGCTTACTTTCTGAACGTCCTATATAATTGAAAAGTTTGTCTCAATCAACTGAAATAAAATATAAAGACAAATAGTTCAGACTATTTATCTTTCCTCTCTTTTCTATTTGTCTCGCACTCGTTTTGGTATTTTTAATTAGCATTCTACCCGATATTCTTTCTTTTGAATTCTACTGTTCATACATGCATGAATGTTCAGACTATGCATGAATTTTTAAATTTATGATTAGGAACTGGCATTTCTAAATGCTAAGTGTCTTTCACATTGGTATAGACAGCGTTTTCCTACCGCAAATTTTGCTATTATTATGATATGAGAGAATAAATAGATAGTCGATTTGCAAAGACTAGACAGCCTTTGCCGAATCTTTGCAACATAGATTATATCTCAAATCTTACAGTAAATGTAACAAAATCTGTTCTGATTCTTATGTTCTTGTGTGACGTGCGAATAACATTGTTGATAAATTATCTTGGTGTTCAGTCAACATTTCTAAATGGTTGTCAGTGTCTATGAACCACACACATGGTTCATAGACACTGACATCTATTCGATGTCATAATTAGCAATATGCTGACCGCTGAGAAACTTTTATTTAACTTTAATAATTTTTATAATTTTACAGTATTTTCTATCGTGATTACCTGGAAAATTAATCCCGAAGTCATTGTTATAACATTTCCTATCACGAATTTTTCTTAATTCTTTTTTTAGTACCACATCCTGCTTCTTTTAAGTATCTCAAAGTCAGGTACAATGATGCAATCTTTTACACCTAAATATTCAATTTTGTGTTTCCTATTCATTATATAGTGCCCTTAATTTATATATATATATATATTAAAAAGTAGTGTGTATAGGTGTATAGTGTATGTTTAAGTTTAAATAAGCTTTTTAATTTAAACTTAAAAGAATGGAAAAAACTAAAAAATGAAATACTTTTAAGAAAATTAAATTGAAAAAATTTGTGGGAAATTAATTAATAATTTTATTTTAATGTAAAATAACTTCAACATTAGTTTTTTTAATTATTAATATATATTTTAATACTGTAATAAAATTAAGATGTCAACTTCAATAAATTTTACATTTATACATATATTATGTAAAATATTTCCAATTTCAGTTTTTTTTTTTTTTTTTTTTTTTTTTGTGGCTCTGATACTAGTATTTTTGAAGTAATTTAAATTCAAATACTATTAATATTAGCTTTGGCACATTATTATTATTATTATTATAATTTTTTACAGAATGATATAAAGTTTGTCATGCATATATCTCATACATATATATTCTATAAATGTTTAGTTTAATTATTAGTTTTTTTAATTATTAATATATATTTTAATACTGTAGTAAAATTACGATGTCAACTTCAATAAATTTTACATTTATACATTTATTATGTAAAATATTTTCAATTTCAGCTTTTTTTTTTTTTTTGTGGCTTTGATACTAGTATTTTTGAAGTAATTTAAATTCAAATACTATTAATATTAGCTCTGGCACACATTATTAATATGATAATTTTTTATAGAGTGATATAAAGCTTGTCATGCATATATCTCATACATATATATTCTATAAATGGAGATAAATTTACATCAAATTTTGAGCTAGTTACAAGAAAAAAATTTACTTTATAAAAATTAAAATTAATTTAATGAGGCAGTCTATATTTCTGTTTCATTTAGAATTTTATTATGAAAATTTTAAATATTTAGAAATATTTATATATATATATATATATATATATATAACATTTTTAAAGTAGAAACCAACATTTAGCTAAGTTACGTAGAATGTGTTAATATACGAGAAAGAGAATTATATATATAGAATATATTCTTTTTTAAAAGTAAATTATCCAGAAATTTATTGATGATTCATGTTTTTTTCTATTTTCCAGCACAATGATTTGTTATGTCTCACTTGTCTCCAACTCGTACTTTGATATGAAATTTGCTGAACAGCTGTTCTGTTACACTTTCTACACCCTTTTATTCAAACATCTGCATGGAGTAAATATGTTGGTTATATTCTTGCGTAAATATATATCACTTGTAAATGAAGTTTAGAGAAAGAAAAACGTGAAGACTAAAAAGATATGAATTCAAGATATATTATAGTTTTTTTTTAATTATTTTTTCATTCAAATAATATTTTTAAATTACAGAAAAAAATTTTAAATAAAAAATTATTAACTTCAAATAAATCATAAACTCGTAATTATATAGTATAAAATAATTTATAATGAAAAAAATAAACGGAAAATATAAATTCTCATCAATATAGTTTGTTTCATCAACATTTTTTTCTAAAAATATTTGTGTCGTTTCTTGTGATATTTTTTAATTATTATCTCATTTTAAATATTTTTGTTACTGTTTTTTGTAACTGTTGAGATATTTATTTCCTACTGTTTAATGTTGAACTAATTTTTCGTTTTTTATGAATAAAATATCATAATTTATACACTGATTTTTATTCAATATAAAAAAAATTATTTTCGAATATTATCATTAATATAGTTCGATTGCAACTTGAAACCATTTTTGAAATTGAAATTAAATAAAACTTAAAATGGGATATTGTTGCGAACATTTTTAAACGTAACTTACCTATCGTATTACATCTTGGTATTTGCCGTAACTTAGTAAATTGTGTCTACTTTTTGGAGAAAGAAGTCGCATGTTTAATCCTCGCCACTGATGATCAGTTATAAAGGAAGGTTTTTTCTAGTATATCTGTTGAATGGGGTGCTTGGAGTTTCGCAAAGCATGAATGTTATCTATGAAAACATGGCTTAAGATAAACCTATCTAATGTCAGTGATTTAAACTGGTAAAGAAGAAAAAATCCCCCCCCCCCAATAAAAATTAATGTAGTACAAAGAATATTTTTCACTATTTTAAGGCATTACCAAGTAACTTTTTTCCATAAAGGTGTATCATTTATTTTTAAAAATATAAACCCACAATTCGATAGCTATATTTCGAATACATGTATAATAAAAAATAAAGATATTCTTCTTTGCACAATTTTTATATTAAAAAATTTAGTAACAGTAAACAAGCTTTAGTAAGGTTTTTTGCTGATATAAATAGCATTATTAAGCATTTGTGTTCAACACTTTAAAGGACAGCTCTTACTACATGAAAACCGTATGTGACACAAAATACTCGTATGAGTGACACAATTTTTGCAGCAAATTTTCCATCCGTCTTGTGATTTAACAAATTAGCAAACTCATCTTAAGACAATCTGAAATACTTAAAGTAATATAATAATGGGAAATAATAAACTGTGTGATATGAAACAATGTAATTATTTTTAAATATAACCTTTAAAACTCACAAACTAGATACCAATATAGGAAATAAAAATAAAGAAGTAATTTTTCACCTGTCTCCTTTTTCTTATTTTCATTATAAAAAGGAGCCTCATTAAGTCAATCGAAAAATAATCATTGTTTTTGTGTAAACAATTGTGAAAAATTTATAGTTGTCTTTTTATTTAGACTATACTTATTCTTATAAAAAATAAATTAATTAAAATTAAAATTTTAAAAATTAAATTTAAAAATTTTTTTCGTTATAATTTTTTTAGTGTTAACTTAAATGAAGTTGAAATGCTATTTCGAATGTTGTATCAAATTTAACATCTCGGTGGCTTTTTTCCGCTATAAAAATATTCGGTAACAGATGTATCCTGTAATGAAGTAGCTCGTATTTATAGACCATATAGACTACGGAGAAAAAGTATCCCTCCTGTGTCTGGAAGATATCATTATGAAAAGACAAAGTATAAAAAGACTACTGAAGAGCGTTGTGCCTAAATGACTTAGACACATTAAAAGTTCTGTTAAATATCCCTGGCCAATATGTCGTGAGGAGAAGTCTCTAACTCAGTCTCCTTTCTCACTTGTTTATGGCCCGAAGTTGTTAAGCGATTGATAGTGCTTATAGAATTAGTTTTAATTAGAAACGGCCATAGCTGTGGCTATGCATACTAAAAGAACTTAATCTAAGCAATCATACGAACGGTTTCATTATTCTCTAAAACTAATTTTTAATTTGAAGTTTCTGCTTAGATGCAAATTCGGTCATGTTTTTTTTTTTTTTTTTTTTTCTCTCTCTCTCTCTTTACAATACATGGTATTAATTTGAGGGAAAAAATTTTACTTGTGGCTGTGAAAATTTTTTAAATTAACTTAATTTTAAAAATTATATGTAAATTATAATTTGTTGTGATTTGATATCCTATTTCAGGATGTATATGCATCAGCCGAATTAGTTCCAAATTAATTAATAAAATCTATAAAAATCGATAATAACGTAACAAGTTTAACACTTTGTGTTGACCGATGGCGTAATGGTTAGCTTTCCTAACTTCGAAGCAGCAGATCCTGGGTATGAATCCTACTTCGGGAATGTGGATGCTCATTTCTCTCTGCGTTTCTTTATTTCTTTAGTTTCGGAGCGAAGATGGCACACCCACTGTATGAGGTCATCACATTCGCCTCTTGTAGCGCTGAATGGGTGTATTCAAATGCAGCTGGGCATTAGGAAAAAAATTAACTCTTTTAATGTAGTTGGCGACTATAAAATATCTGTTTTAACATTACAGCGATTATAAATTGTAAGTAATTTTTAAAAGCTTTTATTTGATATAACAAAATGCAGAACAAATGAATTCAAAGTTCAATAGCCAATTTATCAAATAACAGTTTTTAAAAAAATAGCTTTCAATTTATATTCGCTATGATATTAAGACAGACAGTTAAACATGGTTATTTGTATATAAAAATAACTGTATTGAAACAGCATTCGTGAAGCTGAAGACAGGAATAAGAAACCGCTTAGGTCACAACGATATTACCTTTATCTGTTCAAGAGATTGCACAAGTTTTAATTGATTTACAACTGAAAAATATTCCAAAATTTTTTCAAGCGATATTCTATTTTAATATTACGCTTAAATATGTTTTAAAAAAATCACTCATTTTGCGTCGTAATCTGATAAATTAATGTGTACTTTTCTGATTATACATCGTACTAAATGACATTTTCGAATTGTGAACATTATCATTTCTCTTATCGGTAAATAGTAATTGAGCTAGAAGTTGAGTAGTTGGGGCTTATGTTTTTAGATTATGAATTCCATTCCCACTTTAGAAGGTGGTATTTGTAATAGCTGGAAACCCACTTTTTACAGTAGATCACACACAAATTATATCCATTCAAAACGACTGAGGATCGATGAATAAACAATCTAAGAAATACATAATATGCTACAAACTATCAGAGTGGGTAACATAACGCGCGTCTTCAAGGAAAACTTACATTATAGGCATAATTTTTTTTTTTCCAGTCATATTGTCCTTACTAAACGTTTTCCATATTCCTTACGATCATTATTTTTTTCATTATTATATGAAAAGCTGAATTATAATGAAATATAATTTTATTTTCATAAATATTTTTCATATAACACATCTTTTCGAATGTACTTTTATTCGACAGCTGCAAATATATAAATCATACAGCAAATATTTTTATAGTTTTTACAGGATTATATAAAAATTTATTATGTGATCTAGAAGAATTCGTCATTAAAGTGGAATGGTACTGTAAAATAAAATTATTACAATGTAGACTACTGAATTCGTAAAATAACATATTCTTTCAACTTGAATGTTAAAAATGGTTTAGCTTAAATATCTAGAAAAGTTGAAAAACATGAAATTTTTCATTTGGTTGAATAATAGATATAATAAACTTTTCATTTTTCTTGTTATTTTACATTTTGTTTTATAGAGAGATTTTTATTTTGATAAATAATTTATAAAAATTTAAATTTCTGATCAACTTTAGTAATTTTTCATGAAGTGAATAAACGTATGTGCACTATGCTTTGTTTAAATTATAAATTATTCAAATCAAACGTATATAATATCTTTGTTTTTGGAAATGCTTTTAAAAAATACTCGATTACATTTAATTGCATGGAAAAATGAAGTATATTTTAGGAAAAATAATCAGTATTAATAAAAAAGTATCTAACAGTATGAAAAAATATGTAATTTATTTTTACTTTATGAAGACAGGTGGTTACTTTACCATTACATCGTTCAAAATCAAGATATTTGTGTGTGTTTCAGGGCTTTTAGTTCCAGAAATATTCAATGGGAAAGATTTAACTATATAAAAAAAGAAAAGTAAGATATGATAGCTCAATTAGTAATTTCATTAGTGGAGAGCTGATTAGTAATTCAAAATTGTAATTTTATAACTAATCGTAATGCCCTAGTGGCCATGTTCTTTAAAGTGTGACCAAAACCATGAAATATATCCAGAAATTTGGAACCACACTGCATACGTATTTCTGCTATATGCATCTTATATATTGTGGTAAGTACTTGAAAGAATTTTAAATGTTTTTGAAGTAACATTACATTAATAAAGCCCAATATCAATAAAAAAAAAAAGGACAACATTTGAAGGATGCTTTAATGCTTTACAATGGATTTCGTCATTATGCTAATCATTCCATTATACCAAAGTTTTAAGACAAAAAAGGACAAATTAAACTTTGACCACTTTTTATGGACCAAACTTACCTGTATTTCATACAGTATTTCTGTATGAAATACAGGTAAGTTTGTATTAATACCTGTATTTCATATTGCTACAGTTGATATACAAAAAGACCGCATTAGTCTAGTTCTAATCTAGCATACATTATTCTCTTGAATGAAAAGTAGCAGGTTTGAATCTGTTCCAAATGAAGTGTTTGTAGGTCTGAAACTGAAAGAATTTAGTTTAACTATGAATACTATATACGAGGGTCACTCTGAAATTTTTGAGATACAACTAGGTTTTTAAAGTTATACTTACAAAATTTTAAGTATGTCCAAAGTAGTCTCCTCCAGCCTCAATGCACTTTTGTTGACGAACTTTCCACAGATTAAATGCCTCAAAAAATTCATTTCTTGGAATAGATGAAAAAAATGCATTTATAGCCACATCAATCTCTTCTTCTGAATGAAAACGACGTCCACGTAAGTTCTTTTTTAGATTAAAGAATAACCAAAAGTCGTATATAGCTAGATCAGGTGAATACGGTGGATGTTCTATCACTTTAATTTATTTCTCCTTAAGAAACTCAACTGTTAATCCGGCTGTATATGAAGATGCATTGTCATTGGGAAGCATTAGTCCCCTAACATTCAGTTCTTATAGAATTTCTGGAAGACATTTAGTGGTATACCATTTTGCTGTTACTGTCTTCTGTTCTTCCAGATTGATGGATTTGACCAATCCCGTACTTCTGAAGAAAACGGCATACATCACTTTTTTCAGTGCGCGTTGTTTTTCACCATTGTCGGAGTGGGATCATCTTCAAAGACCCATACTTTGCTTTCTTGACGTATTGGAACGTCAAAAAAACGGTATGTACGTTTCATCACCTGTTACAATTTTAGAAATGATGCGGTGGCCACCATCATTTAGAAATCTAAGAGTTTCTTTACTGATTCTGACACGCTCCTCTTTTTGGTACTCAGTTAGATTTATGGGGAACTCAACGGCAAACTACTTTTTTCATATGTAATTATTCATGAATGATTTTGTGTATGGCTGCGGATCCAATGTTAAATTCCTTCTGTATCATTTGATAGGTACAGCGATTATCATCCATTAACAGTTTTCGTGTGGCAGACACATTATCCAGGATTACTGCCGACGGCGGCTTTCCTGTGTGTTCTTCATCCTGAAGAAAATTGCGACCTCTTCTAAATTCTCTAAACCCTCTGAATACAGTAGCACGAGCTGGAGATTCATCACCAAATGCTAATTGCAACCGTTGAACGCATTCTTCTTGATTTAATCTGCTTTAAAATCATAGAAAATCATATCGCGATAATGTTCTCGCGGCAACTCCATTTTCTCTTCCCTTCTGCTTAAAATTTATTCTACGCTAAACTAGTTGAAGTAAGTCAGTAAAATGTCGTCTTCTGTGTTAAAATACTTTGTATTTTAAAATCAAGCCGTTATTTTTGTTGTGTAAATTCCCGTCTGCGCGTATCTCAAAAATTTCAGAGTAACCCTCATATATATATATATATATATATATATATATATATATATATATATATCATACTTTTTCTTAATAATTACTTACCAAATATCTTTATTTTTTTAAATTGTGCATTATTGAATTTTAAAACATATTTTAATAAGGCATAAATCACGTTTAGTTAAATGATTATGATTGATTTTATGTATTTAAATGATGTGTTAATTTTTTTGAAAAATACTATTCTTAATTACATTATTCTAAAAAATATTTGGAAATGATATTTATTTTTTTCATTTCCAATGGTTATTTTTCTAATATTTCTCTAGACTTTTCTCCATTCTCATATTATTTTGTCTGACATGCATTATTTCTTTAAATTAATATGACTTTCAAAAGTTTAGAAATATATAGTTTGCTTTATTCATTTATGCATAAATAATCAATTAATACAATGTAGAAATTAAAATATCATTAAACAGATGTGATTTTTTTTACTTTACATTGTTATTTTATGTATTGAGCAACCTCTTATTAAGTTAAGATGAATGAGAAAAAAAATCTATTTTTGGTTGATATTTCACTTTTCTTAAACTAATAAGGTATAACGGGATGTAAATTTGGGCCAAACAGATCTTTATAATCCATACTTTAAAATTACAAAACAGTTTTCTATGTTTTGTTTCACTTTTGAAGAGATTATTTAATATTGTTTGGAAAAAATAATGTGAAAATATACAATTTCTCCAAAATTGTTTGAATTTAATTTTTTTGAATTGAAACATGGTATAAAATATGATTGGTTAGTATTAAAAATGTAATTTATTTTCTTTGACAATAGAATAAAGTATTATTTATAATAAGAAATAAGTTTTTATGAGAAATGATCTTTCTTGTGACAAGTTATATTGTTTAAAGTAACGCGTTCTTTGTAATACCTGATTTTAAGAAAAAAAATTTTCTATACCTATATAAACGCGTTTTCGCTGTCATTGTGATAAAATAAATAAATAAAACAGTTCTACTACTCATAAGTATTTCGACATGTTCTTTTATACCCTTACATCGCTGAAATACGCTCAATGTTTGGAAGTAAGGATTTTCGAATTATCGATTCAGTAAATACCGATTAACATTATCATGAATTATTTATGAATGAATATACCTGAAAGGGCAATCAATGTCACAGGGATAAATATTTTTTTTTAATATTTATTAATGAATATCTTTTTTATTATGTAGAACGATCGATTTCCTAAGAGACTATTTTAAGTAGAAATGTCTTGTAAAAATAATTCAATCATTTGCTTAGTCTTTGTCACTTAAAAAAACGTGCAAATTTAAAAAAAAAAATTTAATTCAAAATTTTATAACCATGTATCTAAGGAATATAATTCTTCTCAGGATGTCGCAGCCTTTTCCATTCAAGTTTTAAATAATAAATTACTCTATGTGAGTTTCTGAATTTACGTTTTTGTTGAACTATATTTCAATTTAAATAATCATTTAGGTTATTTTAAAGTTATTTTTACATTACCAGAAAGTAAATTTAAATGTGATAACATTTTTTTAAAATTGTTTATGCTTCAATATTTTATGACAATAATTAACGGGTTGATTTCGTCATTCGAAATTACTATTGACTTCGTCATTCGTGGTTCAAAATTACGGGTGTATTATTATGTATAAAAGTGGGATGGCAATAGCTCAGTGAAGGAAAAGCTTCCTCCTCTTGTTCTCAAAGTAGCGAGTTTGATACCTAATCCTACCGGAGACCTTAAGTAGGAGATTTTTTTTTTTTTTTTTTTTCGTTACATTAAGCTTTTTTTTTATGGCTATTTATTTTTGAAAATTAGAGGCACTAAACATAATCAGTTGATCATGGTCAAGTTATAAGAGAAATATTTGAATTGATATCAGGTCTCTTTCATTATGCCAAAGGGGTGAATTACACTATCCTTTACGAACTCTTAATATAAATAAGCCTTCTGATCACCACTGGTTTTCGCTTTCGACGTCATCGCCCTAGTAAGAAAAATCTGGCATAAAAAAAAAAAAGCCATTTATTTTCCAAAAGAAAAATTACTCTTTTAGTTATTAGATGTTAGCCCTGGTTGGAAAAGGCATTTTTCTTATTATCGGAAGGTAGTGAGTTCGATTAAAAACTTAACCGAAAATACTTCGTTTTCACTAAAAGCAGTTAAACAGGTAGTAGTCGCAGTGTCCTCCAAGCAAAATAATAATTCTGAGGTTGACAAATCAAGTTTAGGGCGACTGCTTGGTTTTTGCTTCTAAATTACGAAGACCCAACCACTTTCAAATATTTCGACTGATTGAATCGATTCGAATAATTTCTTTTTTCATCAGTAAAAAGCTCCAAAAATTCTCGACATTTCCTATTTACTTATCTGTTTTCATTTTAGATTATAAGAAACTCTTGATATTTACCAGAATTTAGAAAGTAGAAAATTATTAGATTTCTTACTGCGTTCATTTCCAGCTAATATATTCTATGGTCAATAATTACTGATGATTGTCTCGTAATTTTGAATTATGACCAAGTAATGCCTGAGCTCAGACTCTTATTATGAAACTGCCTTACACCGCGAGCGGAGGGACACTCTCTTAAGCTCTTTGTTCCTCTACTAATTATAGTCAAAGTTTGGACACAAACCAACTTTATGGATATGTATATTTACGTTATGCTGGTTCTATCAAATGCTGAGGAATTATAATGGACTTTAAGCTATATCATATAGCGCCTCAGAAATTTAAACAATGATCTAGTGACGTGGACGACATTTATGCGGAAAACTTATTCTTCTACTTTCCCTTCTCATCACGGAAAAAATATAAAGGCACAATAAATATTTTAAAATTCATTTTTCTAAATGAGAATATTTTAGTCTAAATCAAATTAATACTTTTGTTGATACCATCAATTTGTCCACTGTCACAAGTGGAAAGAAATCCCTGTACCTCATAGGCAACATAAAGATTTAGGGACATTTAACCATACTCATCTTATTTTTAATGAACTGATTAATTATAATGTATTGAAATAAATAAATGACGAGAAAATGAATTCGCAAAAATGGAATGATTAAAAATAAACGAGTATAAAAATGTTTCGTTTATTTGTCAATGTAGATTTTTAATTTCTCCATAATTAATGCATTTAATAAATTGTTCTCCTAAGCAATATTTCCTCCATCTGAGTAAATATCCTTCAATCAAGTTGCATAATTCGGAATAGAAGTAAAATATTTTTTCTTGCTACTTATTAAACAAGTTATTTATTCTAAATATTCACGCCTCCGCCTGAAGCTCTCTCCCAATCGTAGTGAATTTTAGTTCCATGTCAGCAGATGGCGCTGATGATTACCTCTACAAAAACAGCTTGATTAAAATTACCTTCTGGATTGAGCTAGGTTGATTTAACTGAGGCGTCGTCTGAATCAGGATAGAAGTAAGAATTGCTCTGGGAATTTCTCCAATAGTAAAATTCTTTCATTACTTCTCGTAAATTTGAAATTTTGTAAAATTTTTTAAAAGAAATTTTCAATATTAAATCAATTTTTTATATTAAATAAGATTTAAAATGTTATGAAATTTATTTCAAATTTGAATTTTTGTAAAATATAATTTATAACATTGCTCTTTATGTAGGAATTTCTGGATTTTTAAAGTGTTACCCTTATTTTTAAAATTCACGTACTTTATATATTTATTTATTTTTTGTTAAGTTAGGGACAGATTGATTTGGTACATTTGCTGGTATTTCAAAGTACTTCGAAGTTAATTGTAAAACTATACGAAACAACATTATTCGTAAAAAAGGTTATATAATCTCAATTATAATTTTTTATAATATATATATTCTCTCAAAATCTACATATTTTTGTTCTGTAATTTTTGTTACATTAATACCGTTCGTACGTTTTTATTAATATTAACAATAAACTGTTAAATTTATTTTTTATTAAGTACTAGAATTAAATTGTATCTAATTTGTTGAATCTGCGAAAATTCCAAGCTTTGTAAATACTTTAGTTAATATTATGAAACTTTTAATTCGTTGGCTAAAAAATTTCTTGCAATGAGGATTGATTATGGAGTTTAATAATTCATTGAACTTTTATGTATCTATGAAATTATTATTGATATTTTTTTTTAAATAATTACTTTAAATTAGAAAACAGCTTTCGAAATTTGATACATTGAAATTTACTTCCTTAGTATGTTTTTGATAACGTATTTAGAAATAAATGATCAAGAAATTAATTTATCACTTATTTATTGTATTTGATAACTCGAAACCATGTTCACTGAGACAAAAATTTGTTTCTGCTGGTATAAACAATTTTACAGTAATCTACTTCTATTGTAAAAGTAAGATTGTAATATCTTACAATAATATACTTAATTTTACAATGCGATAGACTGTCATGTCGAAACTTTCTTCTTCCAATGAAGAGTATAACTTTAAGAATTGTTTTCAGTTCTAATGAATTCGGATTTACAAATTAGAAAATATCAAATCGAGAAGTGCTGTGCTTTGATTCCGTAACTAAACAAAAGCATGCCTGAGTATTTCAACGAAAGGATACTTATTATTTAGATAACCTTTCACTCAAAAAAAAAAAAAAAAAAAATTTACTTCACCGAAGAAGTGCCCTGATGCTCAATTATAATTTTGTAACAATTTGTCTATGTAGTGCCTCTACATAAAAATTTTTTTCAAAAGTGAGAAATGTGAAATATTCTGCTTACAACAATGCTAGTCGGTTATGTTCTTCATTACGTGATCTATATCAAACAAATATTTAATACCTTTTTTAGGCTTTCAAAGGTATGTCTTATAAAACTAATCTTAATAGAATAGCATTTAATATTAAGACCTGAAATTTTTAAATAATCGCATAAGGTTAAATTGAGTAACTTAAAGTAAATTGACACAAAGTATGTGTATTAATCTTCCTTTGTAAATAAAATTTCACAAAATACTTTAAGGATAAATTCGGTAGATGAATTACCCTGTACACTAACTACAGTGAAATTGGTTTTTTTATTTTCATCCTTCTATCCGGAAAGTGCTTGGAATTCTTTGATTTCGAAATAATTGTCACTTCCATTTAATCTAGCAAAAAATAGTTGTATTGATATGAAAATGACAGCTATATATACAAAAAAAAAATTTCAATCTAAATGTAATTTTTAAAACTTCTCTCTCATGGTTTCTGACCAAATATTAAACTAAGAAATTAACATTTTTCTCAGTTTCATAATTTCAAATCTTATTTTATAATACAGTAATATCTAAATTTATAATACAGTAATCAAATTAAACTATCGCTAAATAATTGATAGTAATAGTTTATTTCCAATCACTGCATTTCAAAAAGAAATTGTATAAGTAAATCTAAATTTTGGTCTTCAGTTCGATAACTTGTTGATTCTACCTCGGAGGTATAATTTTTTCAATAAATCGAATCTTTAAGCATCAGGTGAAATTTCTATTCCTGAAAAAATTCCCATTGAGCAGTATAACTCCTTATCAACCAAAGTATTTTGTTACAATTGTGCAGTATTCACTTTTTAGTATATTTAAAGTCTTTGTATTAATCATATCATACATATTAAATTATAAAAGTGTTTATTTTTTTTTATGTACAGCATAGTTTTAGGGTACTCTTCATTTAAGGGTTTTTGTAATTAAAGTTTAAGCTACTGTCACCATTTTTATAGAATTATCTTAATGGTTCATAGTTGATATACCATTTGATATAAATGTTTCTCGATACCTAATTGTTTTCCTTAATTTTCTTTTTAAGGTAATATTTTAACTGTGTGTAGAAATTTAAAAATTTTTTTGTCTTTAATTACATTTATATTTTTTTATATCTTGGAAACTTTATTAAGTCTTAAAATTGAAATTATTCAAAAACAGTCGTATTATGTTGCCGTTTACTGAAATAGAAATTTAATTTATATACGTATAGATTCTGTATTTTATAATTATGCTTCTAAAATACTGTAGCAAAAAAATTAACACATTAGTAAATTCTTTAATTACCGAATTACATTTTGCTGCTTTTCTGCCCTTCGTAGTCACTTAGCAAAGCAAACGGCATCGCAATTTTGAACTGTGGTTGAGAACTTACGCCCCAGTTTACAATTTCCTTTCCAAGACTGTTTCATAAAAAAGACGCTGGTTTTTACGAAGCTTAACTATTTTACGAACTAGCGGCGAGCCCCTCTAAAAAGGTACTAGAACCGCAATGATACTTTTAATTGTAACTAAAATTTCCAAAATTCTTCTCAGCAAACTGATTTTTATGGACCGAGAAATGGTCCAGAGATTATTCTTAAGTAATTGACATTCTAGAGGCGAGATTTCACTTATTAATTTATGTTCAGAATGATGTTGGAAAAAGATATCTAGGCTAGTGTGACACTCTGAATTTGTTAAACTACCATAATTGAAAAAAGGAAATATACTTAACTTTAATGAAGGTAAGTTATTTAGACATGATTCTTTACAAAGAAACATATTGCTGTCAGATATTTCAATACAGGATTTTTTAAATTTTGAATTCAAATGTAATTTTTACTCAAATATATCTGATTAATAAATGATTGAGAACATGAGAAGGAAAAACAACTTTCAGATATCAAATAAGAAAATGAAATTCTTGACTGTCTGAATAAGCAGGGGATTTATTTACAAGACTTGTACATTTTTTTGAAAGAAAAACATTGTAATGTTTTTTATGTAGGAAAAATGTAAAAATAACTTTTAAAAAATTTTTAAGAAAGTTTGAAAAATAAGTTTTAAAAAACCGAAAATATAACCTTTTCTCATTTTTTCATCAATAAAAGTAAAAACTCTTAAAATAAGGACTTTTTTTTCATGTGCTTAGTTTTATATAGTGCATATTAAATATTCCTTTAATATTTTATGTTGGAGAGCCGTTTGGAAAAACTGTTAAAATCTAACTTATTTTACGAACTGTACAATTGTAAAATTAATGTAGAGAAATCTGCTCCAAGTGCTTAAATGAACAGGCTTTTCTTGAATATATTCAATACCTTGGTCTCTCCGGGAGAGATCTGATGGAAAATCCATTTATAGTGTTGGACTTTTTAAAGGTGTACGTGCTCATGGACTTGGTCTAGCACTGATGACCTCGGGGGAATGCAACAACAACAACAACAAAAGAATATTTCTATCTAAATGTATCAAAATAATCATTTAAATATTTAATGATAAATTTATTTAGTCATTATTTTTTCTAACTTTCCTAATGTTCTAGAAAGTTCCTATTGTTCTAGAGTTGTAAAATAGTCTAAGTCCTCACGAATTCGTAAAAAAACGAGTGTCTACTATAATACATAACTTCATATACGTCCTGGCTTTTAATAATCCATGAACTAATCTCCCACCTCAGGTGTCTGTAACGATTCGGTGTTTCTGTAGAACTATATAGAGGCCTTTGCATAAAAGTAGCTACAGAAATTGACATCTAAACTAAATTGGGATATGTTTCTGCTTTCAATATATACACGTTTGAAGTGAGTTCTTTGGAATTTTATAGGTTTTCTATGCGATATAAAATCTTACAAACAAAACTAAATTTAAAAAAAATGGAATTCTGACTTTTGAGTAGTTTATCACTTCACGGTTGAGTTCGGCTACTGAATTTTGCGGCTTAGACATTCAATTCTTAGATTCGACTCCTGTTGCAGTGATTCGAAATATTTTCAGCAACTGCCCCAGATAAAAGTAGTCGTCACATAAATTGTTTGCTAAGCGACAAATTAATCTTTGACCTTACGGATCGTATTGGTCCAGAATCACCTTTATCATTCTGGGAAAATTAGCGCGCTTTGTATGCAAAAAGCCTCAATTCAGGAATATTTTTAATATCCCCAAAATTACCTTAAATTCAGCCTCTGTTGGATTTAAGGTGATTTTTTATTATAAATATGAAAGGCCACCAAGAAAAATCCAGAAAAACGCATCGAATCTAAAATTTAATTTTGAGAATATATTGTGTGTATGCAAGATCGCATACCTAGAGGGGGGGGGAATCCATTGAATTGGAAATGAATCAAAGGGAAAAAAATTAGTTTATTGAGTACAGGTCGTGCTGACGTATGTTATCACCGGTGTGAGCTAGCTTCTTGATATAAACATCAAGTTTCTTAGAGGGAAAAACAATGGATTTCAAGAAAGCAGTGTTTCTATATATGAACTTCTGACTGATAAGCGTACCTGAAATCTTCGAAAATTGACTTTCGAAAGCAAGGTATTCATTGTTTCCCCATTAAGTTGTCTTCTAAAGTACACACTCAATATAATAGATTTGTTGTAGTTGCTAGAGTGTCTGATAAAATTCTTTATCAGTAAAAACTAATCGTAAGAAAAAAAAAAGCAGCAGAAAATTTAAAACTTAATGCTCATTTCGAAATTAAAGCTGGAAAACTTGTATGGAATAATTTGGGTAGTGAAATTCTGATTAAGAAATTGAGGCTACTCTTTAGTGAACATAAATTTTCTAAACGCTCTTAAAGTAAAAAGTTTAGTAAGACTTTAATATTTTTTTCACAAATACATTAGAAAGAATTCTTGTAAAATAAATTTTTAACAATCTTATTTATGAAGTTCAGGTCATACCTGCAATCATTTATATTTCTTCGGCCTACAATTCAGTTATTCGTGGTTTGAATTGTTTTGATTATTGGTTTTCATTATGAATGTCACACTTTACGTTCACGAAGAAAATTAAACAGGCAAAAGCTTGTTATTTGAACAGCTACAGTATATTACTTTTTAAGAGATTTTCATTTATGTAGATCCATAGCTGAGTCATAAAACCATGGAAAAGAAAGTCTCAAAGTATCTTTTTTAACAGATCTGCATTTAAAAAAAAGTCGTAAGCAAGGCAATGGTCTTAAGATTTAAAGGAGATTGCTTACAAAGAGATTTAGACACGTACGTATAAAAGATAAGAGTACAAATATTGATGTTACTGATTTAGAACTCTATTAAGGAAATTTTAAATAGTCCTTTCCGACTTAAACTGGAAGGGGGTGTTTTATGTCTTTTTCATTTTGCTTTTCCTGCTGTTCTGTTGTCCATGTGTTATTGGTTTGAATCGATGGAAAACGGCTTCACAAACCGTTTTGCTCTTTATACAAGAAATCGTTTTATTAACAAATTAACTTCGGCACTATTCTCAGACATTCGATGGTGAACTTCGCCTTGTTTGTTGCCGCTTGAAGAATGTGATTTGAAGGTAGATTTACAACGCCATCTCAATACAATGTGCCGTGGATGAAGCGTTATTTGACTTCAAGGATATTTTAAACCAATGAGAATCGTAATAAAGTGGCGCACTCAGGATCTCAACTGTAACGAAAAAAAAAGAACCATTTTATGGTTAAAAACTGTCCCTCTCCAATTATTTAGAAATAGAAGGGGGCTCAAATTAAGTTTTTCACATATTAAGAACTCAATGGAAGTAATAATGATGAGAGACGGGTGATGTTTCAGTGTGGAATCAACATTGCGAAGAAACATGTCGATTTGGTCTGTTTTCACAAATATCCACAGATTAAAATAAACGTTATTTGAATTTAAAAATTTTTGTTGTAATTTAATAGATTAATGTTTTACCTCTTTGCGTCTGTAAATTATTATGGCGATGTACTCAAGGACACATACACATGAACTTTTATAACAAATTTCCGTATTCAACGTTAGCAAGTTGCAGTGAGGTCAGAAGTAATTATTTGAGAAATTATTTAACACCCCTTAAATAAATTCTAAATTTAAGCGATAGTGCTAAATAATAGTGCATATCAACGATAATGTGTGATAATCGAAAGCAAACTAATTGTAACAATGGTTTTTATACATCATTAATTTACAAAGTGAATCAATAGCGCGACAACATCGTAATATCGTTTAAGCAAAAACATCGCAACTACAATCAAGACTAATCAATTCTTAAGCATTTCGCTTGAGGTTAAATTTAACTGAATAAAAATTTAAATGAAGTTTATCGTGAATAGAATTGGCTAACATTTTCAATCAACGATAGCCTGTTGGTGAAACTGTCCCAACTTGTTCTTTTTGGACTTTGCGCCAGAAAACCTAACCTGCTGGAAAAACATCGTTCTCCTTTCCAGAAGGTAATGTTTTCGATACTTTGACGAAGACTATCATGCTGATGGATTCATGAGCGTAAAGCTCCATTTTTCTTTCACTAAGGATATGGGATCGCTAATAAATCTCTGGAATCTTTAAAAAATCGTATGCTCGACCATCAAGTGGAAATTTGTGATTCTACTTTAAACTGTTAATTCTTATTGAATTCGTGAATGAAAAGAAAATTGGCTTCAAATTAAATTAAATCTAATTTTACAAAAATAAAATGATAAACACCTGATTAACCAAAGTAGTTGCAGTTTTTAATGAATGTAATATGACAAAGTTGATAATTGAGTTGGTACATTTTTAAAATTCTTTCCTAGCAGAGAAGATCCTGATTCTCAAACGATATTTCATGAGCAGGAATCTTTTAATCGTGAGAATTATTTTTGGAAGGATCAGATACCAAACTCGACAAAAGAATTTTTAACAGTTCGGCTTTAAATGCAACACATGCACATAAAATATTACAATAACCATATTTGCAACTTTATATTTCTCGGTAGTTGAAGATCATAATAAATCTAAAAATTGGAATTTCTTCTTGTTCCTAGATTTATTCAAATATTTTGACTGATTTCTTAAAGAAAATTTATTTTAAAATTATTTTTTTAACAAGTAAATATGACGGCGGCTAACAACATTAATGTTGATAAATCAGAACTTCAATGTTTCACTTCAAGTGGCTAAGTAACTTCAACACCTCTTCAAGTTAAGATCATCACAGTGAAGTATCATTTGCTGCGGGCAGTGATTGGGAAGGTGACCACGTTATCACCCTCACCGAGTGGCTGAATGAGTTGCGAGTGTGTCCACGTTAATATGACGTCCTAAGTCCTTCTGCTGGTGTGGCATGGGTATGAAGAAATTACAATACCAGGTCTAACCTCATCTGTCGGTGGTTAAAAATTGAGGCAATTGGTGATGGGCGAGTATTCTAAATCCGTTAATCTTAAGATACATTCTGGGGCTCATCTGCCACGCTTTATATATGTGTGTTGACAAATCGTAAAGGTCTTTATGAATCGGAACTTTTTATTATTTTTGTATAATGAATGTTTAATCTTATTGAAGAAAAATGAACATAACTGACGAAAATTTCTTATTAATTTTTCTTTTAGAAGTAAAACTAAAATATAGCTTATATTTTAGGAATACTCTTCAAGTTGGCGAATCTGATTTGGTGCTCAATATTCCTTTACTTGCAATGGCTAAACCTCCTACTTTAAGTGGATTCCATGCCATTGCAAATATTTGAACGCGAAGTAGCAATCGAATACATGAACTGTTGAACCGGAAGCCAGAGCGCTAAGAATCGATTGCCAGTTTGGTAGTAGTTGTTAGGAGTAACTTAATAAGCTAATTTAATAACTGAAATTTTCAGATTTCTTTTTTTAATATAAAAAATGCTTGTAAATTTTTAAAGAAAAATTCACCGATTAAGTATCGAAGAATGTTCATTTGTAACGGATATTCAACAATCTCTGAAAATGCAGTGATTTTTAAAAAATGAATTCCTGTCTTATGTACTCATAATTTTTTCAACACCGTGAATCGAATTCTTGAAAACTTGCTAGAAATTTGAACATTAGGCTAGGGTTGTCTTTTTTTGAGAGATTTTTTTCAATGTGGACTATGTTCAAACATCATAAGAGCCAAGTTGGCAGCCGAATGGTTAGCGCTCTTGCCTTCGGTTCAATAGTTCGTGGGTTCGAATCCCAACCTTGGGCATGGATGTTTGTAGTGGTTCGGAATCCACTTTAAACTGTAGGTCCCGGTCTAGTTATCCCTCGTGTGCAAAAATGACCGTTGAGCGACAGACAAACCAAATCACAAATCACAAGAAAGAAAACCCGGGAAAATCCCAAACATATATATTTTAGATAATAAAGAAGTACACTATTTATAGTTTTTTAACTGTCAACTCAACTCAAGTCAATCTTCAATTTTGAAGAAAACGGACCTATAACCATTAATACGTGGTGAGCTCCCAAAAGTATTTAAAAGTAATTTTGCTTTATCAGAAAACTTATTGGTTTTAAAGGGATGTGTGGGGTATCATAGATATTTAAAACTTTTCACTTTTGCTATATATTTCTTCCAAATAAATTTCAAGATAAAAAAACTGAGATCCATTCTTAGAATTTAATGAAGAAAATTGTCCCTCTTATTGTAATTTCCGAACATAGAAAAACAGATTATGATAAAATTTGATTCTTCAGTCAAGAGATTAGCAAACAATAACTTAAAATAAGAATTTAAATTGAAACTTGAGTATTTTAATATCATTCAACGAGAAATTTATTAATCTACTTTAAAGAACGAAATAGGGTAAATATAATGAAATTTCATTTATTAATGTAAAAAAAAAGAAAAGCGCTATAATATAAATTTAATAGTTTAATTTTATGATGGACATTATCTC
This sequence comes from Latrodectus elegans, assembly GCA_030067965.1. Lineage (NCBI taxonomy): Eukaryota > Metazoa > Arthropoda > Arachnida > Araneae > Theridiidae > Latrodectus > Latrodectus elegans. The sequence goes on from CM057813.1 coordinate 29,484,477, forward strand.
AATGCCTTATCTGAACTTGATTTCGTCAGATACAACTTTCTTCGTTGACAGATTTGGAAGTTACGGGATGATTATCGAAGTGAAAAAATCTGTTATAATCAATTCTCTGACCTCCACGCGTGCTATATTTAACTGCAATTACTACAGTAATTTTTAATCTTTCTGAAAAAGTTTGAGATACTGAGTTTAGACATCTGATTGTATTATCTTCGTTCGCAAGATTTCAAAAATCATGTAAGTCTTAAATAATATGATTAATCTTTTCTTTTCAATTTCTGAATATATTAAATGATATTCTAATAATCCTTATTTTTTAGTAGCTTACGAATTAATTGCTAATTTGTATGAATTATTGCTAAACTTTGGAAAAGTTACTCCATTTTAAAATTTTTTTCGTGATCAATGAATATTTAGTTTTTCAAAGTTATTAATATTTTAGAATAACAATGCTTGTGGCATTGGATCAAATTAATATACTATTAAGTTCTTAGTATATATGCTGAGTTGAGGAATTTCTATCTTTGGATCGTAAAGTTTTGTAAAATGTAATTATAAACTTAAATTTACACTCGAACTTGGTTGTAAACTTGAAGCAATATTAAAATGTAATAAAAGAAAATGAAACACTCATATAAACTGGGCTTTTAAAATACGTGCAAAAATCTTAATGTATTCCGCTTTTAATATAAGCATAAAATAGTTTATAAAATGAATGCAGTTTTAAATGTTTTAAAGAATAGTTAAAGAAAGAGATTATAGAAATTTTATTTTTATTAAAATTCTTTGTGCCTTAATATTAAGCAATACTTTATTTTTCTAAACTTGAATTTCTTGATGAATAAATTAAACGTTAAAATTTTTATTGTTGTATAAGACTTTTGAAGTATTGCCATTATCATAACTATTTACATTGTTTTATAATTGAGAATTTGCTAACTTCATTGCTACTCCTAAACTTATTTTATCTGTCACAAATAACGAAATAATGTGCTTTTTAATTTAATAATTTATTTCTAAATTTATTTTTATTGGAGACATAACTCTAATTTTAATTAAAATTCTTCGCTCTGTTATTCAGATCACGTGGTCTAGTCTCAAAGTTGATTTCTTAATAAAGTATTTTTCGAATTTTTACCCTATTAATGTCTTCAGTAGTAACTCAGTATTTTAGAAAGTATTTTCCCTTGTTTACAGTGTTTTATTTGAAAAGTGTTGAATTGACGATAAATTTTTCAGAGACATGTTCCAGTCACAAAAGTTAACCTACTCCCTGAAAAGTGCTGTAGTGGCCTTGAGCAAGGCCGTATCCACAGCAGCTCCTGCCATATCAGAGAATGTACCTGCTTCCTTGTACCACCTGACATCTAAGCAAATTATTGAAAGGGAAGACAAATATGGGGCTCATAATTACCATCCTCTACCAGTTGTCTTGCATAAAGGCAAAGGTAAGACTCGAAATCCTTAGTTTTCTTATTAAAATATAAACGTACAATTGTGCTGAAATCTGAATTTTTAGTAATATAGTTAAATATTGAGGCAATATTTGTTACATCACTATGGAAAGTAAATTATTTCTAAAATTAGGGCAATACACACACACACTGAAATTTCGTCTTTTTATCTATCATGTAAGAATATAAATACTATTAATAATAAAAGGGCCTGTCTGAAGAATTTCTATTGTAGTGAACCAAATTAAAAATTCATCCCTATTGAATAATGGAATATGAGGATGTGTTTTTGCATTCATATTTGTTTGAGAATAGATGCTTGAGTTTTCACGATTTCCTTATTTACGGCAAATGAGTGCGATACTTACCTAATATAAAAAACTATTCAAATGTGACATTGTGAGTAGCAAGAGTTTTAAAGTCTTTCAAATAAGTAATTCATTAATGAGTGTGGAACTTGGGTTATTGCTGTGGAAATAGAGCTTTGCTTTAATTCTATTTTTCCGATCTCGTTAACTTTAATACAACAGTGGTTGTTGAAAGATCTTGTAACATTATTTCAACAGTTCGTGGATTCAAATAGCACTCCTTGGGAATGGATATTTGTTGTGGTTCGGAATCTCCTTTAAACCGTAGGTCCCGGTCTAATTAGCCCTCGTGTGCAAAATGACCGTTGAGTGACAAACCAAACCTTTCAACATGATTTGTAACAGTCCCCTAATTAGTATCAAATTTTTCTGCAGATAGTTTACTATGACTTCATGACACACCTTCCGACTAAAAATTCCAATGTATTAGGACAGCCACAGTTGGATCCGCACAACAGCGACAACAAACCTAGGATGATGGTATTTCCCTTTTCGCTTTGTAAAAACTATTTATTGGCGTAGATCTTTGAAAGTTCTCTAAATTTCTTCCTTTCTGACATAACTACATCACTCTATAAAAATAAAATCTTAGAGGGTATTACACAGTGAGTTTCCAAAACAGCTTCACATAACCTTCTTGCTATTAGATTACGTACAATGTGGTATCAAAATTAAGCAAGGTAAAAAAATTGGTTCTCTTTTGAAAAGCGTCAACTTAAGGCTGATTATATAAAAACTAACATTTTTCTTTTGTTTAATATTTGGAATGTTTTGACATTTTCCCCCTTTCACACTGCAGTCACCGCTGTTTTAGACCTAAGCTAATTAAAGATTTATTTAAATTACCACGTTAAGATATGGTCATCTAGAAACGTTTTAATTCTAGGTATTTACGTCTGGGATGTCGAAGGAAGAAAATACTTTGATTTTCTTAGCGCATACAGTGCCGTGAACCAAGGACACTGTCACCCAAAGATTCTTGACGCCTTGTGCAGTCAGGCTAGCCAGGTGACCTTAACATCCAGAGCTTTCTACACATCCGTATTGGGAGAATATGCAGAATACATCACGAAGAAATTCAACTACCAAAAAGTGCTACCCATGAATACAGGTATAGTTATGAAAATTCCTTGTGTTATTTAAAGTTTACAATTGTTTTTAGTTTACTTGAAGACATTTCAGTTCATAAAATTCAATAATTATTTTGTGATTAAAAAGTAACTTTAAAAAGGAAATTTTAAAAGGGAAAGCAATGATCAATGAAATTTTCCTGTAAAAATAAATCTAAGCTGTTAATTTCATAAAATAGTGTTTCCTCAATAGTAATTTTAGTTACCTCCACAGATGTTTCAGTTAAGTTTATACAAAATATAAAGTTAAACATCGGCATTGTACTGAGAATTAAGTTGATAACTTACAATTTAAAACTTCTTTATTCACAAATGTAATACCATAAATAAAAATTCTTAATCCTAATAACCTTCCAAATTTGTGTACACATTAACTGTGAAATTTTAGAAACATAATCAAATGTAAGAAAATTAACTGAACCAATGATATCAAAAACGATTTTCGATGTTAGCTATCGCCGAGCTGGCAGCCGAATGGTTAGCGCTCTTGCCTTCGGTTCAACAGTTCGTGGGTTCGGATCCCACCTTGGGCATGGATGTTTGTAGTGGTTTGGAATCCACTTTAAACCGTAGGTCCCGGTCTAATTATCCCTCGTGTGCAAAAAATGACCGTTGAGCGACAGACAAACCAAACAAATAAACCGAAGTTATCTATCTTTATAACATCCATATTATAAGTTACTCTTAATTCTTATGAGTAGAAAATTAACTCTGAATATAGAACTCTGACTTTGAAATAACTCTGGCTTGAGCTTCATGACAAATGAGTTCTAGGGGTTTGAATTAGAAGTTGATTTGATGTTTGAAGTATTTAATAGGTTCTTAATTTGGTGATCACTTAAAGGATTTTAAAATCTATAAGTCTAAAAAAACAAAAAAAATTGGATATGATACTGAATTCTAAAGTAATCCTTCTATTTCCAGAAACCGAAATACCAATCAGATTTTAAAACAAAAAATTATAAAATGAATTTTACGTTTATTTTTCTGAAAAAAAGTTTACATGACTTTTATAATTTACTGGAAGTACTTCCTTCTACTCAAATACATTTGACTTCTCTCCATTCTTTTTCCATGGCCACCGAATCAAATGGAATTCTTTTTCAGACACAGGTACTGATTGAATTTTGGTCAAGTGGCCAAATTCAATATCTTCTTTATCGAATTAAACCTAAAATCGTTTAATAAAAAGGAATACAAAAATGAATTTAATTTCTTTCACGCAGCTGGATTTTAATTCAAAGAAAATCATTGATTACTGACATTGTCATATTTCTTAGCAATATTTGTTTAGATTCTCATTACCGTGCATTGTTTCATGTCCATTTCAGGTGTAGAATCCGGTGAAACTGCCTGCAAATTGGCCCGAAGATGGGGCTATGATGTGAAAGGTATCGAGAAAAACAAGGCAAAAATCATTTTTGCTGAAGGAAATTTCTGGGGTCGTACAATGTCAGCTGTATCGAGTTCAACTGATCCAAGCAGTTATTCTGGATTTGGGCCTTTCATGCCAAATTTTGAAATTGTGCCTTACAACGATTTAAAAGCTCTGGAGGTAACTTTCCTATAATATTCGCATATTTTACGCACTGCATTTGCTTAGAACTCTCAAATGAATATAGCATGTAATCAACGACAAGTTCAAGATTTTTAATAGAATTTCACGCGCAGAGAAATCATGCAACCTGCAGCTATAAAGTTCGATTCACGGTAATGAAGATCCATATAAAGATGTACTATGATTCGCGTCATTTACTTTAAATTGTAGGTCCTTGTTATATTTCTCTACTTCTGTAAAAATAAAATAATAGTGTAATTTCAGAATTTTAAATTTATGTGAAATGAATATAAATAATATAATTCCAATTTGTATAGTTGAATTTGAATAATTAAAGTAGTAAACTTACAAAATTAAGAATTTAAGTTATTTATAGTTAAATTTTTTTTAAATGTTGTAATTAGCATATAACTTTTAACTATGAATATCAAGTTGGATTAGGTTTTGCAAAGAACTTGTGTAGATTTAAGTATCTATACATTTCTTAATTAAACTAAAACTTCTTTAACTGAAACAAACCATGACGTTAATCATTGAAATGACTTCACCATGATGTTGATCGCTGAAATTATCCTGGGATTCAATTTATGAATTTTATATTCGACTTCTTGACTTTGGAAATGTTTCTATATATCTATAAATATTTTCTGTAACGTTAAGATTGTAGGAGGTGCTGACCAAAATTTCATCTAATCATTTCAAGTTGAACAAGTGGCTGTGCCTTGTAATTTCTTTAAATTAATGACTTATTTTGGGCAAGAATCTGTGATTCATAATACATTGCAAGTTGCAAGTCATTAAAATTAACTCTCGTGTCCCTAAAAATGATCACAGCGGATCATTTTTAGGGACACGAGACCAACACCCAACACACTAAATTCTCATTTTCGAAACTTTATTACATTGCAATAAAATTAAAATAGTTGTCTTAATCTCTTGGGGAAGTTATGGATTTTCACAGAATGATTCATGTAAATGTTTGAATATCATTAGGAATAAAAAAATCTAAAATATTCCAATGGAAATTGTGTGGTTTAGCTATCACGTGACTGTTCCCATGACACATCCTCAAATTTTCAGATAAGTTTGAATAGAATATTTATTTTTGAAAAGATAATTGAAATTTATACTCTTCATTAGTTTATATTTTAAAAAAGATTCATTTGAAATGCAAAATCAAACTACTTAATACAGCAAATATTGTTAAATGACTAAAAAATTCATCAATAATCCCAATGAACTCATAACGAGCAAATTCTTCTTTACGTTTTCTATCTTTGCAAATTGAATAATAAAAATCAAACTCGCTCAAACACATACGCTCTAAAGACTTTAAAACTGAATAAGGATTTAAATTAACTATTCGCTGCTCAGTAATTACTATCAGAACTGTTTCATTAGTACTCGAATTTAGAACAATTTGCTAAGTTCCACTGTTAAAATATTAAAGTTTACCAATACTTTTATTAATGAAAAAGAGTAACTAAAAGTTTTTCATTAATTTACGATCAGCCCATTTTAAGTAGTTTAAAATTTAATTTCTCAAAGAATGTATATTTAGAATATTTTGATATTACTCGTCATTTCGAAGTCTTATGCAATTTCGAATTGTCCTTTTCGTAGGCTTCTCCATAAATAAACTGAAGTATTTATAGATAAGGACACTCAAAATATTTGTGGTCCATTGTTACTTGACAAGTCTCACAAGATTTTATTGTTTTGAGAAGTTCATTGACTAACGATTACATTTCCTGATAAGATGTTTTATAGAAAAATTCTGATTTCTCCGTTTTTATTAGACCTTAAAGTGGTCTGGTCTAGATGTCTTTGACACATTGCCCCTATTAATAATGGCTAGCTTCAAAGGTAAATGATAAAAACAATTTTAAAAAATAATTTTCAGTACTATAGAATTTTTCAGATTATTTGATTTCAGATTTTTCAGATTATTACACATTTGATTTTACAAGATCTGCTTTTAAACGTTTTATGTTAGTTGATTATATTTTTTTTATAATTACTTCTCTCTAATCATTTTATTATTTATAAAACTCTTAATTATCTAATCACACAAGTGAATTTAAACTTTATTTTTAAATTAAAATTTGAGTGATCAAAGGATAATTTTGAAAAGTAGTTCTCGTTGGAAACACTTTTATTTTACAATAAAATGTTTTTCTAGATATTAAATTGAATTTTATAGTTTTGGTTTATTAAAAAAATTTTCATTTTGTATTTAATCTTGCGAGTACAAAAATATCTATAGTAGATGAGTGTTACTTAAGTATTTGAAAAATCGTTCAGAATTTTTTTCTAATTTTACTTTGAGTAGTATGCCTTATTTTCATTACTTTAAGCAAAATTAAGAATTTGATAATTCTTAAAATTGTGATGAAAATTTTTAAGATAAGACTTCCTTCTCGCAATCATACATTTTATGATAGACTGCTAACTATAAAATCTACTATAACGCAACGGTGACGAGCTACACACATAAAAATTATAGGATTGGAAATGAATATAACATAAACGTTTGCTTTTGTATGCATATACGTTAAATGCTCTGGGATGGTGATAAAATGTGTTTAAATGAGGAGACTAGCAAGTTTCTTAAATGTTAATTGAGTTGTTTCCTTCAGAAAAATTGATTTGCTTAAAAAATTGCCATCATGTCTCCCACTTTAAACTGTTGCCTTTTGAAATTGCATTTTTTTCATATAGTATTGCTGTTGGCATACGTCAAAATTTAATGCCGACAGAAATAAAATCAGTGAATTTAAGGTCATATGGATACCATATTGAACCTCAATTGAGCAGTTTTCTAGCAACCAAAAAACCATGTTATCTGTAGGATTTTAATGAATTCTACAAACACGTCACGTGTTTGGTATCAGAATGGGGGTCATTTGCAAAACAAGGGTCTAAACGAACAATTTACGTTTGCATAAACATGGAATGAGAATTTTGGCTATCCTTGACGCCACTTCACAGCATCAATTACGAACCTGGCCACAGTAATGGTTCTGGAAAAACTTGGTTCGGCATACATCATGCTGGTGGTATCGAGATTGTATATTGCTAGAATACATTAAACATCACACTACCACATAACATGAAGTGAATTAACATTAGATACATCTCAGTTATCTCTTGTTCACATTGGCCGAACTTTAAACGGGAATGATTACACTTCTGTCAAACCGGATGCCTCAAAGCTTTATCCGAGCCTTGTAGAATTTGTTTCAGCAAGATAATGACAGACATCGTGTTTCCTGTCTTGTGCTAATCTTGCCTTGCTACGAAAAACGTTCCATTGCTGTTCTTACTATCCCCTTTTCTAGCTTTTTCTCCGATAGAAAACTTGCCGAACTACAGATAAACGGTTAGCTCTCTGGACTCCAGTTCAACAGTTCATGGGTTCGAGTCCCACCTTGTGCTTGGATGTTAGAATGGTACGGAATCCACTTAAAACTGTTAGATTCGGGTCTAATTAGCCCTCGTGTCAAAAAATGATCGCCGAAAGACAGAAGGGGGATCGAGTTTGCGAGGCTTAGTGCCAGAAGCTGAGGCTTCTATAACATATTTTCATACCTTGCAACTCGAAAGCTTTGAACTCGAGTCTACCTTCCAACAGCCGCCACCTGCCTCGGTAGACGAGCCATAGAACCATACCTTGATGAGGCGAGTAGTCTCGCCGGCACCCACTCACTTATGGCATACATTCTCGTAGAAGATTTGTAATAATTCCTTTACGAACCGTCAAGTCCTATACTATTCCTCAATATCCCAGCTCTCGACCGGACCATCGTCATAAGCGCGCTGGTATTTCATCATTGGAATGTCATCCGACGCAATAAACATTATCCTTTTCAAGATAGACCAGTTGCGCCGGTCCAGGATGGTACTCAAGCTTTCGCTCTTGTACACCAGTTTGCTCCTTTCCTCAGAGATCCTGGTACAAGTCAGCACGAAGTGGAGACAATCTCCCACCACATTGCACGAGCGACATAACTCGCTTATCGGATACCCTCGTTTATGAAGGTATTCCGGCACACGTCCGTAAACCAATAGAAAACTTTTTACTTAAATGTTGCACAGAGACCAACTGATCACTCTACAAATCTTAAGTGATACGCCAGTCACTACAATCAATGAACTGTGATAATGATTTGAATCTGTAGTGGCACCTGCACTAATACAATCTATGAATCAATTTTCAGATCAATAACCATTATTTCTGACTGGTTGTCCTATTGACTGATTTCGCAAAATTTAATTTGCAACTTATATATAAACATGTGTTACTATTTGTGACCTATAAAATTAGAGCTTATTTGTAATTTACTTCATGATCATTGTATTCCAACTAAACCCACTACAATAATTTTTCTGATTAAAACATGTGAAAAATTAGTTACGGTACTTTGTTTAAATAGTCTAAGATTTCCTCATTTTAAAAAAATGCTGCATCCTACTGATAAGTACTGTGTTAAAAGCACACACAATTTCGAACACTGTTGTATTGAAATAAATTTTTAAGGAAACTTCAAATCCAACAAATTAAAACATCTCGAGAGGACGACGTTACGCCATTAGTTCTTAATGTTGGATTGTTGGTATTTAGATCACCCTGGTGACGAAAGTTATAAAAGGTAAATTTATATAATCTCTTTCAAATAACAAAACTTTGAATGCAGAGGTAAAAATGTTTGGAGTTTGTATCGGTAGATATTGTGACCACTGATAGAGAGAGAGTAGAGCACAAATCGGTACTATAAAACAATTAGTAGAATATTAAATACAGAACGCAAGAACTCTTCGTATTATTTAACAAAATTGAAATTTAGTTTTTGTAACGAAGTAATAAAAGAGAATTTATATTTTAAATATTGTCGAGAATAACCAAACTATAATTTGAATTTGCTTAAATTTTCAAAACATTAAATGTTAATTTACTCTGTTGCTGAACATATTTTCTGTCCAGTTACACAAGTCTTTTAAAATCGATTTTGATTAATGAAGTATGTCCTAAATCAACTCCAGTTTTCTAATTTTAGTTAATCATCTTTCTTAAATACTTTAACATGTGTGTTTTGAAAAAGTGACTTACTAAATTTTTATGCTTAAAATATATTTAAGTGCAAATTTACCTAGATAACAATCTTTATCTGAATTTTTTTTTGGAAGGAAAAACTTAAAGACAAAGATGTTTGCGCTTTCATGGTTGAACCCATTCAAGGAGAAGCTGGCGTTGTTGTCCCCGATGCTGGGTACTTAAAGAAAGTACGCGAACTCTGCACAAAGTATAACGTTCTATGGATTGCTGATGAAGTGCAGACTGGCTTATGCCGCACTGGAAGGTACGATTTTTTCTTCTGTAATTATTAGTTTCTCTTGCATTTTTAAATGGATAATCTTTTGGCAGGGAGTAATCTCTGGCGACCGAAAATTCTAATAAAATCAGGCACCTCCTATTTTGAACCAGGATTAAGCTCTGTGTTTTCACTTCTTGAAAATTGCATTAGGCTTACTTAACATGCGAAAGCGTTTTTACCTTGAATTTCCAGTTCAAGTGTCAAAACACTTTTCCACGCGTGGTTATATAGCCGAACTAAATGCTGAAAGTTTTATCCTTTTAATAAACAGTATGTTGCTTCGCAATATACTTCCCTATAACTGGGCTGCAGTAGCCGGGTTGCGTCGTTTTCATTATCGGAAAATAGTGAGTTCGTATCCAGGCTCAATAGAAGATTCGTCGTGTTTGCTAAAGGCGGCTGTGCTAAGTTAAAACTGGACGTGGTCGCAATGTCCTCCAAGTTAAATGATACCTCTAGGAGTGGCAGGTCAAATATTGGGTGTCTTCTGCTTGGTCCCTGTTTCAAAATCACGTACTCCACCCGACTGCTTTCTAACTGGTTGAGCCAAACTCAGTGGTAGGTACAGGTAGTTATGCTAGTGCAACAACTTTCCAATACCTAACCTTGAGTTGTGCTCTATTAATTGGGAGGAAGCAATCGAGTAAGAGTCTCGTAATTTAGGAATAGGGAGCAAGCAGAAAATCGCCAAAAATTGACAGCCGAAGGGTTAGTGCTTTTGCGTTTGGCTCAACTGTTTGTGGGTTCGAATCCCATTTTGGGCTTGAGGTTTAGAATGGATTCCGAATCATTACAAATATCAAAGTCCCGGTATAATTAGCCCTAGAAGGCAAAAAAATTACCTTTGATTGAAAAATAAACCAAACCCATTTACTTGACTTACCATCTCCCGACATATTTCACTTATAGGACATTGCAACAATGGCCTAGTTAACATGTCGCAGTCTCCTTCCGTGAACACCATTAATCTTCGATTAAGCCAGGAATATAATTCATTGCATTCCAATAACGAGAGCAAACCCCTAATTAACCAGACAACCACGACCTTCCCTGTATGTTTCCATTGGAACCTAATTCATAGTCGAAGTGTCCCTCTTTTGGAAAAGTGATCAAAGCACTACAAGTCAAACCATCAGGGAATGCGAGAGATGCTCATCACAAACTGCCACAGATTTCCATAGCTCGTTTTATAAGTTTTTAATAAATTAAGAAATTATTGGTCTTTTCTCCATATAGAACAAATATATGGAATTTTCACAACGATCTTAAAATATTCTTCAAATGATATCACCTATTTTAGTAATCACTATATCCTGAATACGCTAAAAATATTTCCTTTTGACATTTTAATGTCTTTATTTGTAATATCCTCTTTGATTTACCATTTCGTTGTAATTACAAAATATAATATCGATAAAGATAAGTGTTTTCAAATCCAATCGTGGTTCAGATTATTAAAGTACAAAATTATCAAACCTTTTGTAATAGTATTCCAATAAATTTAATGCAATCTTAATGTAATAAAAACTTGTACAAAAAAAAAAAGTAATTTCTATATTTTAACAATCTAAAGGGGCATATTTTCATTGATTTTATGAAAGGAATTGAGTACATCTTTTAACATTTATAATCAAAATTGGCATTTATACATGCCTCACAATCGATTGCTCTGGTCTTCTATTCAATAATTAGATTCCCGCATCAAACTTGGGAAATTTCATTGATTTTGAATTCATTCCAAATTGATTGTCCTGGTCTAATTATTCTTAGTCTACAAATATTGAGAGAAAACAAACCATTCATATTTTAAATTAATATTGCATTTCTTATAACTTAAAATTCCATTTTAAATTCATGAATACAGGATCAAACTAAAATCCTAAGACTATTGCATACTATATTGAATAAGTTATCATTACTTTTAAACACACACATATATATATATATTTTGCAGGTGGTTATGTGTTGATCACGAAGATGTTCAACCAGACATCCTATGTTTGGGAAAAGCGTTATCTGGAGGAGTATATCCAGTGAGTAATTTTTTGTAAGATAAATAAATTTTAAAGATAAATAAAATGGCTGCATATTTTATTCCTTTACCCAATTTCCAACAAGCCCTTGAATATTATAATCACAGCATATTCTTTCCGAAAATTTAACCATAGTAAAGCTTTTTTTAAACATATTATTCGTTTCATTAAAAAAAATATTACTTGTAAACTCATTGGAGAAAAAAAAAGAATATACTTTTCAAAATACTAAACATTTATCACACATATATATTAAAATGGCTTTTAGATATTAATGTAATAAAAATGTTCAATTTAACTATGTAGAATTATCTTAAATATATTTACGAAATCCTTTTCAAATTTATCGCACACGCAAGTGGGAAATTATATATATATATAGTTTGCGTCCTTCAATCTCCATTAATAAAAGCAGCACGAATGCCGGCACAATTTTTCTTTTTCATTCAAGAATTTTACATTTAGAAACTCGTTTAAAAGTTCTTGAACTTGTGTCTTGTAATGTGGTAATAATTCTTCATTCATCAAAATGTCAAGGAAAAATTTCTGACGTTATGTTTAAAGAAAATTGGATTGATTCGATAGAAATGAATAATTTTTATATACTGAATATGTGGAATAAAAATCGACGTAGTCAGTCCATGGAAAAATCTGTCTTTGAAACTGGTAAATTTTTTTTGAAGTTTTATGTGTGGATTAGATTAAAATTTAGCATCCTTGATTTTTATTCATGGGGTATTTTAAGCAATCTAGATTGCTTTGGAATTGCCATCTAAAATAGAATCAAAATGGAATTTTGAAACGAAAGTTGTTAAACTAGAAAATTGTTTCAAATTACTAATGGTGAATACTTCCTCAGCTAGAAATTAATATAACTGACTTACTAAGTGGGCTCCCGAAATACCGCTGTATTTAAATGATTAGTCAAGTTCGTAATCCAACGGTTCTAGTTCAGCATTCTTCTGTTTTTTACTCTTAACCACCATATTTGGGCTCACTAGCTTAGCCGGCTGCCTAACCGGAACCGTTAGTAGTCTACTTTTTCGTTTAACAGTTTGTGGGTTCGAATCTCACTTGGAAATTGATTTATAGTTTGGAATGCACATTAGTGTCGCGTTGGTTGTGCAGCAGTCCTTAAAATGGAAGCTCCCGGTTTCCTGCTTTTACGTACGACTGTCTAGGTGAATGCTTGGAAGTTTTCTCTATTGTGGGTGAGAATCCAGCCAGCTATCTATAAAGTCCTCCCGAAAAACAATTCATATGGTAATTATTGAAGTAGCTTGCAGTAGTTTTAGACCATACGCTTGTCCATTACACGGTATCACCGCTATTAAGTCCAATTATCATTTTTTCCTGTATTATAATCTGCAGCAGCGTATTATCCGCAATTCCCTTTTTTTTTAAAAAAAAAAGAAAGAAAAAGAAACGTCGCATTATCCGCAGCTGCGTGTAATCCACTGCAACTTTTTTCGGCGAATATTGCTGATAATGTGGTGCAAAATAGAGTTTAAAAATCAGTATGATTACAAATATAAGTTGTACAGGAAGAATATTTGTTATAATAAAAGATATGTTCAGATCCACCTTAACTCAAAGCTCGACATCCATCAAGATTGTGAAGATTCTAGAAAAAATTATCGATTTTTAACAACTTTTAAAACCAGATTAGACATATTTTAAAAATGTGTTTCGTTAACAATTAAATGAAAGAAATGGATTATTTTCGAACTCCGCATTGGATATATTTTTTCTTTTGTGCCGCGCATGCTTTGTTTTCCACTTTACATTAACAAGTTTGTCATCTTATTTGACTTCCCTAGGACTTTTAGTTTAAAATTTGCCGACTAACTAAAAAAAATTTTGTTTCCACATGACTATATACAAATTTGAATGTTTCCAACGCGAAACACCTCGGGTTACGGCATTTTGACATAAGACTTAAAACAAATTGCAAACTAGCATTAGCCAATTGCAACTATGTAATATAGTTCCAAGGAAACAAATTCTACTTAAAAGAAATTGGCCAATGCTGATTATATAGTTAAAATAAGTAAACAGTCATGGCGCCACCTGCTATTAGCTTTATGTAATATAAACGATATTTCTTTCAAAAATTTATTGTAAGCTTTTTTGATGGAAACTGCTTTTCATCATATTATTCGCGGCAGCGGATGACGCGCACAACGAAATTCGAAACATTTTTTTAATCCGTGGATTATATACAGGATAAACAGTAGCACTCAAAAGCAAAATCTAATCATAGTGTGACAGTCTTTTGTTATGGTCTTCAAATGAGCAGAACTGAGTTATGATTTTTTATAAGAAATTAATTGTTACACTAAATTATCCGTATTGATTTGAATTTTAAAATCTGAATCATTATATTTTTTAAATGATGCAATTGCTTCTGAAATTAATTTTGAAAATTCCCTTTACATCTAAAGGTGTCTGCTGTATTGGCTAACGATGATGTGATGCTGGTCATCAAACCCGGAGAACATGGGTCTACGTATGGTGGAAATCCCTTGGCCTGCAAAGTTGCCATAGCCGCTTTAGAGGTAAGAAATCAATGCTAATGAAGAAATCTGCTCATTATGACAATGAGCAGCTATTTCCAAAACTTAAATGTCGAGATAAAAATGCTAAACTCCAACTTTAATACTGAGCATTCAGAATGAATGATTAAGAAGTCATTTAATGTTAGTTTTAAATGGTATTTTCAGTTATAAAAGATATTTAGCGAAACTGCCAGTTGTATAGTCAGCGCTCTTCCTTTCGGTTAAATATTTTCATTCGGGTGCAACTTCGCTTTTTTTTTTTTTTTTTTTTTTCCTTCTAAGAGTCTATATTGGTTTCTAATGTGGTTTGCAATTTTTTTTTTTTTATATTAGATTCTGGTAAAATTTAATCCTGTGAAGTAAAAAAAAAAATCCAAACAAATTGTTAAATGTCTATTTGTTACAAACTTAGACTTGCTTAAGTTAAGAGGTTTAATTTTTGAATTAGTTATAACTGATTACAGTTAGCAAATTGATTTCATGTATTATTTTGCATTAATAATAAGGCATGCGATATAATTGTATTTCACCTAATGCATTAAATTTAAATTAAGACAGCTGCTAAGCATATTAAAATGTTATATCTTAAGAAAAAACTTCCTTAACTCTATTCCCTGTTTTATTAATATTTAAATCACGTTTTATAATGAAATAACAAATGCCCTTCTCTTCAGAGTACACTGGGAAACTTTTTATTTAAAATTCTATATATCTTTAAAAGTTGTTGAAATCCTTATGCCAGTGTCTTAACATCGTACGATGGACATATCAATCGATTTTTACATCAATATTGCAGATAAGGTATAGAGAGAAATCTGATGTATACTTAAAACGTGCAAATGACGTATGATATGCTAAATGAAAACTAACGCTTCTTCATACGCCTTTCACCGTCAATCGTCATTTAAAATGTAATAGATTATATATCAATTACGCATCATTTACTGAGCGTAAAATTACGTCTTACTTCGTCAGTGATTTTATGACCTTGAAGCTTATACACAGCGTCTTCTCATCGCCAGGGTATATTTATGTAGTTTAAAAGACGAAAAGTTAAAAAAATAAATGACGTAATGTAGAAATTGGTGAGAACATTTCTTAAATAAAACCTTAAATTTCAGATTTAAGAAACATCCTTTTACTGCATCTATCTTCATTTTATTAGATTTATCTTTACTTTATTTAATTTTAATAATTGAGTTAAATCGTTTTAACTAGTTAATTTAAATTATGGAAATTTCCCATATTTTTCTTTACGTTTTTGTTTACATAACTGTAATAAAATATTTTATCATAATATCCATTCCTTGATAAATTGGCCTAAGTTATCGGATGTTTGTATTATAAATATTAAATTAAAATTTTTTATATTTTTTAAAGTTATTTCCATTGGTACTAATTGATTTAACCCTTGTATGTTAAAGATAATCGTTCCAGGTAATTCGAAACAGAGTTAATAACTGAAGAGTTAATCTTAATTAAGTTTGTTAGATTCTCAAAACTCAAGTATTTGAATTCTGAATCACTGGTCTTAGACGTAGATAAAACGTTATCTAACTTCATGGGTATTTTAAAACAAAGAAAATTTGCTTATATTCTGGTTAAATTTTTGATCGTCAGAGCTCTAATCGAATTTGTTTAGCACTCTATTACTACTTTTTCCAGAAAGAATTCTGCGTCCTTTGTACAGATATCTTCAAATATAAGGCGAAAATCATAAGTGTATTATGTAATTGCAATACATTAGAAGATGAAAACTATAAACTCAAAGATTTTTGTACCAGTATTTACTAGTTTGTGTTTTATATCCTAATTTTTTTAATACTTTCAGCGGTTCTTGATTTTTCCCCCCTATTCATTTTTTAACGGAATGAATGCTACAGCTTTCAGTTTAAAAATTCTTATTCAAATATACATTGGATATGGACAAATGTCTAGTAATGCGGGTTACATTTTTAAAATGAAGAATCGCTTTTGTGTGAAAAGTTACAGCAAAAAAGACAAACTAAATCCATTTAAAATTATTTTAACTTTTCAAATATTTGTCAATTTCAATGCACATTTGTCAATTGTTGTTCCATTATATTGGACAAAAATACAAATCTTAGAACTAAATTGTTCACTGTACAGAATGAAAGTAGATTAATAGCCTTTAGTTAAAAAATTCAAAATTTGTCTTATGTCTTTGATAAATAATTCTCAACTGCTAATGTGGCGTAGCTTGTCCTTATCTGGACCTTGCGCCAGAAAACTCAACCAACTGCTAATATCTCAATTATCTTGGAAGTTCGCTCGATTTTCATTACAAATTGGAAATGGTAAACTAGTAAATATTGAAATGTGATATTTTTAACAATAAAAAGCTATTGAAGTTTATACATTTAAAAATTAGTTTGCTCCAAGAATCAATGGAAACTTCTTTTGATATTAATTTGGGAAATAGTCCTAACGACATCCGAATACACACATTCCTTTCCAAAATTTTCACTCGATTTCTATAACTCCTGACACATTAGTCGGTCCATTTTTCACGAATTTTGTTTACTTTAAATGTACGTGTTTTCTACGTTTATTAGGTCCTGGAAGAAGAAAACTTAGCTCAAAATGCTGAAGTTATGGGAAAATTTCTTCGTTCAGAGTTGGAAAAATTGCCTCAAGACAAAGTGAAAATTGTTCGAGGAAAAGGTCTTCTAAATGCTATTGTAATAAATGAGAGTAAGTATAAAAATTTCTTAATCTAAAAATATCTTTTAATCAAACTTCTCTCATATACTCGTACTTGTTTTGCGGCGCAGCTTGTCCTTATCTGGACCTTGCTCCAGAAAATTCAACCAACCCATCGTATTTTTTTCGTTTCAAACCGAAATTATCAATTAAGGGCTTCAACTAATAAAAGTTTCCTTTTTGTTATTCAGTGTTACAATTTTAGGATATGGACTCTATATCTATTCAATGTACTAAATATTCATAAATTGACTTTTGCAGCCTTCTATAATCCTCACTCATAAATTGATAAAGACTACTACTAAATATTTATTAAATAACAAATATTCGTTAACGAAAATACAGCAATAGTGGCTTGGACATAATTAATAGTAATAAACGCATGCGTAAACACTCTAAATTGGCTGTGCTGCAGTTTTAATTGAATATTGTAATATCAATGTATCGAAATCGCAGCTGAACGATTGGGTAATGGTAACTCATTTCAACAATGGAATTAAAATCCCACTTCTCTGTTTAAATACGTGGTCTGTAATCTTTAAGCTTCCGATCTAGGTCAAAATAACCATCGTACTCAAAAGATGACCTATGAGGGACAAGCAACTCAGTTTGCCATTTTTTCTGTCAAAGTATAAGGCATGCAATTGATCGATGGGAAATATCTTCGTTACTATCACTTTAATAAATCAAAAGTAAGCTCCAAGAGCCTCTTGTTTTCCACGCTTGTTACTTACACTAAAATTGCACAATTGCAAAATTCTAACTCTCATCTCCTGCATATAACTCCAAATTTTTAAGAAAATGTTCAAATTTTACGTATCATTCCTGACTTGGTAGAAATGTTTCTTAACAGACGCGTTTCGATATTTCAATGTCTTCTGTATAAATTACCTTCCTGGAAGCCATTTTGTAGAAGATTGTATTGATATATCGTAAAAAATAAACACTCGTGAAACTCGTAAGCACCTACTCCAATAGATATGGCAGCTGAAGACAGAAGCACAACATTTATCTGCCATTGTTCAGCAGTGGTTGGGATGGAGTTTTGTACGTATTAGTAATAGCTTGGAATCCACTTTAAGCAATCGTCTTGATTAAATTAAGCCTGGTATGCAAAAATTAACCATGAAAAGATAAACTAATCAGGGATGCAGGTATTTTTTTGAAGAAAATTATATAAAGAAATTTTACAGGGTCCAGCAAAAAAACCCTTTTGTTATTTTAAAAAAATACAAAGATACGAAAAATGCTTTTATTTGTGAACAAATTTTATGCCATTTTTACATTAATTGCTTGTAAAAATGGTGTCCGGTACGTCCTCCATTGTTAACACGTTAGACAACTTTCGAGAAGACTTTGTCATAATTCATGCCACTTCCAGTGGAATGGCAACCTCTTTCTGGGGATTGCCTCATTAAGTTAAACACCTCTTTCATGGTTGTAAGGCCATGTTTGTAACTTGCACTTTTAATAGTTCCCAAAAAATTCCACAGAAAGAAATTTTTCAACTCCGAACAGAGTATCATGTCGGTCAAAGTTATTCTTGCTGAATACTAATCATAGAACCACCATTACAAATAAACTTCTCAACAAAAGCATGATGTACATCGCACCATGCCATGCCATTGCGGCACTAAAAATGGCACCATCAATCAATTGAAGGAGGTTCTACCGCCCCATATCCTCACAGCGCTATCTCCAAACACAGAATCTTTCTTGTCGAACCCTGTCTTATATTTTAAATTATGAATCGAAAGCAAACATGTTTAAACTAATGGCATTTTCATATTATCTCAGATTTTTTATAATGCTGAGCTAGAAATCAAATAGTTAGCTCTCTAATTTTCTGTTCGTAGTTTCGAACCCCATTTCAATGTTAGATGTGCGTAGGAATGCGGAATCCACACTCCTAAACTGTAGGTTAAGATCCATTTAGTTCTCGCGTGCATAAAGTTACCACTAAGCTATAAATCAGATCCTTGAAACATTAATCTTTGTTTCAACCAAATGAAAATATAATTTCGAATAAATAATTTCATTGTATACTTCATTATTAAATTTGACCTTAACTTGTATATTAATTCCATGCTTTCTTTTTAGGTTTCGATGCTTGGGAAGTATGTCTAAAATTACGTGATAATGGACTATTAGCTAAACCTACTCATGGGGACATTATAAGGTTCGCTCCTCCATTGGTCATAAATAAAGAAGAAATGACCCAATGCATTGAAATAATTCACAAAACCATTACTTCCCTCTGAAATCGCGGTTTCCAATGTGATTAAGGATTGTTTTACTGTGAAAGTATTTTTGTTAATATATTCTTTTTGTAAAAAATGAAAATAAAATGTTTTTTTAATTTGCAAAAAGTGCTGAAATTTATTTTTCATCATGCGTTTTACGCTAGTATAAG
The DNA here is from genome assembly GCA_030067965.1 of Latrodectus elegans. NCBI lineage: Eukaryota > Metazoa > Arthropoda > Arachnida > Araneae > Theridiidae > Latrodectus > Latrodectus elegans. Next base: position 29,504,087 of record CM057813.1, read on the forward strand.
TTATAAAATTTTATTCTGATGAAAAATAAAATCTTATTTTAAAATCGATCCAACGACTCCTTGACTGTAGAATATATTGGGGAGTTGTAGATTTTTAAAGTTTGTGTGTACGATATCGTGCTTTTTTGAATATCTTTTTAAATTTTAAAAATCACTTGTTTTTCTAGTCATTTACAAACTAACAAACTTTTATGTGTAAGCAACTTTTTGTTACATATTCTTTATCTAGATTTTATATTCTTTTAAACATTTGTCATCAGTTATAAATATTGCAATATCTATAGCTAATGAGTAGTTATGAAAGATTAAATACAGTATTTACTGAAAGCTAAACTTTTTAAAAATTAAAACTATGTTGTACATCGAGAGAATGAAATTTGGTTAGCTTTTTAAAAGAAACATTTCATCGGTTATGTTATCAACTGTTGCTTTCTTTTGTAATTTTCCATGTTTCCAAATATCAATTTTATTTTTTAATTTTGGGGTCAAAAAATATCAAAATCCGGTAACTGTGCAATGACTTTACCTGAGAAGTAGTTCATGACAAGTTCCTCATCACCAGACATTTTAATTATGGAATTTTACGCTGCAATTTCAGACTGTAATTGTTAATCTACAACGTGATACTTTTTTATATATCTAAAAATCGTTATTAATGTTCCAAGTTATCCATAATGTAAATTAAATAATTTGCAAAAAAATAATCGCAATAAAATCGACTAACAATAAAGATGATATCCTGAAAATCGAGCTGCTATTTCTGTAATTTCTTTGAATACTCTCATTAATATTTCTTGGACTCCCCGTTTTTTTTATCATTATCCCTGTTATCGCATTTAATTTCATGTTGAATGAATGATCAAGAATGTATCAATTTAAAATTAGAATTTTTTAATGACCATCCCATTTTTATTGAATACTCGAACACTTTGAATATTAAATCTAATTTTTATCATTCCGATGTATTTCTCATTTTGATTAACGGATGATTTTGGAAGATTTCAGAAAAACCCTTTTATGGGGCTCACCTTTAGTTGTGTGTGGGTGTCGAAGTCCCGAGGTACCCTGGGATCTATATTCTCTTTTAATCATTTTCTTATCCTTTCTATAACTCAACGGGAAGCGAGGAGGCTCTTTATGATTAGCTATAACCACTCTATTTGCTTCTTGTAAGCAGCCAAGATCTCCATGTGTTGGGCCGTGCTTGGTAACCCTTTGAACGGATGTTACTGCGGTCCCCTGTGTATCAGTCGGCTGGTACCTAGTTTCACACGTTACTAATCTGCTATGAATCAAGCGAAAGGGTCACATCCTTGAGCTTAGCGTTAAGGATTTTCACCGCCTCTGTGGGTGACTGCGAATGGGTGTTGACTAGCAGTATGGTGAGTGCCGAGGCTGAAAATGCCCAGAGCCAAAGGCTGTGCCACCCCTTGCAGAGCTCCGTTGTGGGCGGTGCCGTAGAGCCTGAATCTTTACAGATATCCAATGAGTTGTAAGACTATCATCGCTGAAACCAATTCAAATACTCGTTAATAAGAACACCTAATACTTAATAAAGCATTGCCTTTTGTTACACAAAAACTTCTCACATCTTCAATTGGTGACATACAAAATGTTAATAAATTATAATCGTACGACTTCTTGGCTCAAGTTGATAAAAATAAGAAAAACCTTCGGTAGTTTGCAATTTAAAAACCAAATTTGGTTCATTTCATTACTATAATTCATAAAACTTTATTGGAGTCTCGTGGTATCTAACCCCGATTTTATATGTATTTCAGAAGCAGAATTTTTTGGATGAACTACGTGATCAAGGAGTATGTGTTATGTGTGTGCATGTGGTATAAACATTCAACATGACAGTGGACCAACATGTTAACTTAGCTTAACATATTACTGAAATCCGTAAAACAGGGAAAATAACTGTAAACCTCATCCTTACATTCCTTAACCCTCTTAGGTGTTTTGACGGTCAGAGATATGGTCAGTCCCAACAAGCATATAGGAATGCTGATCCTATGAATAGAAAATATGCCCATATGGTCATGAAACTAATGCTTGTACTTCAGAAATTCTCAAGAGCTGTAACTGTTCTAGTGACATGCAGAAGTTTCCAAATCATTCCCTGTTCCAACCTTGTAACCAAGATAAAACAAAATATCCAGAAGCAAGGCAAATAATAAAAAACCGAATTAAAAAAAGCTCGCGTTTCTTATTCTCCTGCTTTACAAACAGATGTAAAAATAAGCAACAATCCAACTGAGAAGAGAGTAATTTACTTGAATCTGGAACACTTTCAGCTTCATCAACTAAATCAACTTTACCATCAATTTCTAATAGCACAAAAAAATCTGCTTCATTTACCAATTAGTCTAAGACTAGTCACAGAAAATTTTAAAAAATCAAAATCTCGAGAAAAAACTAAAAGAACTATTGATATATCCTCTTCTGAAGCAGATATGAAAATGGATTCTTCCTCTACACCTCAAACCATTTCAAATGTAGAAGAGACAAGCACGTAAAACAATCAAATAAATCCTGCTCTGGATGACATTAATGTCATAAAATTGCCATGTTTCTCAGAAAACATTGGAATTTTTTTTTATCTGTTTCATCTCTGTCTTTCATGAATTTGTTTTAGTGCTTTCATTCTTTTGAGTCATTCATCTCAACATTCTCAATTAGTTTTTATCAAATAATTTCAGCACTTACCTGTGAAACATTTTGTTTCCGGAGCAGCTTATCCCATCTGAGGATCTTGTACCAATAAAATCAAAATAAAATCAAACTTTGTATTTGAATTTCATTTGTGTTTCTCATCACAAAATTTCTTTTTATTTTTTTTTTAACTAAAAACATTGTGTATGCTCGAGGTTTAGTTTAACGAGTTAAGTTATATACCAAGTTAAGAGTCGGTTTTTGGTTGGAATCGTATGTTCAATATCTTGAAGCCTTTTCAGCTGTGTTATGAATTGGTTCTTCTTTTTTTGTACTGCATTGGAAAACAAATTTGTACCTATATTTTTAACTTTTTTTTTTTTTTTTTTTTTGTATATCTATATTGCACAGTACTAGTATTCTCTGAAACGATTAAAGACTAGAAAATGAATGTCGGAAAACTTGTTTTATGCTATTAAGCAAATTGATTTACTAAAAACGTGTGACCTCAAAATTCTAGCAATATAAGCGATCTTGTCTTCGGTTCAACAGTTTGTTGCTCGAATCCCACCATTTGCGTGGAAGCTTGTAATGGTTTGGAATCCAATTTAAACCGTATGTCCTGGTCTAATTAGCCCTCGTATGAAATGAATGACCATAGAGTGGTAAACTAAAAAAAAACTCAGTTTAACTACACCTTGTGTGAGACTATAACCGTTGAGAGAGTGACAAACCAAACTAAACTAGCAATACAAATAGCTCATAACAATTGACTTAAATTAAACCTGTTTCTTTAATAAAAGAATTTTAATTTTTTAGATTTTCATCATAAATTAGTAAAGAAAAATTAAATGGTGTTGTGGTTCGCTTAATTTTTTATGAAATTCCCCTTATCAAAATATTAAAATGTCTGCCAAAGAATTTAATAAAAAATTTAAGATTAGAACAAAGATACTTCCTTTCATCTTGAAGAAATTTTTTGGGAGTTAATGTAAAGGACTGGAGTAGGCATGAAATAAAAGCAAAATTCTCTATAAAATAACCCATAGTATACGATGAGTGCAAAGGAGATATAAGCATACAAGTGTTTCCTGAAAAACTGAAGTACTTAAAAATAATTCGTTTACACTATTATAAATGTTAAAATTTTAAAAAATTGCAATTTTCCTTACTTTTAATTATTTATAATCATAAAGGGTAAAATTATTATAATCATAAAGGATAAAAATTTTTACATAATTCAATTCTTATAAGAAATTCAATAAAGTCTTTGCTCTCTTGAAAAAATTATGTGTTGACAAAGAAAAAGGAAATCTACATAGTTACTAGAAACTTAGACTTCCTATTCAGTTTACTAGAAAATAATTCCACGATTCATTCGTGATTGATAATAATTTATGAGCATCTTGAATAAGTTTTAGTAAAATGTACATTATACCCCCCTAAGTTTGGAAATGTTGAATCGGCAATGGCGAATATGCATGAAGTTTGACTTTTATAAATTAATCCATATAAATAGCTTTTTTATTGCTTGCTCGAATCGTTAATTTCTAAATGACTTTTTGAAATGTCATTTAGAAATTATTATGACTTTTTCTGCCTGTTACGCCAAGGCAAATTTCTCCACTAGCCTCATCCATCTGTATGCGAAGAAATAGATTACCCTCGATTGGCTTACATATCCCCAACATCTCAACAGAATGAAACCTCCTGATTGGGGAACTTTCCTCTTTTTCATGTAGCTTCTAACTTTGAGAAAATAACTAATTTAGTAATCTAAAGATGGGTTTGAAACATCTAAAAATGTGTCCAAACCATCTAATGCAGCTATCCCTTATAATTCTAATAATACCTGGCTTTTTCCCTGATTGGCACGCCATCTAGTTGTGGCACAGTTTCGACTCCTGACGGATCACGACTGTCTGGCTGACACTTGCATTGCATTGGAGTCTTAAATTCACCCGACTGTCCATTCTGCAACTGGACAGAACCCATGAATAGGACCCACCTCTACCGCTGTGAGGCACTGCATGGCAGCTCTGAATCATCCCTTTATTGGCAAGCAAGAGAACTCGTAAGGCAATGACTCCGATCATATCGCTTGCGTCTTTGTCTCGTGTCTATTTTGTGATTTTCATGTGTTTTATTTGTGTTATTCCTTGTATTTGCCCTGCCATAGGAAATTGAAAAAATATCTGGTTTTTAAAATTTACTGTAAGTTTTATGAGAGTATCTTAACTGAACTACTATCAAGCTCTTTGGAAGAATTTTACTCAAAAATCAGTTTATCTTCTCATTTAATTAGTGACCAGCACTTTATTTGACTACCATTCTTAACTTAAATATTAGTCAAAGAATGACAGAAATTAACAATGATTCTTAAATAACATTTAATTCTGCCAAGAAAATTTGAAACGTCATTTTACTGCCAATAATTTTACTTCAAATAATTGCGAAGAAATCATTTGCCAAATCAAAATGAAAGAAATTTTATAGCTCAATAGATTTTTAAGAAAATATCCAAAATGGCATAAAATTGCAGTGCAATTTGAAAAAATGTGACAAATCAAATTGTTAATTATATGCTAAATTACCAAAAATTTGTGTTTAAAAAAAATTGAATATCACCTGCTATACATGTATTTTCAAGCTCTTCATTTGTTAATGAAAACGTAAAGGAAAAATATTCCAATAAAAATAATTAAATTTTATAAAACTTTATCGAATTTTATCGGAATTTGGTAATATTTATTTTATATACTGTGCGATTTTTCTAAATGATAGATGGGCAAGTCAAACAATCAGTTACAAGTAAAATAGTTTATAAGTTTTATTTCTACTGCTTATTGATTATAAAACTTCATAAATATCTTGAAAAACATCCAGTGCACTCTTTAACTACTGGCAATTTACCCAGCTTTATGCAAGAGTTAAAGCAAAAAGCTGTAATACATCTTACTGTTACTTTAAATAAAATTTTAAAAAGAAGTTTAAATTGACCGACAAAAAATTATGAAAGCTATTTTTTGCGGTTGAAACGGGCTTCTGATATCTGATTGCAATCATGGGACAGTTGGAAACTAAGAAAATAACTATAATTCTAAGAATTTTTGTTAATGGCTTAAGTTATGCATTGATGTAAAAAGAAAGTGGAGATAGAGCGTTCAAAAGTATCTGCTTAATGTGTATAATATTGTTGAAATTATGACTGCTGTAATGAAATAAATTTTAAAAAATTGATTTAAAAAGTAAGTTTATTGAAAAGTTTCTCTCTTATAGTATATAACCAGTGAAACTACCGATATTTCTCTGACTATTAAGATATCTTTATGTATATAAGATTTATAAGAATAAGGATAAAAAATTATCAATGTATAATTTTTTTAGTTTATGCCAGCAATTTCAATTCAGAAAAAAAAATTATTAATACAATTTTAAAATCCATGATTTCCATGATTGGATATAAAATACATGAGATCAAAGATATGTAAAGGCGTGGTTGACATGTTTGTTACACTTTACAATGCTATAGGTAAAATACGAAAAATTCTTCTTAGAGAAACGTACATTGCTTTCCTCAGTCCTAAATAGTCCTTGCCTAGTTCATGTACACATCATATCAAAAAGTAATAATTGTATAGGAGTTCTTGAAAAAAATTATGCGTTTATATACTACAGAAAGAAAATATCTTGGTGGAAAGCAAATCCCCTTCTTCCAAAAATTAAAGCTATTTTCTATGCGTAGGATAGAGACTTGAATCTATTATGATAATGTGGAATTGCTTTATATTTTCATTCATATTCTTAAATTATAGTTCAATCATAATGAAGATTCATTCCTTGGGACTTACCTACTTCTAAATTCATTTGGAAATTGTAATTTCGTTATTACTTTATTTTCAACAAAAGAGGAACATTTCTCTAACACATCCTAATCATAAATTTTACAATCTATGGCAATTGACATCATTGTTTCTTCTGTTTAATTATGCGATTATATTGCAAAAGATAGAAAATAATAACTCAACCGAAATTACTTTAAATTTTATTTTTCTGAAATTTAAATTTATTTCGAAACAAATTACCTTATTTGAATCTGTGTGATGATTTGCCTTTTGCCCTTGAAAATTGTTCTAAAAAGAAAATTTCTGACTAGAGAACTAACCCTGAAATTATTTAGTGATTATGTTTTTAGATATACCACAATCTGTTTTGGATGTGAAGAATACTTTGGCACTTTAACATATGCATCGGCAAATTCATTGTCTATAAATTCTGCCTGTTCAAGTATCCAGGCCAGATGATTCTTGTTATTGTTGTCAGCCAATCTGGAAAAAAAACTCGAGAAAATTCTTTACACATAAGTTGAAACAAAAACCGAAACTTTCAGAGCTGCTTGATTATTACAGAAAATTTAAATACATTTGTTCGATTTTTCTCCAGTAAAACGCACAGATAAACAAATACCTCTACCTAACTGTTTCAAATTTATTTATATAACTATAATTTATTTTTTTTATATATAATCATTATATTAATTTATTAATAATCTAGCTCCTAAATAGACGTGGTTTAATTGCATCCATAGAAAAGTTCCCTCCCATATTAATTTTTTCATTTTCATCCCACTTGCCTAGAAATTTCTTCTAACGTTCAAGATATTTATTTCTTTTTAAATGTCCTTTTATTGCTATTCCAATCTCTAACTACAGTCAATCTTTGAGTGTTTACTACTGATGAAAGTAATGTTACAATTAATGATACGTATGTCAAACCGATTTCTATGCACAACTCTCAACTGCCCTCAACTAGTACTGCTTATATGGATAACAACACCTCTAAATATAAACGAGCTCTTAATTTAATCAGTGGTGACAAAGGCTTTATTCGGCCAAGAAAGACTGCTAATATTAAAACTGTCACGGATAACAAACATGCCGACTTATCGAACAAATTTTCTCCACTTCACTCAATACAACCCCAAACTAATGAAAATGAGGTCAATAATAACCTGACTACTATAAACAAAACCCATAAAAATGCACCCCCCCCCCAATTTTAATTAAAATCGAAAATAATTTCAATGTCCTCCTTAATAATCTAAAGCAATCTTATGATAAGAATTTAACTGCTAAACTCGCAGGTGAATATCTAAAGGTTATTCCAACTTCTGCAGAGACTCACAAGGAAATAACTAAATATTTAACGGAAAATGGAATTGAATGCCTAATTATAAAAAAAAGGATTAGAAAAACCCGTTAAAGTAGTCATCAAAGGGTTACCCTTTACAACGCCCACCGAGTTGATTAAAGAAGAACTTGCTAGTAAAGGTTTTGATGTAGAAGCGGTGGCTGTAATGAGGAGGCATAGAAAAAAGGAGCCTTTGTCATGCTTCCTTGTAACTGTAAACCATAGTGAAATTGCCCTTAAAATATTTGATGTTAGAGAAATTATGAATGTAACAGTTAAAATCGAAAAATACATAAATAATAGACCTGTGCAGTGTTACAACTGCCAGGGCTTTGGTCATAACTCAACAATATGTTATTTGAGACCTAATTGTGTTAAATGCAGTGAAAAGCACAAATCCTGGGAATGTCCACACAAACAAGTAGAAATGCCGAAATATTGCAACTGAGGCAACAACCACACTGCGTCCTATGCAGGTTGCCCTGCAAACCCGATAAATAAAAACAAAAGAGCTCCCCCTACAACAAGCGCTACTCCTAACTATACAAGGAAAAATGTAACGTTTGCTCAGGTATAGGCACCCAAAACAACACCCCTACAACAAACTATTCCCTCAACTAACCTCAATATTTTACCAGATCATAATCAATTCGAAAATTTCCACGCAATAATCAAACTTATAAAAGAGGTTAATACAATATTTAAAGCATACCCTGCACTGCTGCAGGCTTTTCTCTTACCGGAAAAAACAATTCATCCTACTGATAAATTGAACATACTATTGAAAAACTCAGCTTAACAGAAAATAACAATGACAATTAATGAGATAAAAAATCTAAAATTAATGAGCTGGAATACCAACGGCATTCTTAAAAAAGTGCGGAATTCAAAAATTTCGTTGAGAAAAACAATCCTGATGTAATTATGATACGGGAAACACACCAGACCAAAATGCATACCCTCAGGATGCCACATTACACGACTTACAGAAACGACCGCCAAGTACCGCAAGGAGGGACGGCTATCCTAATCAAAAGTAAACTAAATCACACTCGTATTCCAACCCCTAAAGTACATTTTGTCGAAGCGACATTAGTAAAGCTTCACTTTGTTGACAGCGGTGATATCATGCTGATATCACTCTACATACCCCCCACTACTAACCCCCTACTTTCAGTAGATATAGAAAATTTAGCCTCGCTCAGCTATAAGCTGATTATAGTTGGGGATTTTAATGAAAACACAATAGTTGGGGCTGCCATTATAATAATAGCTCGGGAATTGTGCTTAATTCACTGGTTGCAAACACAGATTTTAGTATCTACAAACCAGACAAACCTACTCGCTATGGTCGTTCATATGGGAACTATATTGATCTTCTGCTATCCAGGGGAGTCCGACCTCCTATGAAATTAACCACTATGGAGGAATTGCCTTCAGATCATTACCCTTAAATTATATATTATGGTGACCAGTTCCCGCCAAAAAATGAGGGAATTAAGTATTTCTTTAACTGGAATAAATTCCGAAATAAAATAAATGAATTAATCCCTGAGGATGCATTTCATTGGCTAAAACCCCAAACCAGTTAGAAGAAAAAGCAAATAATCTAACTTCCATAATTAACACAGCGTTGGATCATAGCAGATTTAGTAAGCCAAACCAAAAAATTGAATATCTTCGAGGCAAAATTAAATCCCTTATAAAAAAGAGAAATAGATTGCGGAAGCAATACAATAGGTTTAGAAATCCAACAATCAAAAATCAGATTAATGCCCTGAAACACAAAATTAAAATTGAGATTGCATCCCATAATCATAATCAATGGAACAACAATTTAACCAATTTGAATGTGGAGGACGGCTCCTTCTGGAGAGTGGCTAATAATAGGAAAATCAAGAGAGAGTGCCTGCCGCCACTCAAAGATGGCACCAACGTCACCATCACTAATAGCGAAAAAGCTGAATTAGTAGCAAATTCATTTGAACAGCAATTTAGGAATAACGACATTCCCAATCCCAATAATGACCTGTATATAAATAGTATAGTCGAAGAATTTCTGCTGGATTCTAATTGCAGTCATAATATGATAAATGAAATAGAGGCCTCAGAAGTTGAAAATGTCATCCAAAATCTCAAAGGCAAAAAAAGTCTGGGACATGACAAAATTAATAACAAAACCATTAAGCAAATACCAATAAGAGCAATTTATTATTTAACAGCCATTATTAATAGTGTTCTGAAAATTGGGCATTTTCCAATCACTTGGAAGAAAGCAGTGATCATCCCCATTCACAAACGTTGAAAATCTAAAACCCTTCCCACTAACTATAGGCCTATTTTACTCCTGCTAACGATGGCCAAAATAACGGAAAAATTTGTGCTATTAAAACTATTGGAATTTGCCAACCAAAATCATGTCATCATCCCCCAGCAATTTGGATTCAGGCCGAAACTTTCAACTACTCACCAACTCCTCAGAGTTGTGGAAAACATTTCGCTTGGTTTGGCACACAAAAAATCTACAGGAGGAGTTTTTCTCGATATTGAGAAAGCCTTCGACAGAGTATGGCATTTCGGCCTTATTTTTAAGCTTATTAAATTCAAATTCCCCTGTTATTTAATAAAATTAATTAACAATTATTTACTTAGTAGAACTTTTGCTGTTAAGCTGGGTAATGACTTTTCAAGGGATAAGCCCATTCATGCAGGCGTCCCTCAGGGATCACTGCTGGGCCCCTTCTTATTTAATATTTACGTAAATGATATCCCACAACATCCAAAAACTATGTTATGCCTGTTTGCGGATGACACTGCAGTACTATCCACTAGTTCGGAATACCAAAAAATTCACGACAACCTAGCTCAACACTTAGTGGCCATAGAAAAGTGGTTGAAAATCTGGAAAATCAAAATTAATGCAACGAAATCCCAGGCAGTCCTTTTCACGAGAAAATTATCACAATGTCCTAGAATAAAGATAGCAGGCATTGAAATTCCATGGTCACCCAAGGTGGATTACTTGGGACTAACTATCGATAAAAGCCTTATTGGGAAGCCCCATATAGCTAAAATTAAGAACAAATTTATAGCAGCAAAAACAACATTGTACCCACTTATTGCACATAAATCAAAACTCTCATTGATGAATAAGCTGCTCATTTATAAGGCCTATTTGCGCTCTATTATTACGTATGCTGTTCCAGTTTGGGGTGGAACAGCGGACATGAACAGGAAGATGCTGGAAAGACAGCAAAATAAATTACTTAGGTTAATGTTAAAATCGGAATATTATTTCAGAAATGATCTTATCAGAAAAAACCTGGGAGTTTTAACGCTTTCGCGTTATATCAAATACCTGGCTTTTAGGTTCTATGATAAACTCTATCATACAAACAACACTGAAATACAAAAAATTGAAAATTATAACCCATACCATTTAATTAACTTCCATAGACCACGTTCAGTTCTCAGAATTAGACCGCATTCTAACTATCCAATCACTAATCAACGCCCAAGAAGAAGGAAGAAAAAAAAACAATAGGATGACTTAATGGAAAGCAACTGGGAACATCGAGTTTGTTTGTATACAAGGGAACAGTATATACGGACAACCTGAAACTGTGTCATATGGGTGGCGCGATCTGTTGGCTTTATTGTACATAACTCTAATGAAATGATTACTGGAAAAAATTTTATTCTATATGTAATTTGTTGTCTGGTTCCATTATCAGAACCTGGAAAATTAATTGTTATTGTCTTCATTGTATTTTGTAAAAATAAGTATTTAAAATAAAAAAGAATATATGTATATGTGTGTATGTATATATATGTGTGTGTATATGTATGTGTGTTTATATGTATATATATATCTGTGTATGTGTATATGTATGTATGTATAGATATAATATGAACAAATAAAGGGAAAAAAGTTACAGTAAGGATTAATATTAAATTAAATATTTCTGTTCTAATCCAATGGATCAAAATGGTGAATCATATCATTACTCATTGTTACTATAAATATTGTGATACCATGCAAAGTACTACTAAATTGCGAACGCTTACCTTAGGTTATCAAATAATAATACCTTAGGTTACCTTAGATTAAGAATTATGTGTGTTTTGAATGTTCTATTAGGGTTGAACTTAAATATGTTAAAATAATGAGGTAAATGGCCTAACGGCTAGACTCCTATCAACCTTTAGACCTATTCTCTCTCAATTTTTGGGATATCATTTTTTAGCAGCATAAAAAAGCTAACCTCAAATTAAAATTATTGTCACTAATGCAATATCACTAACTATAAAACAAAAATTATTGTTTTAATAATTATATTGCGTAAATTTTATTCCTCATCATTTGAAAGAATTTATCGGTAACTAACAAAAAGAATGAAGAAAAAATCAGGAATTGTTAGCAGGCTGTTGCCATATACATATCAAAGATGAAGAATAAATAGTTCTTTTTCAACTGCTTTTTCTTTTTTCTCTTTTTTATTATCAAATTTCTAGTGATTTAAAAATAAAATGATTTATAGTTTTAATTTGGAAACTATATTATACCGAATTTCATCAAATTTATGAATTTACCTTATTATATACACAGATATAGAATATGTACACAGATATACCCTCAAACTCTCACACTTTTCTGTCTTGAAATCTTACTAAACTAAGTGTTTATAAAAACAATACCATTTCATCATATAACTGCCGATTGATTTGTATTTTAGGAAATAGTAAATAAGCATCACAGAGTTGCAAACCACGTTCCTGTGCTTCATCCCCAACACCAGGCCGTTTTTCTCAAAAACTAAAGGAAAATGGGCTTAATCGTAGTGCAGTCACCATCTAGTATCAACCAGTCTTGTGTAAATTATAAGCAGCCTTGGGACTATGATAACAGCATTGAAGGTGCAAGTCCATTTACCTGATCTCCGAAGTCGGATACACCTGTGGTGAGGTGGAAGGTAAAAAGCACCATTTGGTTTTCCAAATTGTGGATTGAGCATAAGGATAGTTACTCTGTCTCATAAAATGCCTATTGCTATGAATGCTGAACAAAGAAATGCCATATCGACGGATGGTTCGACAACTAAAACTAATAACGGAAAATGAATCGTATAACTACGTACTGGTTCATGGAATGTTAAAAAACTTTTGTCATTAAAAAAAATGACAAAAAAAAAAAAAGAGAAGAAAAAGAAAGAAAAGAAAACCATCCAATTCATTCTCTACAGAATTAATGTGATTGCTGTCCAAGAAATAGAGAGATTAGAGAGACAAAAAGGAGAGATTTTAGTTTAACCAAAGAAAAACTATTTTAATTGTTTTATTGTATTGCAACATCACTAAGACTTAAAGGAGAACAATTTTTATTTCATATGAAAACAGTTAAAGCTATACAAAATTTTATTCCTATAATAGAATATGCAAACTGAGATCAATGGTACATTCGATTCTGTTAATATAACTTTTACGTTCCTACTGAGGAATATGGCAAAAATACCGCGTCACAATTTTGTGATAATGTACAAGCAGCTATTGATGCATCAAATAGCACTGATAATTTTATTATTTTTTCAGAATTAAATGTAAAAATTAATAAAGTTATTGAGGGAGGGAAGCAAATAGAATTTACTTCGAAAATAATAGTAGTGGGAAAGATCAGCAATAAATATGACATCTGTAAATAATAAGATAATTTTTGTGTGTGTTCCTCTCCACACATAAAAATACACACAATGGAGTACGAACTATCCATAAAATGAATGATTTTGAGTACATCAATCATTTTCTAATATTTAGAAGAAGGGCATCATCCATTGTGGATGATGTGTTTCCATCCACAATGGATGATGCCCTTCTTGGGGAGTAAAATCTTAACCATATTTTCGTTTTATCAGACCATAAAATTTTAAAAATAGCATGTTCAAAAAGGAAAATGCTGTATAAAAGTTAATACAAAGAAGTCAAAAAGTTAGACAAAAGAACTATGTATACTTGGAAGGATATTGTTGGTGAGTAAAGTGTATGAAAGTGCACCATAAATAAGAATGTTATCGAAATATTGATCAGACGAATATATATATATATATATATATATATATATATATATATATATATATATATATATATATATATATATATATATATATATATACATATATATATATATATATATATATTAATTATAAATTAAATAACCATAGTAGTATTCTCTCGGTTTTATGATAAAAAGAGATGTTTTGTTTCTGAAAGATGCTTATTTGTTTTTATCTTTTTGTGTTTAGTCGTTTTTAATATTTATTTTTACGTCTTTGATATAGAAGGTTTTTCTAAAAAAATTGCATTAATTCAAATATTTTATTTTAATTTCCAAAAATCTTATGTAATTAATGAATGAATAAAGTACCTTTCTATTTTTCTATTTGAACCCAAGATTGTAAATAATGATGCAAATAAAAATTGACTTCATTTAAACATTTCATTTTTAATTTGTAAAATTTAAATTAAAACAAATAAACTAATTTTGCTCTTAATAAGAATTAGATATGCTTATTCTCTATTGTAATATTTTTTTAATGTTGAATAAAAAAGAATAGAAAAAAATTTAAAAGAATTTTGTCTGCAAAAGGCTAAATTCCATAATTGTTCATTGTGTGGCTCTTGCTAAAGAGCTGCATCCAAGATCAAAACCATAAAAAAAATGACCTCCGACAGTAACAGGTAAAGTCACTATAGCCACAATTACAAAAACTGAAATCCTAGCTAATGGATTTACGCAAAAATCCAGCTTAACATTTCTGGAGATCCTGTCTACGAATAAGCCGTCTATTATGATATCAGTAATTATTTAGAGATCCATGAGAAATAACAAGTTGAATTCGAGCCATTTACAGCAGATTAGGATGACTCTCATAATTAAATTAATTACTAAAATGAGTCCGGAAATTTACAATATTACTAATAACCTAATTCAAAAATTTCCAGATAAAGTAATCTCTCTGTCATTTGATTTTGATAATGACAATTTTTAGATTTAATCACTTTCTCCGCTATTAGAAAATGACAGTAATTTTTTCAACATAATAAACAAAGAAAATCCCAAACAGCAAGCAACCTAAATACCGATTCTTCTTCTTCCAATAATGGTTAAAGTTGAAGAATATTTTATACTAATTAAGGTATCTGAGAACTATTAAAGTAACAAGAGACCATATTTTCTCACCAATTCGTTTTTAGAAAGGGACTTTCATCAGCATCTCAATTATTGAGGGCAACGGAAAATATCTAATGCCCTTACACTGAAACAATCTATCGGGAATATCTTTTTGAACATACACTGCTGGCCTCCCAAATTACAACATCAAAAATGACAAGAGATATCACAACAAAATTTATTTTGTTGATAACAATGTTGTGTGTGTGTGACCAAGAATCAAATGATTAAATTTATATGTTTCTGTGAAGTGTGGTTCCTGCCAAAATTAGTCAGAATAGCCACCATTGTTGGAGATCACCATTACCACACACCTTGTCATGGATTCAAAGAGACTTTGGGTGTGTTCTTGGGTTACAGCAGACCAAGTAGCTTCCACACTTTGCCAAAGTTGATCTGATGTTGCAGCTGGGGATGTAATCTTGATCAATCGATTAGCAACCATGGACCACATGTTTTCTATCGGCGAAAGATCAGAAGAGCGAGCCAACCAGGTGAGCAATTCAATCTGTAGATTAACGAAGAAGCCTCGGACAATGCGTGCCATGTGTGGTCGCGCATTATCTTGTTGAAATATGGCTATGAGCCAAGCTCTGAAGGAAAAGAAGGACAACTGGCTCCAACATCTAGGCGATGTCGCGCTGGCTATTTAAAGTACCGGCAATGAGTACAAGAAGAGTGATAGAGTGATTTCCAATACCGTCCCATACCATAATACTCGGTGCAGGACCAATGAGGCGGTGCATAACGCCACTATTCAGCATCCTCTCTCCAATGTGTCCCGAGATTGGAATGTGACCATTGTGGTGTTGCAGATGGAAGCGGGACGCGTTAGTAAAGACAATTTCATTCTATTCTGCCGTCCATCCTTCTTTTATCGTACCATGGACCAAATGTTCTCTATCAGCGAAAGATCCGAACAGCGAACCAACTAGTAAAGCAACTCAATCTGGCAATCAACGAAGACCCTTGGATAATGCATGCTATGTGTGGTCACGCATTATCCTGTTGAAATATGGCTGAGGGAAAGACCTGGGTGTAAGGAAAGACAATTGGCTTCAATACCTCGGAGATGCCGTGCTGGCTGTTTCAGCAATGTTTACTAGAGGAGTACGAAAGTGATATCCCTACCATAATACCAGTTGCCGGATCAGTGTTGGGGTGCATAACGCAACTGTTCAGCATCTTCTCTCCACAGTGTCTCCAGACTCGAATGCGACTACCGTGGTTTGCAGGCAGAAATATGACTCGTCATTGATGACAACTTTATTCCATTCTGACGTCTACATCCTTCCTTCATCACACCATTGGCCACCGAAACGTCTGTGGTTCTACGTCAAGGGTAGACAAAGCACTGGACGTCTTGTGGACAAACTACTCTGCTGTAAATGGAATCAAATGGTACGCGTAGACATTGAATGATGTGTTACAGATTGAATGTGCTGTGCTATGGTTCGTGATACACTGAGTGATTCTTCATTGCCATGCGCATAATTTGTCTGTTATCATATGAATGGTGCACTGAGGTGGATGCGATCGAGCATGTTGGTCCATCGTATCCTCCAGCATCCGACGATCACATATCCGCATTACAGTTGTATGGTTTTGTCCAACACGACTACCGATTTCCCTGAACAGTACACGATCTCGGTAGGCCACTATCCTTCCTCTGTCGAACTCGGATACTTTGATAAAAAAATGATTGCTGTTTTCTACAAAGTCGTCGTTTAAATAAAAAAAATAATAAAAAAAACTTAATCGTCGAAATTTTCAAGCCTTAAATATCACTTTGAAGTGGCACAACAGGCACGCGTGATGTCTGTCTACACTGAAATTCTAATCATTTCATCAAGTAAATTGCCTGGGAGTCACAATTGACGAACGTCTAACAGAGCTACATTTTATTAAAAATATCATATTCGTAATTGCAAAAGTGACCCTATGTCCCTGAATAGCCAGTAATTTTAATCTCAGTTTTTAAATACAATTTTGTTATACGAAGATTACCTTTGGCTTATAATTAATCAGGCTACACTAATTTGAAGCGCTGCTTATGAAACTTGGATTTTAGAACTGTCATGGATATGAATTGCGGACCTATTAGGCAGGCCTTTGCTCTTCCATCTGAGAATTAATCGCAAAAAATAAATAAATAAATAATCTTTAATTTCGGTTCCGCACATTTTGTTTGCGGGAGTGGAACTTGACGTAATGACCAATGAGAGTACAGCATTTGAATTACAGCTCTTTTCAAAATTTTAGAATTTTCAGATAATTTCTTGACATTTCAGGCTTAAATTTAACAATTAGATTGTAAAATGAAATAAAACCACGATAATGGAGCTATATTCACTATTTACAAATTTAAAAGTTTTCCAAATTAACTCATTTTTCCAAAGTAAAAATTTACAATAGTGAATTTAGTACACACTTGTAGATATTTTATAATTTAATATTTGATTAAAGTTCACGACATTGCAGTTTTGAGCATTTTAGGAAAAGGTCTTACTTAATTTTTTTATGTACTTTATGGTATCGCAAATTCCAAGTTTATTTTCTAATTTCTTATTCCTGACAATGTAGAGATCATTGGTCATGAATTTTAGTGTTTTCTGTTGAAAAACTTAATTATTGTTTACCTCTATTAGGGACAGTGTTTCTTTGTGAAATTGGTAAAGCATAAGTAATTTTATGTCTAATCATTGATATATAAAATAAGCTCATGAGATTACGGAGTAATTTCGGTATTCTTTCTCTAACTGATTTACTTCCAAACATTCCTGTTAAATTTTCTAGACAAAGAGTTAAAAAAAATTATGTGATTGATTTGCAGTGCCGAATTATTTCAGAAATATCCTCATCGGAAGAAGGCTAGATTTACCAACTATAGCCTCCAATACATCAAATATCAGACAATTAAATTTAATACTAAACTGTATATAATTTAAAACTCTGAAATTCAAGTCATTAAATATTATGATTCAAGCAAATATGATATTTTCACTGGTCTAAATCGGTCTTGAAGCTAAAACCCTTAAAATATCTTAATTTCAACTTTTATTTATACTATATATGTATGAATTGGCTCTTCTAAACCACGCCTCTCCCATAGAGGGCGGTACCCCAAGGCATAGAAGGTAAGAAGGCAGGACAAATCCGCTACTCTCATTGGAGGTCTGAGTTAAGCCGTCTTCAAATAGTTACACCTTTTTAATCTCAACTTCTCTTGGGTCTGGGAGCCCACAAAATTCAGTGAAAAGAAAAAATGATATTAAATATAAACAATTAGAATTGCTCTATCCTAGCTTTTTATTTAATTATTCTTCCTTATTATATATGTGTGAAAAACTAAAAATAAAAAATACAATACTTATTCCTTATATTTATCAAGCTATAGATGTAAATTCTCTTGGATATAACTTTGTGACTGAGCTATGGATGTAACTTAAAAATTGAGTTAATCTTTCTTAAATTTTTAATAATAAAAATTTAAGAAAAATTTACTTAATTATAAAGTAAATATTTCTTAAATTTTTTATTATTGCTTCTCGTTTTATTTCTTTTTCTCTTCATTAAAATATTATTAAAAACTACTCTGAGATAGCTTCCTGTCTTACCATGTATTATAAATTTTAGTGATGTTTTGTTGTAATTGCAGACAAGTAATTGCTGTTTTTTTCTTTGTGAATTACTTATCTTATCTCGAAAAATTTGACTTTTGATGAAAAAAATTCAAATTTTCATGTAAAATTTTAGAAAACAGGATAAATAATTTTGTGATTTATAAGTGATTATATAAAATGTTCTCATTTTTCTATATTCGCGTTATTAAATAAAATAAAGATGAAAAAGGAGCGCCCAAATGTTTCAATAGGTTTATATTGATTATCATGACCATTCTAATTCCTGATTTTGATCCAAAATTATTTTTATTACAGTCTGAATTATTCTATACTGATATCTTATCGTATTCGTAAAGGAAATAAAAGAAAGATTAAAGAAACTATTTTCAGTTAATACTGAGCTTGAATTGAATAGAGCAAAATATATTTAAGGGATTTTATAAGACCCTCACATGCCATCCACGAACTAAATTTAAATAATATTTTTTTTAAGAATTAGAGGAGCTCTAACATTAAAATAAAAATTATAGGTATTAATTATTATAGTTCCTAAATTATATATAAAATTGACTCCAATTAATAAATTTTGGGAAAAAAATTTTTTTTTAAATAATGTAGAAATAATATTTTTTTTATAAGAATCCACACAATAACCTATTTAAATTTACACAAGAATTTAAAAATTCGAATTAAAGTTTTTTAACATTGTGGGATTTTGCATTAGTTTTTTTTAAAGTTATTTTCCTTTTATTATCATTAATTATAACGCTTAATTTATCAGTTAACTCTTTTCCATTGAGCTTTTAAAGTCTCTAAATGAATAGAATTGTAATATGTTTCATAATTTAATGTTTTTCAACATAAATATTTTCATAAGCAAATGAAAATATAACAATGTTTTTAAAATATTAATTTTAGCAAATAAATTATTAAAAAAAAATACTGTTGAAATAAATAACCTGAAAAAATAACATCTTATTATTCCAGAAGTAAATTTCAAAGTATTATAATTAAGTATATACTGAATAAAATCCTCCTGAGATGTACCACGATTATATAATAATCTCTTTCACATCGCTATAAAAGCACCTACCAAATGTTTAAATAAACACCGTTTAAATTACCATCTCGGAAAGATACTTTAGGAGGCAACAGAGTATGATTAAAGTGTTTCGATATTTTCTTACTTTAGAATATAAACCTCCGAAGAGGTTTCCAAAAATTGCCTATGCCCACGGTATTTCACGTGGACATGGCGGGGTATTGGGAAAAGTTTTCAACTAGCAATAGTCACGCCTCGGTAGAACCTCATTGGCTATGACACTGCCTCTGCGCAAAGCTAACGTTGATTAACAATTGAAACTATATATCTCACTCTGCATTTATAAAAAACTGGTAGTAATATTATTCATTTAATATTGAATAATATTACTGCTTATTTGGAAATAAATATTTATTGGTAATAATGATACATATAAAAAATTATACCATTAACTGGATTCCTGAACTCAAATTGTATTATAACAACACCTTTGAAAATCTCTATCCTTAGTGTTTCTATAAATAATTCAAGAATAATTTCTCAAGTAATTTATCGACAGTCAGTTCTTCATAAATTTTATGATATAAATAATTGTAAATATTTCATATCATCATTCTCTGTAATCAAAGATTTATTTTTAAATTGGAAAATTTACTGTATATTAGTGTTTCAATGTATGTCTATTAAGTATTATTTAATCAGGAAAATTTTCTTTGTATTGTGTAAATGCATGTATCTGAATTTGTGTATAATAACTGTAAAAAGGAACTCTCAGCTTTATTTCTCAGCTTATTCTGTACATAATTTTTCACTTTCTGTACATATTTTTTCTGTATTGCTATTATCTAATTAAGAATCTAGATTTTCCAAATCTTATTTCCATTTGTATATTTCGATATCTTAGTATTGGCATAGAATTTTCTAATATGCTCCTTTAAAGTTTCTCTTATATCTTTTCATTACTTGAACTTCTAGTTGTAATATGAGTTCCAGCCCTTAGGCTTTACTCCTCCATCATGTATAAATGCCGATGGCCTTGAGTAAAAGTAATGTGTTGACAAGAAGAGAGGAAAAAGAAAAAGGAATTATTTCCTTGAGAGAATAGCATCGCTACAGAAGTAGGATGCTAATAGTCTTAGTTTGATGTCTTCGTGGAAATTTTCAAATTGGAAGATTTCGTTGAAGTTAGCAGCGGAACATGTAATGGCTTTTTGATAAAATTTACGGTTGAGAATTGCAATATAATGGTTGAGAGGTAGCAGGTTGAGATCATGATGAATTGTTTTGTTACGAATGTAAAAGGGAGCATTAGTGATTCTTCGTAAAACTTTGTTCTGAAAACTTGTAAGTTTCTTCATAGTAGAGGGTGAAATGGTGTTCCAGGCAGGGGAAGCATATGTTAATATAGGCCTAATGATGGAAGTGTAAATGATCTTTTTAGTTTTAATGGTGGCTGTAGAAAGGGGTGCCATGATAGGTTTAAGTTTTTTAGGATAGAGTTAGCTTTTTCAATAACATTATCAACTTGATTATTCCAGCTGAGTTTATTGTTGATTGTGAGTCCAAGATATTTAGATTTCGTGACAATTGGTACTTCAGTGTCGAATAGAATGAGATTATTTGTAATTTTTTGCTTGCGATTATATTTGATGATTAGTAATTGAGATTTTTGAGCATTAATTGAGATTTTCCATTTCTGGCACCAGTATTCAATGTTTTCCATTTTGTTTTGAAGTCTTTCAATAACAAAATTTGCATATTTTGATTTTGTGATGATGCCTGTATCATCAGCGTAAAAAGCTGTTAAACTATTAGGATCATTATTTTCAACTGGGAAGTCAAAGGTGAATATGAGGTAGAGAATAGGACCCAAAATGCTACCCTGGGGAACACCTGCTTCAATTTGTCTTGTGGAGGAGTAGTGACCATTGTGATGAATTTGAAAAGTTCTGTTGCTAAGATAGTTTTTGATGATTTTTATGAGATTACTAGGGATTTTCATTTCAATGAATTTGAAAATTGGGCTGGTGTGCCAGACTTTATCAAAAGCTTTAGAAATGTCCAATATGAGGAAGGCTATTGCAAGTTTATTTCTTTTCGCACGTCCGATGAAATCCAAGATTTTGATGAGTTGCTTTGTTGTGTCTAAATTTTTACGAAAGCCGTATTGTTCGCGTTTGGTAATTTTGAAAGGTGATCTTGAAGTCTGTTGTAGATTAAGCGTTCAAATATTTTGCTTAAAGTGCTGAGAAGGCTGATCGGTCTATAATGTTGAGGCATGGTGGAATCTTTGAGTGATTTGGGGAAAAGAGTTATGGAGGCATGTTTCCAATGTTGAGGAAAGTGCAGATTTGATAGGCAACTGTTGCAAATATTGGTAAGTTGCATAATATAATTTTCAGGAAGGTGTTTAGTCATTATATTGTTGATATTGTCCATACCAGGTGCTTTGCGACTTTTAAGTTTGTCTATAATCCTGTTTACATCTTCGATATTTGTAGGTGGAATGGGAGTATCTTCTGTATTACGAAAATAATGTTTGACTGCACGGCAAATGATGTCTTCAGAATCATCATAAGTATCTATGTTGTTCGTTGTGAATTGTTCTTCTAGTGTGTCAGCAAATACTTCTGCTTTATCTTCTATGCTATAGACGAGACCTTGTTTACCATGGAGGGATCTGTTGATCTGTATGCCTTGTTTTAGAGTTTTAGAAAGTTTCCATAAGGAGTTATCTTCAGTACAGAGGCCTTCAATTTTATTGTTCCAAGTATTTTGTTGATGTTCATTACATTGTTTTCTAATAAGTCTATTTAAAGAGTTCCTTTCTTTTTTTGAAGGCTGGGTCACTGGTTTTTTGCCATTTTTTACGTAACCAATTTCTTTGTTTAATAGTAAGTTTGATGTTTTTTGGAAGAATGTGGTAGTTAGGAATTGGATTTTTATAGGTAGTAGCTATTGACAGTGCAGTATGTAGGTCTTCATTGAATTTGTGTATGTTATTGTCAATTTCATCCGTGGTATTGGCAGAAAGATCGGGTACATTGTTACGAATGAGAATATTATGATACTGATTCCAGTCTATAGATTTAATTTTGGTTTTGTTTTGAGCAGGTGTGTTTCCAATGACAGCAATAAGGGGAAGATGATCTGAAGATAGGTCGTTAATTACATCTGTGGCTATTTGAATATTCCGATTACTGATGAAAAAGTCTAAGATGTCAGAACGATGATTTGGAGAATAGTAAGTAGAATGAGTTGGAGCAGTTACCTTAAGTTGGAGTTTATGTATGATTTTGATGAGTTCTTTACCATTATTGTTGTCAGTTCTGCAGCCCCAGCTAGTGTTCTTACTATTAAAGTCTCCACCTACAATAGTGGGAAGATTGTCAGGAAAAAGTTTTGTAAGGTTAACTTGTTATTCGGTGGGTTGTAAAGGGCTGTAATTTTTAGAGTTGAGTATTTTGAGATTTAATAATAACGGAGATTTCTTCAAATCCTTCGGTGTTATTATTGCTATATTCCACAGCACCAAGTAATCTTTTAGCAACAATGGCAACGCCTCCTCCTCTGTAGTTAAGTCTATTGCAAAGAAATGTATTATAATTAGAGATTTTTAGAGAGTGTTGTCCATTAAAATGTGTTTCTGTGATGAGGCAGATATCAATATTTTGTTCAGTTATAAAGTCTTTAAGTTCTGTTGTTTTTTATGTAAGGCCATCGGCATTAGAGACGGAAATGATAAATGGGAAGAAGCTGTTGTTGTGATTTGTCATTAAGTTGTTTTTATTTTTGACTGGCTGCATAGGAAATTGTTTTAACAACTTGAATAATACAGGTGGCTTTAATGAAGTCTACAAGATTTTTAAGTTCTGTAGCAATTTGTTGAGCTTCATTGATTGTATTTTTTGTTTCTTCGGTAGTTTTAAGTATTTCTTCATTTCTAACTGCAGCAGCATAACTTTTACCAATAAAGGTTCTATGTTGATAAATTTTGTTATTTGCATTTCCAGATTCTGTAAAGGTTTTAGTTTCCAATTTAGGGTATTTTGGACAGCCTCTGTGGTTTGATGGATGTTCTCCTCCACAGTTTGCACAAGTTGCTGGTAATTCTTTTGATTTAGAGCATTGATAACTGAGATGTTCACCGTCGCATTTTAGACATTTTGGAGCATGTCTACAAGAGGATTGAACATGATTGAAATTCTGGCATCTGTAGCATTGTGTAACGCCTCGTTTTCCTCTATATGCTTCAATTTTAACTGTCATATTTTGTACGAATTTTCTATCGTAGATTGTTTGGTTGGTGGTAGGGTTATAAGAAACATTGCCAATTTATGTTCAATTCCATCGTATTTTTTGATGAACTGTGTTACATTTAAAACTGTGTAACCATCCTGCTGTAGATCTTCAATAATGTCCGCAATATCTGTATCTTCTGGTAAACTTCTGGCTACAACTTTAATATTTTTATCTGATGGTAGTGTAAATGTATGAAAGTTAATTTTTAGATTATCGAATTTAGCAGTAATAGTTCTATGTGCTTGAGAATCGGGAACTTTAATGTTTATAGAATCTCCAGAAAGTTTTCTTGTGTATCCTGTCATTTTTAAGTCATCAATTAATTATTTAAGTTGTTTCCAATTGTATTTCGGATCTTTAACTATTATTGGGGGGATTTTACGTTTTTGCAGTTTAGCTAATTGAAAATTTTTATTATTATTTTCTTCATTTGAATCCATTTCAGTGTGTTCAATTTCATCATTTCCATTTGAAATAATTTGATATTTTTCGCAAATTTCTTTGATAATAGGTTGCATATTCGGAGCTTCTTTGAAAGTAGGCGTATTTTTTGCAGAATTTCACCTTTTATTTTTTTCTTCTCCCGGCTTGAAACGCTCCTGCAATCACGTTCTCACCCGTACCCTCTATCTGTCATAACTCCTCCCACTCGTTACCTTTCTACTACTTCCTGCTATCTTATTAAGGTGGAAAGTAAAATCAGCTTCGCTAAATGCTGTGAGTTTTGTCGATGATGCTGATCAAAAGAATTCATGTAACTCAAGTGTGACTTAGAATAAATGCAACCTTAAAATTATAATTAATTTTCTATTGAATTCTATTTCTTCTAATTGATTTAATATAGTATTTGTCAGAAAACCATAGGGAAGAAACATTTTTCCAATCATTTCGTTAAAGAGGAGTGACACTTGGTGGGACAAGTTCTTTGTCAAAAGATGTTTATGAACATCCCCTGGCAAAATGACGAATTTAACACAATAAAAATGGTGAAAATATATCTTATAAACAAAATTAAATTTCTTTGCCTAATTTTTTTTTTTTTTTTTTGATATTAACATATTTGTTTATTTTTAAGGTTAGTGAATAAAAATTCAATTTAATTTCTTCCCATGTAGTGTTATGCACAACGATTATAGTTTTGCACAACTATCACATACAACCATACCTAGAAGGAATTAAACAAAGAAAAGTAGATTCGAATGATTCATTATTATTAGAGTCATGTGTTCCATTTTAATAATAATAACAAAGATGATATTAGTATGCATTTAGTCTTAATTAGTATGCATTTAATAATAATATTAGTCTTATTATGCATTTTTATCAGCATACTAATTACGAATATGGTTTCTGTAACAGTGTGCATACGATATTAATTTCAAAAGTATAAAATTTATACAATAAGGATTTCAAATTCTAAAATTAGCCAAAAGAAATTGTGAAGTTAAATGAATTAGCCTTTAATACAATTTATATTCAGTATGTTGACTTAAGCGAGAATTCTTCTTCTTAATGGGCTTGACAGTACTGGTCACCTCTGCTCGATAGCAGTTTGTGCCATAGCTTCAAGCCCATGAACTCTTAGCTCCAATAAATTGAGTCGCCCATTTTATTTATAGTCAGACAAAAACGGTCTTTTATGGAGCTAAGATGTAACTCTTTAGTATTGATGATTCCTAAAGTATTAAAACGAATGGAGGCTTGTGCATCAAACTAAAAAATGATGTGACGCCCCGCCATCATACGTAAGACATTTCCTACAATTAGGGTCTTGAAGGAGTCCCATAGGATGGGGATGTTCGTGAAATGATTGTGTCCAGTGATAAAGCCTACGATGGTACGTATCTTTGCCCTAGAACAACTAAGAATTTCAGGGGCAACATTCACCGATGATCTAGCGATCATACTTTTGGTGTACTTTTAACCAGAAATGTTAAACCAATATTTATTCATCTTCTGCTTTTCCCACTTGAGTAGGGTACCCTTTATGGTCTTCATGTTGATGCCACAAAAAGTTTTTGCACCTATAGGGTTAGAAGACGAACCCTGATTTGCTTGTTCATCCGCCTCTTCATTATCTTCAATCCCCACGTGTCCTGACACCCAAGAAAAGAACACTTATTATTGGTTGCCAGTTCCTTAAGAAGGTTTCTACATTCCAGGACAATCCTAGATTGGACTTGGAATCACAACAAATTAGAATTCGCTTCGCATGGAGGCTTTTTCTAATATTTAATAAGAGACAGTCAATAATGGCAAGAACAGCTTGGAATACAGTGGCAAACTTCTCAAGGCCCCTAAAGAAGTTGACACTTGGTGATACCCTATGCACTCCAAGTCCAGAGAGGTTATCCTTTCTAGATGTATCCCTAAACCAGAAGAGATCATAGTTATCTAAACTGCTCCTGTTCTCACTCCATTCATACCTGGTTGGAAAAAGAACCTCAAATGTTCTGTCGAACACATAGGACTTTTCAATGGTGTCAGAGGGCATCATAAGAATAAGATTCTTTACAATTTGGGTGATTCTGGAATGACCTATAGCAAAGGTTTGGCATGCCATTGCTTTTGCAACATCATTCTATATGCAATCATTTTTGCAATACTGCAAATGAAGATGTCTAGAGGAGTCAGATTTGAAATAATCTCTAAAGCTCTGGTGGGCACAGAGGACATAGCTCCTGTGATACACAAGCAGGCTAGTGATTGCAGACTTCCTAGCCTGTCCCTTGCAGTTACCTGTTCTACCTGGCACCACCAGATAATAAAGGTATAAGTAATAATAGGTTTGATAATAGCAGTGTACATCCAAAACATCAGTTTCGGTTGGGGACCCCAATTTTTACCAAGCATTCTTCTACATGTCATAATACAATACTTAGCTTGGTTAATCTTGAACTCAACATCCTTATTCTAGGTGAGCTTTTGGTCAAGAAATAGGACTAAATACTTCACCTGAGTAGCAACATTGATGGGAACGCCAAAAAGTTTAGAGACAGTAAAACCACCCCATATCCTTTTACGTGTAAAAAGTACAAGATTGGTATTCTGAGGGCTTACAGTCAGATGCCTCTCTTTGTACCACTTACTAACATAACTTAAGGCACTTTGAATTAGTTGATAAGTTATGTTGAATTCCTTACCAAGGATAAGGATGACAATGTCATCCGCATATTCTTGAGTGTAGTAGCCCATATCATTAACATATTTAATGATACTATCAACTACTAGGTTCCAAAGTAAAGGCGACAAGACGCCTCCTTGTGGACAGCCTCTAGTAGTCTTCTTTTCAAGTGACTCATCAAAGATGTTCATTTGAATAACTCTATCTATGAGTAGGGTCACAATCAATTTATAACAAGAATGCAATTGATCCCTGTAGCTTATAGAGTATTAACTATGGATAGATGCGAAATATTATCAAAAGCTCCTTGGATGTCTAGGAAAGTAGCTAAAGCTATTTTCTTCTTATCCAAAGAGTCTTCAATCTTGGAAACAAGCTGATGTAAGACTGTCTCAATAGACTTACCCTTACCTTCTGTCCTTGACAAGCCAAGGTTCTTGAATCAAGGCCAGGTGGAAATCATCAGTAAGAAATTTCCTAATAAGGTTAGAGGTACCTCCTCTACTGTGGTGGATGTTGGCTTGAATTACCTTCACCCCTATCAGGCTTTGGAGTCTTGTTTAGGACTTTGGCTTGAACTTGGTGAAGTCCAAAATAAATCTTATATCCCCTTCTCCCAAATGTAGCCGCATTCGCTTCAGGCACACTAAGGATGATGGTCTGTCCTGATGGGTGGGTGATATTTTCTGTAAAGAATGTTCAACTCAGTCGAAGTAAGCCTAACATTTTGTGCCTCAATTTTTTTCAGGATTACCTTGGGATCCATTTTGCAGCATACCTTCGGAAGCTTAGCAATAATTTTGGTTGTTCTGACAAGTTTCTTTGCCTCCCCCACCAAAGCTGTTGTTCCTGCCAGGGTTTAATATCACTGACATTCTGTTCCAGCTACTTAGAGCTCTCCAGATATGCATTGTCGTTGGGTTTTTCAACCCAAGTTCCTTCAGTGATCTTCCTTTCCTTGATCAGTCATTTCTTCTGAGCACCGGAAAGATTTTTCTTAATTTTGATCTTATCTAGAGAGGCATTCACTCTGGTTAAGTCATCCTGACTAAATGTTGACGGTTGAGAGGTCATTCCTACCTCCCTCTTTGAAGGATTCATTTCGGCTTCCTTGCTATTTTTCTCCTGGGTTACCTTGTCTTCTGGAGACTGGTCTACCTCAGGAATTATACCTGTAAAAACAGTAAGATTTTTATTTTTCCCCGCCAGTGAAAAGAATGAAAAACCTCAGGAAAAACAAAAGTCTGCCCAATATTGCCTGAGATGCAGAGTAAGGCAGAATACTGTAGAGGTTTGCCAGGCAACTAGATGCTCCGTTTAGACACTGTAACCACAGTGCCATTCACCCTAAATACGGATCGCATAATACCAGTGTTACAAAGTTGGTTCGCGGCTTCTTATTAAGCATTCGGAGCCATCCCACTTCAGGACGTCCGGCTATCCACCGCCTGCCGACACGCCTGGTAGCCGCTCAAATCCTAGGTAAACGCGAATTATATGATTAGGTAATGTGTATCAAAATGTAAAACTCCTTCCCTTCCTTCCCGCAATTCGATATTTATATTTTAATGCAGCTATGTTAATTAAAATTAACATAACTGCATATAGTCACAAATCACACATATAAGAACGCATGTAGAAATATATTTACGAAAAAGATAATAATTTTTTCTTATTTTTTTTATATTAAAAATTAAATTTTACGAAAAGCAAATATAATAAAACATTCACTTATGGAAAGTATAATTACATTCAACCATCATATTAAACCAAAATTTTAAAATTTTCAGTGAAATTAAAGCTAATGTGAGGAATTCTGTAAAATGTTTACTTTGAAGTATATTAAATTGTAATATTATAATTCAGAATTAATGACTTTCTATTATCTTCAGCAAAACTTTAATTTTCGATTCATATTTTTCAAAAGTTTTCGTTTGGATACTTTCATTTTCTGATGTTTTCATAAAATATTATTAAGAAATTTGACTAAATTTCATTAAAAAAACAATCTGAAATTGAGACAAAATTATTAATTTATAACTTGCAAAAATATATTTGGAGACTTTTTAATAAGAAAACAGAGAAACACATAATCATTCGAAAATAATAATTCTGCGTATATTGGTGTCACACAAATAATACGAAATACATTCTATGACCACGCATTATAAATACATTTAATATATGCTCTATTTTCAAGAACACTGGTTTCTAACAAATTTGTCGACTGACTCATGTTGAGCTCAAGAGCACAACAACCGTTTCACGATAAATAAATGAAGTTGTAGTAACAGCAGCACATAACTCAAGAAAGCAGTGTGTAAATTTATTTTATATGTATAACACAGTGATGCACGAATTAAAATATTAAATATTTCTAAATTTGTCCGAACATTGTTTCTTTATTTTACAATTTCTCATTTATATAGTCCAACAATGGCAAATGCGGATTTAGAAAGGGATGTACCATAGCAATACACATTCTTTTTTATGTTCTAATAGCCTATCTTCTATCAATTAATGACAGAGTACTATACAAA
Organism: Latrodectus elegans; assembly: GCA_030067965.1. Classification (NCBI taxonomy): domain Eukaryota; kingdom Metazoa; phylum Arthropoda; class Arachnida; order Araneae; family Theridiidae; genus Latrodectus; species Latrodectus elegans. Next base: position 29,533,791 of record CM057813.1, read on the forward strand.
TACGATATTGATGACAACCAATTACGCCTATCACAATCTCCAATAAACAATTATACATGTTTCCAATGTCATATTCCAACATTTAACTTTCTAAATTTTACATTCAAAAATTGATGTCAAAATTCCCTAATATTTCGGTATAAAAGATAATTGCTTTATTTTTAATGGATTTGCTTCTTTATCATGAATTATAATTTATGATAAACAAGCAATCTCATTAAAAATAAAGTTTATGATTCTCGATTTCTGTCCAAACTGCTCCTTTTAAGGTCTGAGTTTTCACGCTCTCCTCCATACAAAGTTTTCAAAAGAAATGTTCTTTCGACAAGTTTTTCTCTTTCTTAGAATTTGTAAACAACCAAGCTTGATTCTATTTTTTGGAATTGTAATTAGATAGAATAATATATCATTTAGTTATTTACCATTTCTCTAATACACAAAATTTCATCAATGAAGATTTCAAGCGAAAGAAAAGTAAAATATTAATCCCATAAAACAACCCATGTATTTAAATGGGTTGCTTTACGAGTTTTATTTTTACAAGTCGGACTCACGATGTCTGGATATGAAGTCTAATGTGCTATCCACGACAGGGACGACATATGAGCAACAGATACAAATAATGAGTGCAATATAAACTTTGAATAAGGAATATATCGTTATCATCCATGACACTGAGAAACAAAATTCTACAAAACCTATTTTTACAGCATTTCAGTTATATTAATGCTTAATGAAATAAAATATTTTGTTTCGACTGTGCTATTTTAAATAATTGTGACTGTAATTTTAGATTTTCTTAATATTATGAAGTATTGGAATTGATTTAGAAAATCTAAGGAATAATGATAATTTTTAAATTATATGAAATACAAACTTTTAAGTAATTCCAAAAGTAGCTGCTGAAATAAGTTCTTACTTAAAGTACGTACAGGGCAGCCTTTTCTAGAAGCCCTACCATGCAAATAAAAAGTCTCTCACGATATCATAAAGAAAATCAAAGGAAAATATATCCAAAATATGATTGAAATGCATGTTATTGACATGTTTATATCATTTGTGCATTCGTTACAAATTGTAGATTTTATAATAAAAAAATTCATATTAAAATGTTTACATCGTAAATTTAAAAATAAAGCACAATAAAAATTCTACTCCTGATTTAAAAAAAAAAAAAAAAAAAAAAAAAAAAAAACATATTTAATTATGTTTTATTTAAGATATAGGTAGATATTTGTATTCACAATACATTTAAAAGCATTTTATTTTTGTTTTAATCAACATAAGAATCTAAATTGTTTTGCTTAATTTTAGGTATTACACTGAATGCAAAATTCTGAAAAGTAAATTGCATAATATATTACACGACAGAAGAATATAAATATTGCGAAACACATGCGGAACAGCTTTGATTTAAGACATGCTAAACCAGATATTCAATTACTTACGGAACCAGATATTCAATTTGCAGCATTTCTAATAAATAAAATAAAGATAAAACAGTTCATTTATTTATAAATAGAACTTGAATAATAAAACTATGTAATGCGGATACAAGTTTTCAACTAAAATCTATTTAAATTGACAAAAAATTCTTTTTAACTTTTTAATCCCGTTATTATAATTTTATTTCAACATAATTAAAAATAAATTTGAGAAGTTCTATATTTTGAAAAGTTCTGTGACAAATATCTTGAAATCGATGACCAATAAAGATTCATCTTAATCGGGAGGTGTATCCGATATATATGAATATGTTTAAGTTGGATTAAATGTGTAACAATCTAGCAACAGAGAGAGAATGGCCTTGTTATTATTTATATAATTATAATAATAAATTATTGACTCTCCTGAAAAGTGTCTGTAACCCTATGCAATGAATAATATTGATAATGCAAACATAAGATGACATTCAGTCAAAGGAATTTCTTACATTTTTTAGTGATTCCAATTCCTGTAACAAGCCACTTTAACAAAGATTTAAAAATAATCTTGGTTTAATAATTCCAATAAAAGCTCAATAGTTCATAAAAATAATATACACATGTTAATATGAAATAAGAAAAATATACTATAAAGGTGATGAGACATTTGACAGGAGAAATGGATTTTTAAACACATTAAATTTACGATTTAAATAAAGTTAGGAAATAATGGAAACTAAAGATATATACGTTGTTTTCGTAGCCAAAAATGAATAAGTTTGATATATAATCCAAGGGAAGACACGGTCACCCAGAGAAAGTTAATTGACTTAATAAAAAGTTCTACAAGTCCAATGTCCTGATGTTTTTGTTTGGAAGGTCGTCATTACTGTGATTCAAAATTAAGAATCAACGGATTGCCTAACGACTGCGATGGATAATCGAAAACGTTTCTTAATACCTAATCCAATCTCGGAAAAAGTCTTCATAACAGAAAAAAATAATTCAAAAGATCCAATTTCATTTTCGCTGAAATCACAGACTGATGATCACTGATTGATAGGAATGATTTAAATTCAAATGCTTATTTTAGAAAGTAAATTTGAATACCCAATTTTCTTCTCAAATATAACATAAAATAAAGAGGAAATCCCTAATTAAAAAAGAGATGATTTTCTCAAAAAAGAAACATTTTCATTTATTGTTCCAGGACATCGTGCTTTTAGATCATAAAAACTGTTACCCTTTACGTCATTTCTGATGGAGTTATCACTTTCTTACGAGTTTTCTAAATTCAACAAATTAATTTATTCCTTTTGCCAAAGTTCAGACATAAAGAATATTTTGTGTAAGTTTCATGGCATGCTAAAAAATCAATAATAGATAAACTTTTAAGTCAATAATATTTAGAATAAAATTCATTAAAAATAAGAACGTCAATTAATAATAACTAAAAAAATCAAGAAACTTTTCCGTCAGACATCAATAAATAAATCTTATCAATGGTAACGAAACCACAAAAAGACATGAAGACTTTGTTTATGCACCTGTTGATCGAAATTTCAAAATGGTTAATACATCTAAAGCTTCACACGTGGCACTTTTAACTTTTACCATTCAGAATGACCTTGCCTTAATGTACCTGGGTTTTTAAATAAAATAAAATTTTTTGATACAATGAAACAAAAACTCATTGTATTCTTCTTTATAATAAATCACACGCGATATTGAAAACCGTAATAATAAAATGAGAAAAAAAAATTTTTTTAATGAAATATAAGATTAGTAATATATAGATAACTAAAAATAAGACGGAAATATTTTTTTTAATTTTTGTTTGAAAAATCTCTTTTTGCATATGGAAAAAAAAAGTAAGATATCAGAGTTGACATTTTATTGGCGATCTGCAATTAAAAAGAATTTCCTTCAAAATTAATGATACCTCTAAGAAATGCTAAAAAAAATTTAATCAAGGTATAATGATAGCGAAAACTGACTTGTGGTTTGCCTGTCCAATAACACTCAAATTAAAAAAAAAAAAAAAAAAAAAAACACTTTTAACTGTTTTTAAATGTTTAGACTATCTACTAATGAAAAGGCAGCAAATTGTGGTTGCGCTCCTTTCTAGATACCAATGGCTAAACTAGATGCTAGTTCTACACTTGATCCTACCAAAAATACGCCTGGCTCACTTATGACGATTGAGATATGTAAAATAGTCCTAATAGCTGGTGTTGCGTGTTGTTTGGAGGAGCGCACGAGATAAAGTGTAACCTCAATTGACCAGTGATTCAAATTATGAGACAAGTGACTGCACTTAGCTTCTCTGACGGCAAAAATAAGTAGCCGGAAACACTGCAAACAAACAGGTACTTATTTTCCCAATAGTCGTGACCTCTTTCCCTCTTATTTGAAAATTATATAACTTTGTTCCAACATGGCCTAGAGGCAGACAGCACTTTCCAAAACAAGGCCTCTGTGCCTTGGTTGGTAAGAGCGTTCATTCTTGTTGTCGAATTGAAATGGGTTCGAATTCCTACCCAACCGAAGACCTGTCGTGTTAAATAATGGTTAAATAAGTCGTGGTCGCAATGACCTTCAAGTGAAATGATACCTCTGGGAGTGTTAGGTTAAATACTGGGGGTTCTTCTGGCTTGTTCTCGATTCTAAATTACGAATACTAACATCAAGGTGCTTCCATTAACTGATAGAGCCCAACTTAGAGCTAGTTACAGAGAAGGATGCCGATACAACAATTTTCAAGAACAAAAGGTCCAAGATTCGATCATATCTACTGTTGAGCAACGGGAGATGGATGTTACGCGCAGCATCTACGTTTGTCGACGTGGGATGCACGAATTTTTCAGAGATTCCCACCTTGCGACACATGAATATAGAACAGTGCCCGTGAAAAGTCATCTAAAAAGGCAAATAAGCAATGGATGCTTATAAAAGTTTGATTAATAATATTCTATAAATTTAAACTATGAAGGGGTTAATTTAAGTTTTAAAATTTTGTAAATAAGAATATTTTGATGAGAAAGTAATTTAATAAATTAAAAATTCAAATGCTCTTGTTTTGAAGTTATCAATTGTTTGTGAAAACTTTCTTCTTTAATCAATAAAATGATATACAATTTATATGGTGAATTAACTTTTAAATATTTCCAGCTTTTAAGATTTAAAAAAGTTTGATTTATATAAAAAAAAAAATCTTGCTTCACATCAAAATTTAAAACTATAGGCAATAGATTTGCACACCTTTTAAAAATACAGATAACTAAACGAAATTAATGTATCAAACTATCTTAAACAAAAGAAATCCATTATTTGTGTAAATTTGCATTTTAAACTATACTTAATGAAACTGTATTCAAAGAGTTTATTTTAATTTAAATTAAGTAACAGCCAAACTGATTAATAGTTGTCAATTCGTATATTTTTTTAACATAATTAAAAAATATTCTTTTCCTACTATAAGTAAAATTATATTTCGATTATTATAAGTTGCTTGAAAATATTCATCCACTTCTTATTATAATTAGCAGTTATTGCCTTTTCATAACTTGACATACCTAAATTCTATCTCATTATAAATTTAGTTTGTAATTTCAGATTAATATTTACTTAAAAATATCTTAAATTTCAATAAAATGAAAATTATATACATTGCTCAAAACAATTAAAGGATATTGTAAGTTTTACTTAAAATAAAGATATAAACGAAAATTTTTTTTTTGCTGAAAATGGAAGAAGAAAATCACAAAAGAAAATTTTTCTAATTTTCAAACTGTGGATTATGCTAATTTTGAGTTCGACGTCGCTGCTGGGAGAGTTGTTGGTAGGTTAGAAGGGGGCCAAACTCAAGCCGGAGTAGCACAAGCCATTGGAGTGTCACAAAGTGTGATTTCCAGGATCTGGAACATTTTTTTGGAGACTAGAAGTGCAGGATAAAGACCAAGACAAGGTCGTAGACGAGCAACAACGCCCAATCAAGATCTTTATTTAGTGTTAACGGCTCGGAGACACCGAAATATGAATGCTACTCTTACCCCAACACCACCTTCACTCGGCTACTGACACCACGGTTTCAACTCAGACTGTCCGAAACCGGGTCCCTGGTATAGGTCTATATGTTCGCGGACCGATGATATGTGTTAAACTTACATCAAGGCATCGTCGCGACCGCAGGGAGTGGGCAACAGAGCATGTGAACTGATGGAGAAATGTATGGAGCAATGTTCTTTTTTCTAACGAGTCCCGTTTTTTGATTCATCCTGATAATAGGCGTATTTTCATCTGGAGGGACAGTGGCAGCAGGAATAATCCATCGTTCGTGCACGAAAGTGTCAGATTTGGCCGTGAAGGAGTGTTGGTGTATGGTGGCATCTCCAATGACAGGCGCACAGACCTCTATATCATTCGAGATGGACCTCTGACTGGTCGCCGATATAGGGATGAGATCCTCAGACCTATTGTTGTCCCTTACGCTGCAGCAATCGGAGATGACTTCATTTTAATATACGATAATTGCAGGCCACATCGTACTAACCTGGTGGAGGATTTCCTTTCCAAAGAAGGAATCGAATGGCCAGCGTGTTCTCCAGACATGAATCCAATAGAGCACGTTTGAGACGCTCTAGGAAGACGAGTTGCTGGCCACCAACCACCGCCACAAACTCTCCAAGATAACTGGAAAAAGCTCTTCTGGAAGAATGGGACAGAATACCCCAACTCGTGATTAATAGGTTCATTGACTCCACGCCTCAAAGTGTTCAACGTTGCTGGACGTCCGTGGAAACCATACCCCCTACTGATAATGACTTAATTTGAAGACAACACCTTTTGTTATTCTTTTTTTCTCATATGCACAAATTGTGTTTTTTTCCTTTTGTATACAAATGCACAATAAAATGCATTTTTTCTGCCAAACATGTGTAATTTATTTTCATATAACCTACGTCTGTCGACCATGTATCAATCAGCTAAAAAGTTTCCCAGCCACAAGATCAACCTAAAACCACAATATCCTTTAATTGTTTTAAGCAGAGTGTATTATAAACCAGGAATAACATTTTTTTTGAGAAAAACCACTAAACACTAGTTTTCATGGAAAAAATTAGTGAGCTTTTGATAGTGTTCATAAACTAAATTTAAAAAAAATTAATAACAAAAGAAACATTTGTTGTAGATTACATCATTATTATAAGTATTGTTTAATATAAAATCCTACAATGTTATTTTAAATGAATAATTAAACAAAAAATTATAATTAAAATTTCAAAAAATCATGTAGCACAATATATTAAAATTAAATGTTATCTCAAATAAAAAAAATATATATATATATATATATATATATATATATATATATATAAAATTAACTACACAAAAGCAATGGTATTATTAGTATTAAATAAAATTGTAAGTTAAAATTTAAGTAAACATGTTTCATTAAACAACTCATACCCATATTGTGAAGTATATTTTACTTTATCTTGAGTGTCACTTCATAAAATTATTTTGAAAAATTTATTTTGAATTCCAAGATTTACTCAATTAGAAACATTTTTCTCATAAAGAATACATTAACTGAGTTTCATGTATTTTCAAAGCACTACAATAACATGAATTATATTTCAATGAAAACACTGAATTAGATTCGAAATATCTAACAAAGATACTTCAAACCACTCTACTTTTGGTTCATAATTTAGGAATTATCAGATTGCTCATGAAACAAAGGCTCTTAAACAAATATCAAAAGGAAAGGCAAATGAAAATTATATAATAAAACCTATTTATAACAATACTCCATAAATAAGCCTGAAAAAATATTTTTATATAATTCATTATCAACAAATTGAGTTTCTTTAAATTAGACATCAGAAATTTTTGCACTTACTTCTTCACAATACCAAAGATGTTTATCCATAATTTCAGTTTATTTCAACTTAAAATTGAAAATTTATTCAGCTAAACAGATAAAATTTTTTATATAAAAAAGAATAACATTATAAAATACACAAGTACTATTTAATTTGAAAGTGATGTAAAGAAATATTTTAAAAATGAAATCATTTAATATTTATGCACAATTCAACATAAGCATTATTTATGAGGTAGGAAAAAATTAAAGTATTTTCTTCAATCTAAAATTGATTGACATGAGAAACTAGGTGTTTTTCAAAATTACTTCATTTTAAATTCATATGTGCACTTCAAGAAACCATTAGTCAACTGAGTGGCAAGTTTTGTAATATCATTTAATGGAATCAGATTAGAATAGCTTTATCAACATCTTCATACACACATTTATTGCATTTTAAAAACATTTACATTTATTGTTTCCTTTTTTCTTCTCCAGCTATATTGTTTTCTTTTTACCAAAAATATAGCAGTTACTTATCATGAAATTCGATACTTAGGAGTGAAATTGTTTTAGTTTATGAATTTCCAAAGTTTTTAGACTACTCTACAAATGTTAATTACAATGTTATTTAACACACAGCCATCATAATCCAGGCTTTAAAAAAGTTTAACATTGTATCATGTTACAATGGTCAAGAAAAAATGTTGACTGCCTACCTAAAGAAAAATAGCAAAGATAAAGCTATTTTTTTCTGTGCCTGGTTCTTGAAGGAAAGAGGAATTTTTGCGAGGGACAGAAAAACATTGCAACATTTACCAAACATGACAATCATGATAGACAATGATTTTTTTATCTGATGTTTTAGATAATAATCTAAGCCCATTTCAATTACTGGACTTTATGAACCCAACTTCAATGCAAACATTTCTCATTACACATTGCAATAGAATATATGGGGGCACTTGAAATGGCATCTTCAGCCTACCATTTGGTATTTTTACTAATAGAATGAAAAATGGGTAAATATATTGAATATATTTTCAAAAAATATTGCATCATTACAAACAAATGTATCATATGTAAAACGCTACTGTTTTATGCAGGCTTAAAAATACATTGAGAAAACAGAAATTCTGCAATGACCGAAAATATTGTTACATACAGATTTGTTACAGACAACCTCATTATATGCAAGTTTCATTGCAATTGGAGATATTCTCCAAAATTTAGACAGTGAGTCATGAATTGTGTCTATGTAATAAATGTATGTCATAAATGTTGGAATCTATGTAATAAATGTAAGAGGAAAAAAATACATCAACCAACAATCGACAAAACAAAATACTCCTCTTTTTAATTCCATATAATTATGACAAAAATTAGTACACTTTAAATGTTAGTTCTAAAGGCAGAAAAATATTTGATTAAATATAAATAATAACATAAAAAGAACATCAATAAAAATAGTTCTGGAAAGATAAGATCATTTTGTTCCAATAAGTTTAAGAGTTTCCCCTATTTTTTTTCCACTGCTATCATTCATATTGGGCTATAAGAACCATCATTAATACACCTACAAGTAAGGCAACCACTTCTTTGACAGACTGCCAAAACTTCGTATCTTCTAGGAGATCTGGAATGACTGAGACAGTTGCAATGTAGATGAATCCACCAGCAGTAAATGGTAGAATGAAATTAGTAGCTCTTGGGTCCATTCCTTCAGCAAATAAACTACATGCAGTTCCAGTGACAGCACCAACTGCAGTCACTAACTGCAGTAAAATAGCCTAAACAAAGGAAATGTTTCATTATTTAAGTAAATTTCACTTGAAATAGTTTTCTATTATAATACATTAAACAAAATTTTAATGTATAATCAAAAGTAAGTGAGATTTGATATTAAACTATACAAACAGAAACATGTATTTAGAAATAAGTTTTATTCATGATTTTAGAATTTGATCTTAAGTAAAATAAAAAATTCTGCATGCAAAATGTAATATCAAAATTGCAGAAATCATTTCATAAAATCTAAGTAAGAAAATGTATAATTAAAAATTGATTCTTTTCAAGTTTTAGATACATATAGCCAACTGCTTGTATAAATAAAACTAGTAAGTCAATAAAAAATTAAAAAAAGAAAGTTATGTTTAAGAATTATTTTGAGAAGTATTCCTTCCTTACAAACATTTTTAAAATAAATTTTTTTTCTTCCAAAAATGCATCGAACACCAAATTTATATCTTTACACATAGAAGGAAAAAATGTGATCAAGCAATGGCAACATATTTAGAAGCTTTTATAATGCAAAATAATTGGATTGATTAATATCTAATAATGTAAAATAAACTTTATTAATATAATCAAATGATATATGAATGAAAATGAATAAAATGAAGGGCAGTCATTAAAATGTTTGTCATATCTCAGATGAATAAATTGATTTGTGAGACTTTACAATTTCAAAAATTCACAAGATCTAATTAAATAAAATTATTTATTAAGAATTTGATTAGATGTACTTTCAAGACCATAATCTACAACCACAGTGAAACAAAGATAACTTGTTAAAATTATAAGGTATAATTTTATACCTTCAATATGATCAATTTTGAATATTTCACTAAATCCAATTAATAAATTGCTATGAGATGAATTTACAATTCCTCTCAGATGAGAAGATCACTGTTAATGAAAAAGATTTAATAATACCACTGAACAAATGGCATCCATTTTATTTTTCTGTTACCCTAATATTTTATTTGTTTGATCAGGATCTACATTTTAATTAATTTACATGGATTCCAAAACAATGCAACATTCACATGCAAGGTTAGAATAAAATTTAGAAACAATTTAACAGAAGATCAAAGTGCTATCATTCCCTTGCAAGTTCAGCCACTTCTAAAATTTTACTATATATATATATATTTATTTGAGAATAATTGGTAAAACTGAGTATTACGGTCTCACCTTGGCGAACTTGGATATGCAGCGGCGAGACATTCGGACGCTATGCTTAATAACATATTTGGTAACTAATCGTTTTTGGTGAAAAAATTTGGCAAGGAAAAATAATTGCCAAATTTTACCAATTTGGGGAGTTTTTGCTGAGACCTTGGCGATCTTGTGAGCTTTAAGAGGCGAGACCGTAATACTCAGTTTAGCCGAATAATTTCCAGATCACAAATGTAAAAAATGTTGCATATTTTTTACAAAAGATTTCTGTAAAAGCACATATTTTCAATAACACATGATAATTTAAAATAATTATTCTTAACAAGTTTAAATGCATTTTTTGTTAAGAATTACAAACTCAGTAAAATGTTACAAATGTACCTTCTTTTTACTACACCCCGACTGTATCAAAATAGCAAAATCTCCTATTTCATGAGGAACTTCATGTAATAATATAGTCATTGTAGTTATAAGTCCTATACTAGAACCAGCAATATAAGATGCACCAATTGCTAAACCATCAGTGAAATTATGCGTGAAATCTGCAGCCAAATTCAAATAACCAGCAACCAGCATGTCTTCAGCATCTGAAATTCAAAAACAAAGTTCTTTATTTTTAGGTTTTAATTTACTAGCATATTTTTAATTTTGATATTTAGAGAAATTCTCTGAAAAAAAATTATTATACACAAATGGCAATAGCTCATTATGCATTCTACTTTGTTAAAATTATTTAAAGGTTAGTTATTTTTTAAGTATAGAATAAATGAGGAGTTATTTAAATTCACAAGTATAAAACTTACATCAAGGTGTCATTATTTGGCTAACTTTGATTATGGAATCTGGCTTTTGAAATTTTGATTGAAATATTTAAAATATAATAAATATTGATTTAAACTCCCCAGAAAGATATTAATGACATGATATGGTACAGTTAAGCAATACTACATTTTGCACTGGAGTCTTCTTATAGGAAAAGTGTTGATCATTTCACCCTTTTTAATATTGTCATTGGGAATTGTCACAGCAAAAAAATATTTTTGGTAACATTTTCCTTTATTTTTTTATATATTGCCACAATATTTTTTAAAATAGCTATTTTATTTATTTTCTGAAACTGCTTCTATCCTTTTCATTGAATGCACTTTCTTTTTCCTCATACTTCATTACTCAAAAAATGCATTTGAATGTGTATAAAAATACTGACTTTTACATTTAATAATGCAACTAAAGAGTTATCAAACATTATGACCCTAACTCAATTTTTTTAGTTTATACATACACAAAACTTCATTTTGTGATGCAAAACAACATTTTGGAAAATGACTGGTAAAATTATTATGTAAAGTCTACACATATGTGAAAACACAGACCTTCTGTTTACAATTTTAAACAAAAGCTTCAACCCGAATTGATTTTTTAAAATTTTTTGGGATTTTGTTTATTTTTGAACACTATTATATACAAAAATATTTAATGTACTTTCGACCTGTTTTAATTGCATTAATTTAATGTTCAGTTTTTCAGTTTGTAATTAAGTGGTATCACTGAAATTGAGATGCAAGTTTCTTCTGGTAAAATTTAAATTAGCCAAGAATGCAGTAAGTCAAGTGTAAACCATAATTTTATTGAACTAAATGTAAAATGATTTAAGTGGAATGGAGCAAATTGGATGTGTTTTCAACTAGTTAAGCTTTCTTAAAGAAAAAATTGCTAACTTTGACATAATACTATATACAAATGAACTGTTTCTTTGGTCAGGAAGAACCTCAAAATTTCTTTTACACCAATTGCAAAAATGTATTTCTAAATAACACAAAAATTCATTAGAATAGAAAATTTTCAATACTTTAATTCACATAACATCAATCTGATTTTGAATTTCAAGTCAAATTTTTTACTCAATTTCATTAATTCAGGGATTTAAAACTTAATAACTATCATTTAGAGGAAAAAACCAATTACAACAATCATCCAAAACACAAAATATATTTAATTTAAAATAAGAGTTACACTGTAAAAAAGAAAGTAATTAAAATTTCACCAATATAAAATAATAATAGTTGGAATCATACCATCAGCTTTCTTTAATTGAATAGTTTCAGTTGTTTCTGGTTTATCACACTTCTTTTCTGTTTCAGAATCTCCCTTACTTGAATCATCTTTCTTTTCACTTTTTTGTGCAGAATTCTTATCACTGGTCTTTACAGTTTCATTTTTAAGAATTTCTTTAGATGCATGAGAATGACCATGACCACCTTTAATAATTCTAACAAATTTTTCCACCATAAGGAACACAACTATGCCTGCCAAAACTCCCAGTCCTACACTAAGATCATGCCCATGCACATCAGTTTCAGATGAATCATGTGAACTTGAATGAGAGTGAGAATGAGTATGAGAATGGGAACCTTCATCAGATGGGGAATGAGCCAACAAGGCATGAGGAATGAGATGCAAGAAAGCATCTCCCAATAATCCACCAGATGCGAAACTCAATAATACTTTCAATAAATCTTGTTGTTTCCCACGATTATCTATAGGAATGAAAAATAAAATAACAAAAGGTGCTGCACTTATTAAAAGTGTCGAACCAATCGCTTCGATCCATAACGTCAATGTGTCCCGGCTTTTAGATTTAACTTGTGAAGTGGTTTTTATGTACTGTTCGTTTGCTTGTTGAGAATATTTAAAAGATGGTTTTTCATCGTGATAATGATCATGAGAATCTACTTTCTCATGACTATGCCCATGAGCAGTAACAATGAAAAATAAACAAACAAAAACAAATATTACTCTTATCATCCATTTTGAAGCACCTTGCATTAACTTCATTTTTAAGAAAAATTAAAAGCGAAAATATATATATTTATAAAGTAGATCGAAATACGATTATTTAAAATATTTTATAGAATAAAATGATATTTACGCCATTTCCATTGAAAATGAAGGATTACAAAACAATCGCGAAGTTAAATGCCGAGCACTGATTTTAATCTCAGTTCTCGACAGTCTGTTCACACGACAGACTGCTTTCATAAATTTAGTTTTTTTGTATTTCTGAAATGATGACACGGCCGCCCATAACACAAACTAATATCGATATAAATAGGCAATGATATTGATTTGTTCCATAATATTTTTATTGGTTACAGCGGGGCAGAGGTATAATGAGTGAGATTTATTATAAATTAATTTATTTAGGTAAAAACATCTAAATAAAATATTATTCGTTTTAATATACATTTTTAAAATGCTCTGAGATACAATACATGAATTTCAAGTTCTGTCAGTTGATGTGATTAACTACTAAACTGACTCTCCTATTCAAACTTTTCTATCGCTACAATGGAGAAATAAAAATAGCATGAGTTCAAGCAGTTTATTAAATCAAATTAAACTCACAATTCATTAAAAATCTCATAATTTTGTGAACTTTCATTACTAAAGAAATGCCTGATATTCGCAACAATGAAGCTTAACCAGGTTAAAATGATTGGGAAAATACTGATAATAATTTATACTCTTTCTTTCTGTCAATTTTTGATAGTTTTATTAATTTTTCTAGTAACTGACAAAGTAGAATTTTCAGGAAGATTTTGTCACTGCACATTTTTTTAAAGTTTATTTTCTTAAGCATTTAAACTGGCATCACTAAAAAATTAGCAAACAAGCCATAATAAAAATGTTACCATTGAATAATTTGTAAACTTGCATCATGGCAACTTTGTTTTGGATGGATATTTATTCGTTTACTCATACTAACTATTTTATTTTAATATAAGAGGTACTGTTTTCATATCGTTATAATTAAAATTTTCAGTCTTTTGCAATATTCTTGCATTGATAGTCCAAGTTTTAATATTTTTGTTATTAAGTGATAACACATCATTTTTATAGTTTTATATGTAATATTGCATTTTTTTGTTTTACTGCTATTTAGGATATCGCCAGAATTGTTTTCGTTCTTTATCCTTTATTATGAAATAATTATGTATAAATATTATTTATATTGTGTTTTATATTTTAATATTTATAACTTATTCTTTTCATTGCATTTCCATTGCTTAATTTATGGATGCTTATCGACATTGAAGTGCAGGTCATACAAAGTGCAGTTTACCTCTGTTTTTAATTCGAATACCTAATTTTCTAAGTTGATGATGATTTTTTTTTTTTTGGATAAATAGTTTTTGTTTTAACAAATATTTAAAACATCAAAATACTCCAACATTTTATAGTTATTAACAAATTATGTTTAAATCACGATAATTACTTTCTGTAGAAAATACATTACATTACTGAGATCATGATACACAATAATCATATTTTTCTTCAAAGTTTCTACCAAACCTTTTAGCAGTTATGGCTTTTAATAATTGCTTGAGAATTTCAAAAAGTATTATATTTCAAAATCTGTGAATTATATAGAAAAGAGATGTTAAGACTAGAAAGGATAAACCATAGTATCTGATATGTGTGCCAAAATGGCACAAATTCCATGTAATCCAGGATGATAAATTTTGAGTTTGGCATTTTTTTAACAGGTTTTTTTTATGTATCTGACATCCTAGTTTTTATAATATCATAGATCTGGAGACTTATGAGAATTATGGAGAAAATTCTATTTTGGTAACTCTGTTATTTATGTCTTCGTGCATAACTTGCCATCATGGTAATATTTCTTTATCGCCAAAAAATTCAGAATTTAGCATCCTGGATTATACACCATCTGTGCCACCAAAGCTATAGAATACCGTGTCATGGCAAATTCCATCATAATGGGATTCCTTATATCTAGATGTTTATTTGCACAAATGAAACAATTAGTGGCTTCACTATATACAACAGTACACTTGGAATTTATTCCTTACCTTATGTCCTGTTTTTTATTTTAATATTTATTGTGTATGATCTATATTGAAATCTGCTATCACTATTTTCAGGGAAAACTGATAAAGTTCATGCTGAAAAAGGGGTATTCTAAAATGTATTTTAATCCATTTGATATGATGACTATAATACTATTCTTTTTTTTATAAAATTGAGACATTTTTATTTATTTATTGTTGAATTTTTTATATTTCATTTTTATTATTCTATAAGTTAAGATTTCTTTTAATTTCTCTAATTGAAGAAAAGTTTAAAAAAAATTATCTCAGTTTTTAAGAACATATATTACAAAATGTAGAATGTAACAAAATAGTTTCATTCAATACTCTTAAACCTATGAATAACTGATAGTTAATTAGAGCCTTAAAAATTGTATATAATTCCATCAAATAAGGTTGAACTATTGAGATAATTTATTTACTCATTGATATTAATAATTTTTTCGATAACTTAATTTTAATTAAATGCATGATGCCATCTACCTTAAAAATTCATTTCAGCAGACAGGCAATGTCGCTAAACCAATTAATAGTCTCCAATTAATAATTTTTTATTTTTACTGTAATTATTAGTATTTTGTACTGCTATTTGCATTATTTACTAGATAAAACTTTTTTGTTCTCAAAGGATTTTTAATTTTCTCTACATTTGAAGTTTAAATGTATGATTTTATATAATTTTGAATTAAAATTTTTGAAATAGTTATTCCTGTTTATGAGAAGTCTTCTGACACTTTCTTCATAAGAAAATGCTTGAATATTAAATGTAAAATTAAAATAAAATATTTTTTAAGAAATAAATAATTTCAAGAAGAAAAAAGTATTGTCATTTATTACTAACTAATCTGTAACATATAATTATATTTTTTATACAATATTAAAATCAATAATATGTCTTTATAAAATATCTAATGTTATTTGGTCATGTTTAATAGCCATTCTAAATGATGAATAACATCAGTTTTTAGAAATATTTGATTTTACTTAAAAGAGTGGCGTGCAACTTAAAAAAAATTTTATGTTGTACATTTGAACAGAAATGTGATAGCACTAAACCAGTAATGTGAATGATGTTGAGTTTTATAACTTGTTTTAAATTCATCAATATCCTGCCATATTGTTAACTGAATATACAGTATTATATCTAACTTATTTTAGTCAACTTATATATTGTATCTAACTTAACAAGTGACTGTATCTATTTTTAATTATTGAAGTGTTAAAAGACTAAAGAATTGTGTGTGTTTGGTGTGATTTCAAATTAAATGCCCTTCATGCCTGAGCAGTTATCTTTGCCGACCTAAATTACTTCACTATGCACAGTATAACAAATACAGATCATGCTATAACTTCAACTTTGCAATTGCATCCTATTTTAATTTTAAAGTATCAAAGTTTCAAATATTACATTATAATTAATTGAATTTTAATACTACAGAAGTTATTAAAATTCTAATGACTAGAAACTTATTTCCTGAAGATTACATCAATTTGATTCTGTTTTACCATACAAATGCAAGACAAGTAATCCATGGTTTATTACATTAAATAAAATTATAAATTTAAGCTTTTATTTCCAGTGTAGTATTTAAGGTTTAAACTCTTAAGTTTTGTCAGAGGAATTTCTACGTGCAAGCTTTTTTAGCTATGGAGTTGAGAAATAAGAATTTTTTATTGAAGATAATAAGTTCTTAAAGCCCCACAAGTTTTCTCTTTATTAACAGTCAAATAAAACTTAAGGTAAATGTTAAAAAAAAAAAAAATTTTTATATTTTTTTTGATTTTTTTTTTATAAAGTTTACTAAGTCTTGTTTGAGAGCACCACTACCACTACTCAATATGTTAGAGTAGTTTGAAGAATTACTTACCAGTGATAATGATTTTAAAGTCATTGCATTATTAATGATGTATCCATTTATTTGATATTGAAGAATCCATAATAGTGGTGATGACAATGCTTGCAGATAACTTTCTGTTGTGAAAATTTTAACCTCTTTAGAATGTTTTGTTCTACTCTAAATTTGATCAAGTTAATCTAATGACAAATAGTAAGGTCAATATCATGCTCAGAAACAGCAGAAAAAAATGTGCTGAGTATGTGCAATTAAAATCATTTTCTAAGGGAGCACAAAATGCCATCTCCTCATTTTGAATTACAAATTTGTGGATCATGTGGTAAATTTTGAGAAGCATCTATGGTAGAGTGGAGACAGGTGGGGTATGGCGTAGAAGGTATAACCATGAATTATACAAAAGTTTTAAGGACATTGATGTTGTCAAATACTTTAAAATACAAAGGATGAGATGGGCTGGCCATGTTATTCATATGCCAACTGAACGCACCCCTAAAAATATCTTTCTTTCAAGGCCAATGGGAAAGCGTTCCAGAGGTAGGCCCAAAATCAGATGGATTGATTATCTTGATAGGGACTTTAATACTATTGGAACATCTAATTGGAAAAGTGCTGCTGAGTACAGGCCAAGATGGAATGAGCTCATTGAGAAGGCTAGGACCCACACAGGGTTGTAGTGCTATTGTTGATTGATTGGATCATATGGTGCTGGGCAGTCTCACCAGATTTGTCAACTTGATAAATGTTCACGTAGTAGGAACTTTATGTAATTATCAGTAAGCCTTTTTAACATTTTTAAGAAAAAAACATTTTTTTAGGTCCTTACGTTGGCTCTTTCGAACATAATAAGTCTTGCAGTCCAATAAAGAAATGAAGTATCTCCAGGAGTGGAGAGCGTCTTGAAGTGTGAAGAAGTGCGGGCTTCCTGGAGGGCAGAACATTTCCAAAGATGCTCGCCATCCATGTCAATATGTTCCCTACATAAAATGCATTTCGGTGAATCCACAAGCCCAATGTGTATAGATGTTTCTGGAAAAAATCATGCCCATTAAGTAACCTGAAGCATGAGACCCCTATAGATCTAGGTAGATCTCTGGGAATACGTGAACTCAGCAGGGTCCTCCAAGAGGTATCAACTGCATTTTCTTTGTAATAAATTTTTTGCTGGTGATGGATAACCCGTTTTAGAAGGAGTTTGACATTTCTCAGGCCATTAGGAGCATCTGGAGGGTTTAAAAAAGAAACCTCTTTCGCGAGATTGTCTGCTTTTTCATTACCAGGCAAACCGCAATAGCTAGGAATCCATTGTAAAGTAATTTCCTTTCCGCAGATAGTAAAGTGTTAATGATGGTCTTACAGTTAAATTCTATAGATGTTTGTAGGAGAGTATAATTTGCCACTGTATGAATGGCAGCCTGTCAGTCAACAAGAATAAAAAATTTCACTTCCGAGAAATCTAAAATTTTTTGAGAGCCATGTAAATTGCATACATTTTCCCATCAAAATTGTCTGAGTTTTTTCCCAAAGGCTCTTTGAGTTGGAAAAATTTGGAGAAGACACCAGCTCCTGCTCTCCCAGTACTTCTCTCAGCTGATCCATCAGTATAAATGTTCATCCAACTGTCGAGTGGGTATCTCTCATTAATAGTAGCAAGAGCAGCAGCCCTGAGTTGTGCCTGAGGGGAGAATCCCTTCTGGACAGGAAGGACAAGGTCGAAGATAGGGGTGGCAAACTTCAGCATACCTGGGAAGACGGGTCTGGCTGTAAGGGCTCTATTACTTAGAGTGGCAACTGAGCTGGAAATTCTCTGGATTTCTGATAAAAATGCTCGTTGTATTTTTAGACTGAGATTGCTTGGTCGATAGTTAATCCAAAAACCCTCCCTATGTAGTAACCTTTCACCAAAGACCAAAGTAACAAAAATTCTCCTATCGTGCAAACAGTTAAGGCCAGTCTGAAGTTCCAAAGCTGGTATTGGAGTTCAGAAGGCTCCCCCAGTGATAAGTCTAAGAGCACTGTTTTGAGCAACATTGAGTTTTGATAAAACAGTATCTGAGGCTGTGATTAAAATTTTGTCTCCATAATTGACTAGTCGGATGAAAGAGTTAAAAGTCATGACCAAAACATCCTGAGTGGCAACCACTTAACACCAGCTAGTCTTTTTAATAAATTAAGTTGGCCTGAGACATTTTCAGTGATTTTTGAGGTCTGTTTGTTCCAGGTGAGTCTTGGGCCTAAAAGAATACCGAGGTATTTAGCACAATCAGTTCTCTGAAGTGGTTTGTCAACAAAGTTTAAAATAATCTGATGCTGTTTAGTACTCAAAGTAAAAAGCTCAAAATTGGTCTTGTCAATGTTGACAGAGAACTCATTGTCATTAGTCCATTTCAATAAAAAGTCCAGGGCAGAATTCATAACCCTCTCTAGTGTTTGAAAGTTGTTGCCAGTTTTCCAAAGGACCAGATTATCTGCATAATAACAAAACCTGTACATCAGGACAGGTCTTCGAGATGTTGCATATTTGATCATTAATCATCAAGTTGAACAAAACAGGGCTTAAAACAGAACCCTGAGTAGTTTGTCTGAAACCCGATCTAGCATTTCCATAATTTACGTTAATAAAACATTGTGAAAGGAAATCAAAGATCCCTTTAAAGAGGTGGCCAGAGATGCCCACCTGATGAAGATTCTTTAGTAACAGTTTTTGCCAAACACAGTCAAACGCTGATTTAAAGTAAGTAAAGACTGCAAGAGTGCTTTCTTTTCTATGAAAACCATCTTTGATTTGTTGACTGAGTCTGACTATTTGCTCCGTAGTATTAAAGTCCTTTCTGAATCCAGCTTGTCTCTCAGAGATAAATCCTTTACCGCCAAGAAAAAAACTGCAATCTATCAGCGATCATTCTCTCAGTCAGCTTGCTCAAGATACAGGTCAGAGAAATGGGTCAAAACAAATTCAGTTCAGATGGATCTTTATTTATTTTCAGGATTGGAATAATGTTAGCTTTTCGTCATAAAGCCAGAAGTGCTCCAACCCAAGTTTGCCGAGCTGGCAGCCGAATGGTTAGCGCTCTTGCCTTCGGTTCAACAGTTCGTGGGTTCGAATCCCACCTAGGGCATGGATGTTTGTAGTGGTTCGGAATCCACTTTAAGCCGTAGGTCCCGGTCTAATTAGCCCTCGTGTGCAAAAAATGACCGTTGAGCGACAAACCAACCAACCAACCAACCCAAGTTCTGTTAATAAATTCTAAAAGTTTCAACTTGGCTTTCAAGCCGAGTTCTAGGATAAATTCTGGTAAAATCTTATCAGGTCTTGCACTCTTGCCATGCCTTATATGCCTTAAGGCATTTTTGAATTCTTCATTGGAGAAGGAAACAAAAAAGAGGCATGACATGAAGTCATTTAAAGAGTTTGGCCTTATTTCGTCTTTTCAAATTTTTGCTTTTGGTCTAAAATTACTAATTTTGCGAAAATGACTGCAAAAAGTATCAGCAATATCTTTGTTAGAGGTCAAAAGCTTTCCATAAGCCTCAATTGGCTTTTTACAAGGTTGGGTCTTTTTTCCATTAAGAGTGGATAAAAATTTAAAAGCCTTAGTTCCATCTTTATGATATTCCAAGTCAGTATTAAATTTATTAAAACAAACATGTTTAGAAATTAAAATATTCTTTTTGAGTAGGGCTTGTTTTCTTCTTAAATTACTACAGTCTCTCAAGAGACCAGTGGATTCAATAAGAATTCTTGCTCGATTTCTCTCTTCCCGCAGAGATTGGAGTTCATTGTTCCAAAAAGGTTTTGCTCCTTTCCTGTGTCCTCTTGGAATGCAAGCTTTTGCCACTCAAGAATAGTAATAATGATACCGTCAAAAGCTTTATCATTGTTGTAACCAAGCACACAGTCTCTTAGGAGAGAGTCGGTAAAATCAGCATATTTTTGTTAATTTGCCTTATTTAAGTTCCATTTTATAACAATGGGTTCTTCTTTGAGTTCAGGTTTAGTGATCTCCGTGAGAAGAATCTTATGTCCTGCTCCACCTGGAGCAGAAAGGAGATCATGTTTAATGAGAGGAGTGAGATTAGAAGAAAAAACATAAAAGGCTAATAAATCAAAAGTATCCGTCCTCAGTATAGTTCTCTCCACCAATTGTTTATATAAAAACTATCCTTACTGATCGCAAAACGTCAGTGACATATTTAAAATCTATATAGGCCCTTAAAATTTGCCATGGAATAGGTGTCAGTGCATCTACATCATTCTGAAGAAGTGCTGAAATAGTGTCATCTGTTTTAGATATCTTAAAAGAGACAAAAGATTGTTTAATATATTTTGGGGTAATTAACAGTTCAGTAAAATCTTGCATGTAGTACACAGGTTTATCCCAATTTCTAATTTTTGCAACAAGCTCTAACTACACAGTTATCTTGCCAACCTCTGAATTATGTCACATCACCCAATATCCTTCTTTTATATTTCCAATTGTGTTTGATCTTCGGATAACACAATCTCACTCTATTTTTTATTTCATCAACACTAGTGTTCATGGTCAATAAAATTTACATAATTATTTTTTTTTAATTTTCCTTTAATTAATCAAAAGAATATAAACTTTACATGCCACAATACTTATTAGGTGTTACAACTATGTTATAAATCTAAATCTATCGTGACAATAACATACATTTTTATAAAGATTCTGGTTTTAGTTAACTGGGTAGTGGAGCTTTTTTTAAGAGCATCCATATCAACGCAATCTAGCATATAAAACAGTGCACAATAAAACTAAATTAATTACATTTTTATGAAAACTCAAGTTTCTAATTAACAAGAATTATAGTTCACAATGATTCTAAGTATATATATAAATTAAATATTTCTTCACTATTCAACAAATTATATAAACAGCAATTTTAATTGAATAACAAAAAATGAAAAGTACTCGCCTAATCACCATTCATAGAATTCTTGGCACCAGTTGGACAATGCTCACTCCAAATTTAAAAAATCCCAAATTCAATGTGTCTACATCTATCAATGTTACTTACCAGCTTCATACAAATATGAAAATTTGAATATTTAAATTTTATTCTCTTTGAATTTCCTTTTCTATGTCAAAACTTCACACACAAACACATAAATAAAAAAAATGCATGGCAAAAGTTTTAAGGGTAACTGTAACTCCAAACAAATTTTGCACACACACATTAGATTACATCATACAAGTGCAAGAATCTTAGTGGAGTAGTCTGCAGATGTGGCACTTGAGCGGCTTGTAGGATTTAGCCTACAGTTCTAGTCACTACCCAGTCATTCCTATTTGCACTATATCAGTGCACTATTGCCTATAATGGTCCTGTTCAGACCTGATAATAATAGATCCTGAGAAATACATTCAAATTATTTCAATAAGACTTTTGCCACTTATCAATATGATCCATTCGTAAGTTTAAAATTTAAAAGTCTACAGTTCTTATTTCTTGTATAAATACTCAATAACCAAGAGAAATATTTGGTACAGACCTGAGTTCTTGACAGAAATCTTGAAATGATGCTTTTTTGGCATGCTTAATACCTTTAACAAGTGAACATGGTACAGTACTCATCTCGAACTTGTGTTCTTTATGGCTTGAATTTTTTTCTGACAGTAAACCTAAGTTTGTTAAGATTTTTATTTTGCCTAGAAACTATCCTTGGTAAACTAATAATTTTTAGACTGCAATCATCATAATATAAAATGAAGGTAGTATGATGCACTCATTCAGCAACTTGCTCAATATCATTTGTGGTCCAGAGTCTTCTTAATATCCTTATTATGGTTTTTGATGTTACTTCTAAAATACTTTTAGTCAGTCTTGAACTTCTATGGATAATTGAATCCAGCTCAAAGCCTGAAATGTTGAAGCTACATAGATTGCCCGACATTGAAAATGCAACACCAAGAAGGATTGGTCAGAAAATTATGCTAATTTCAGAGTAGACACTTCATGTCAAGTTTTGCAAATGATATGAAATGTGTAACTCTCCAGCTCATGTAGGATAAAATACAAGGTTAAAAACTGGCAGAGTAGGCAATATTTGCACTGTTATTACTGTTTGGAAAATAATCATTGAAAGCTTGATTTTATTTCAAAGGACGCATGTAATTGCAAAGAATACCAGGCCATCGTCAACTGAGTCATTTCCAGCAGATGACAAGTTTACGGGAAGCATGGTGATCGCACCGAGAAGGATAAGTTTATCTTAAACAAATAACAACTGGCATATGTTGCCTGACTATTAGACAGCTACTTACATCTACAACTAAGTGTCTGTTGAAATAATACAGGATTTTAAAAACAAAATTAAATTTATTCAATAAAAATAACTATTTGGAAAAATTATTGAATAAAATTTATAGTTTAGTTACATTAAGCCTAACATCGTAATAGTGATACAAGTAATATACAATCTTAAAATATAATTTTCATTAAGAGGCAATATAATGCTAAAACTCTGAAAATTTTAGCTAATTTCAATACAATCTATATTAAAGTTTTGGATAAATACCTGCCATAAATTCAAAAATTTCTATATCCATAGCTGTAGGCATTCCTTCTTGGTGTTGCATTTTCAATGTTCATCAGTGTATATTGATCAAATCAAGAAATAATTAAGAACTATTCGTTTTATGGAAGTCCTGAAGTAACCAAGTATCATCATATCAGCAACATCATTTCTGTCTGTATTGCTAATGATGGCTTTGTTTTCTTCAATAAAGATAAAAAAGATCCATTTTTATCAAATAATTGAAAAGTTCTTTTCCTTTATGGTTTGAATTGGTCCTGTACCATAAATTATTATGTGAGTTGCATCCATTACAACAGCAAATGAAGTTTATTTCCAACACAATGCCTTTGTAAAGCATGAAGCTTATTAGATGAAAGAGGTTCTGCTAAGTTATAAGGCAAGTAAACTGCTTATAGGTATCAACTTTCTTCAGTTTAATTCTGATTGCTTCATAACAAAATCTCCAATGAGTAAGGATTTAAAACAATTACAAAGGTATGAGATTGAGGAAAAGTGATTATTAGTAACACTCTTTCCCTCTGATTGTGCAGTCCTCTAATAAAACCCTACACAATCTATAGCTTTTTATCAAAGCTAGATCAGGTTGTTCCAATGCAAATTTATAATACCAGAAGTGCAGATGTTGCCCTGCAGTAGTACGTATCAATCTAGACAATTGAAACATACACTAAGGAAGATTAACAGGAAAACTTTCCATGTGATTGAGGTATCCTTGAAGTCCAAGCCACTGCTTGGTACCTCCCCTGATTCCTGTCTTTCAGCCTCCCTCTCAGTCATTTCTATATAAGTAGTTTATTCCTAAGTGGCTGTCACATCTGGTTAGGATCAAACAGTACCTATAAGGTATCTTAGTCAATCCTGCTAGTGCCCTAAAAGTAGCTTCTATAGCATTGTATACATCATCAATATATATAACAATTATTTGACATTAGTTTCTATTTTCTGCCCAAGTACCCTAAAATTTTCAGTTCTTTGAAGTTTAGGTTAATCTTAGAAGTTTTTGGCTGTTGCTAGTCATAATTTCCCATTTCTTAACACAACTTTAATAGGTTTTCAAATTCTGAAGCTAGAAAGATTTTGATGATATTTTTGCATAATTTTTAGTGTCATTTAGTTTAGTGTAAAATCAATCACAAGATTGCTGATTACCATATCAATAGATCATTGCGACATTTTGTATGTGTGGACCTTTTAAGGTTGGTAATTAGCCCTTTTATTTATAAGCTTATCTATACAGGTTAGCAGGATTCATCGAATGTTTTAAAGATTGTTCTGTGCGATATACTTTCCTAGTGTTACTAAAGACCCAGTTGTATTTAAAAACATCTTGAAAATTGAGCTGTCAAAAAATCTCTTTTAAACCCACTAATTTGCTGTCATATTGTGATAGATCTCACTAAGGGTCGTTGACCTGTTTAATATTTTTTTATACACATTCCATAAGAATATAACTAGGGAGATTCCCCTTATAGACATAAGGCAAAATATTTTGGTGTTTGCTTAATGCTTCTTAATGACTTATACAAATGCTACTTTATAACTACAGACCATAGAATTAGTGAACCAAAGCACTATCAACTGCCATCAACTAAGGTGTCTCAATTGGAAACAACCATTGGCCTGTCCATCTCTCAACAAGAGATATTCCTAAGCTTGATTCTCATTAACCTATGACTCATAACTGGAGATAAGATTAAGAGATAGCATTACCCTCTCACATGATATAAACATGGATTTATGTGTGAGTAATCTCCAAAAAATGAAATAAAAGGTTAATTTATTTTCCACACTAATCACTGCAACCCACAAATGCAAAAAAGTATTATTTTCCTATCAAATACCTAAAATTGAATCACTTTGACCATTTTTAAAAATTTTACTACTATCAAGAATTTTACTTCAAATCAAAATACAAATTCAAATTTGTTACTTTAAAATTATAATTTTAATTATTAAATTTAGGGATGTACTTGAACTTAAAAATCTTAATTGAATTTATTTTATGATTTCTAATCTATTATTCTGCTCTATTTTGACATTTTTATTTCTAGGCATTGTATCATTGCCATCAATAGTATAACTACAGATTCATGAAAGAAAAACTAAAATGGAAAATCCATTAGATTTTGTGTCAAGCTTAGTGGATGAGGTGGCTCTTGAAGGACTAGATGGAATCACACTAACTATGTTTTGGAAACGTTTAGAAGATCGTCCAAACTTTCCTATAGCATTGGATGATAATTCTAAAGTCTTTCTTTGGGAATGTATTGCTCTTCATAAAGATATAGAAATTTATGAGTTACCTACACCTCGAGAATATGTCCCACCTTATAATAGATATGATCACATTGATAGTGAACTTGGTATTGTAATTGAGCCATTAGAAAAAATTAAAGATCCCTATTTTCCGGTTGTACCTGTTAATGATGGTGAAATCAGGGGTTCTTGCTCCACATATGAAACTAGGAAATGTATAACAAGTGACATTCGAAATGGTGATAATTTGCTCATGTCATTAAATCAAATATTTGAAAAATGGGGTGATAGTCTTATTTTAGTTGCTTCTCCTAAGGCTAGACTTATAGCACTTATTGGTACTGAAACAAATCCTCTTATTAATTTTACTTTAGAATCGTACTGTCTCCTTGAACGAATTGGTCGTTCTCGTTACATTGGTGAAGTAACTCAAGGTGATGATGGTTTATTAGCTTTACAGACTTCATTTTGCAAACAACTTCATTATTACCGAAAAAAACTCTCTGATAAAGGGTTGATAACAAAACAGACTCATTATCTTAAGAACAAAAAAGGTACAACATCCAATGGTTGTCTGCTACATTTAACTCGATTTTATGTTCAGCGCAAAACAAAAATGGATCTTCTAATGAAAGCATTATGTGATTTATTGAAAGATAAACCTCATAATCGTGAAACTTGTGCTGTAGCTCGACAAGAGTTAGGTCTTAAAGAAAGTACATTCAAGAAATTATTTTATCGTCCATTTCAAAAGTGGATACTTATTTCAAATGTACGATATAGTGAGTTTTACCCAGAAGCAAGTTATAAGGATAGCCACACTTTGGGCGGAGTTGAGAAAACTCTTAAAGTCGTGCAACTCCTTAAGCATTATGAAGATGACAATGAAGAACATGAACATGAAAAAGAATCTGAATCTATTTATAATTCTTCTGTACATTTTGATTACTCAAAAGTTTATCATGGCTTACCATTTTTACATCAAGCATTTAATCTTATTAAAGATGCTGGTCCTGAAGGTATATCATCTTCAGATTTAGGACGAGCAATGACTCTTCCAAGGTTAGATATACGAAATTTGTTACGTGTTTTAATGAGGAAAAAATGTGTAATTAGTATGCTCGTAGACAGAGGAAGACAAAAAGTGACAAAGTATATTGCTAAAGTGTTTGAAAAAGAAAATGAAGTTTATTCCATTGTAAAAGAACATGAATTATCAAATACTGAAGCTTTGTCTGTTAACAAAGGTTCCCTTAAACGAAAAGTGAACTCAGATGAAAGTACTCCTTCTTCAAAAAAGAAAGTGAGATTCCATGATGAAAATAGGGAAATTTCTCCTGAGAAGGTGGCATCAGAAAATCAAGGAGCACCTAAATCTTCTGAATCAGATTTCCAAAATATAGTGTCTCAAGTACTAGAACTTCATAACTCAGAACATTTCAGTGGTAGATCACCAAAAGTTATCAGTCTTTCTGAAAAACCACCAATTCCTTGCCCTTATTCAAGCGCTTCTCCTCAGTTAACTTATAGAAAACTAAAACGTTCATCTATGATCCTTGATTATTTGAAAGAAGTAAAATTCACTACAATAGGTGAGTTGCAGAAAGTATTACGTGAACGAGAGAAGGAAGAAGAATATAAACTTGATAAAAGATCTACTGCCCGAATAGTTCACAGTTTGGCAAATGCAAATAAAATAAAAATTTTCAAAGCAGTTCTAAAGTTGGATGACAAAAAGGCTAACATTGAGTTCATCAGTGATAATTCATTGGAACCCACTGATCAATGTATACAAGTTGCTATTGAACAGGCAAAATTCAAATATTTCAGTGTAAATAAGGATAAAAATAAGAAAAATGCCTTTTCTACAAAAAGTGTGGAATCATCAGAAAAAGAAAATGTTTGTGAGGAAGAAAAATTACAACCAAAAAGTTCTCATCAAACTTTTTTGTCTACTAATACTCCAAAGTTTGTGAAAGCAAAGTTGTTGCATCAACTTTTATTTTACCTTGTTTATGAGCATAAAGAATGTGCTGTTGTTGATGGAGAACAGCCTGTTTATAAAAATGAAATGTCATGGAAAAGATTTGTGCCACCTCTTCCAGAATACCCAGATAAAAGTAAAGAAGGGTGGTGTTTTCTTGGAGATATATATTCTCGCCTTCCTCTTTCTTTATTTGTTAAGCTTGTTGCAATAAGAAATGATATTCCTAACTTACAAACATACTTAAATGCTGAAGATAAACAGCATTATCTTATAAAATATTTACCTTTAGAATTACGCAATGCTTTACTTCATAAGCGTAAATATTTATTTTCCACTTTTGATGTGATTAAAAACCTTTGTTATCTAGGTTTAGTTTCACTTGGTCCTCAAATAGGAAAGCAGAAAGATCAGGTTTTTTTATATGTGCATAAACATGCATCATTAAAGGACACAACTACTTCATCTCCAGGATATATTCATGTACAGAAGAATCTAGAATATGAAAGAAAGTATTTTGTATTTAAAACATTTCAAGATGTGGAAAATTACTGGTTAGAACTAGAAAGTATTAGTTACCAAACTCTTTTGGGAAAATATAATTCTGCTATTGGAAAAACTATTGAAATTTCTGAAGCTGCTTATAAACCAGAACTGAAAAAATGTGTCGAGAATAAAAATTTTGATGAAGTTATTGATTCTGGTGATATTCCTGGTGATGGTCTTGGAGCAGCTGGTTATGATTCATCATTATTCTTGCACATAAAACGCAATTGGTTAGCATCTACTATGACTAAATCAAGTGTTATAATTTCGAAATATGATACCAAGCCAGTGTCTCAAAAATTCACCATTCAAAATTTATTGAAAAATAAAGATAGTTTGAAACCTGAAAATAGATCAAGACTACAACGATTGACTAAAGTCTCTCTATCTCTTCCAAAAGATAAATCTAGTAAACCTCCTCAATCAAAACAACCAAAAGTTAAATCTGTAATTTACCAATCATCAAGACGACAAAAGGTAAAATATAGAACATTAAAAAATAGATGCTCTAAGAAACGTTCTCCTTATTATGATGAAATTGACAAGGCCGCAATGAAAAAACTTAAAAAGTCCCGTTGTGAATGGTTACCTCAAGAAGATAGTTTTCTCTTGCTTTGTAAAGTTGCATCTTCTTTCTTGGATCCCTTGTATTCTAAAAATCTAGTTGTTCCATTCACTGTTATAAGAGATCTCTTGCATGATCATCTCCCTGATTTATCAGAGAGCAAAAGTTCTCGTGCTTGCCAACGAAGACTGAGATATATGATGTTAAATCCCACTACTGTTAGCAATGTTGCCATTTTCTTAGGTGAAGCCAAGCAAGATTATGATTTAGTACAGGAATTTAATAAGCCAAAACCTCCAAAATCTCAACTTGAAGTTTGGAAAGATATGTTTACTAAAGTATTAGACAAACTTTTGAAAAAATTTACTTTACCAGCAGCTGATAGATGTAAAAATATAAATCTTCCAAATAGTTTAGAAGAATTTGATAAAAATTTCGTAGTTATTTACTCACGGGATATTTTATGCCCGAAACAAATACATAAGGATCCAAAATCTAATAATGACATTAAATCTTTTGTACTTGACGTTCTTATTCGTTCAGCAATGGCGCTGTCAAATGATACTCAGTGGAAGTATTTATTACTTTATTTATATAAAACTTACCCGCAGTCATTGCTTCAGGCAGTTATTGGACATCTTCGACGTAATAAAGTTATTGCCATTAAGAAATCACATAACAGGACAGATATTAAATGTTCTAAATCTCTTTCTCCTTATAAATTCTCTATAATTTATGAAAATGCATTGTTAACAAAATTCCCAATTAAAATATTTAATGAAACTCAAACTTTATTACAAAAATTTTCTTCCCATGACAATGAAATTGGTATTGAATTGAAAGGGGATGTACCAGCTGGTTATGCAGCTGCAGTTCTTTCACTTACTGCAGTAAAACAGCTAATAATTCGCACTGAAATACCTGAACAGATAATTTTGTTTGATTCTTCTTTAAGCCAAGAAGCACGCTCAAGTATTGTTGAACGCATCAGTCACACTTTAAGCAGCCAAGAATCTATTGAACTGTCAAGAATATTAGATAGTGAAACAAATTCTACTCATTCTAGTAAGGAAAAATCAGTATCAAATACTGTTCATACTAGGCAGGATGATCAAATGTCTGATGATGACTCTTCTAATCTTAACAATTCTCTGATAAAATCTACTAATGCATCAAGATATGCTTTATATTTGCTAAGACAAGAAATGTCACAACCACCTATTGAAAAAACTCAGCATTCTCAGGATTACATTGTTTTAAATTCATGTCGTTTATTTTGCAATCTAAAATCAGAACCAAATGTGGTATTACCTCTCAATCCACGAAATATCATAGAAGAAATACCTGTTCAGCAAAAGACAGTTGTATCTGACTTTGCTATTAAGGATGAAGTGAGTTTAAGTGAAGATTGTGTTTATGAAATATCAAAAATGTTACTTCTTTATATACCTCCTGAAGCATTTAAATCTCAAAACTATACAGACTCAATTGCCCTAATCTATAAACAATATACACCTCAGACTTTAATGGATGCAAAAGCAATATTTAACCACATATGTTGTGCTGAAGTGACTGGAGTATCAGAAAATAACCTGTGGAAGGAATTTAAAATCCTTACTGGTGAACTATCTTTGTTTGATCACTTACGCTTTCTTTGCGAGTCCTTTCTTGTTGTGCGTGTTGGTGTAACATGTTTCACTTATGTTTGCATTAAATTTTCTAGACCTTGGCTTTTAGAATCTTGCATACTACAAGCTAACGTTCCACAAAACGATTGCGATATTTGCATTGTTGAAAGTAAAAATAATGAAAGGGATGAATCTGCATGCAATCACAATAGTTTGTTTTTAGCTTACAACAAATGTGAAAAGGTATATTTCATTCCAAGAACATGGCGAAATCCTGATGGAACATTGAACAGGACTATTTTTTTTGATTTATTGAATACTGTATTAAGTCACATTATAAGTTTCCCTTCAGTTTCTGTAAATGATGTCTGTGAAAGATTTGCACTTGTAATGCAACCTGTGCAGACATTAGAGTTAATTGAAATACTGGAAAAAACTTGTTGTATTTATAAGTACTACTGTAAACCAATAAGGACTAATTCATTATTTTCTAAACTTCAAACATCCTTTGTTACTGAAAACCCTGGACCTGAAGACACCAATCACCTGGAAAACTTTCCTGATGCTATTTGTAAAATATCTCGCTTAAAAGATTTGTTGCCCTAAATTTTACAGAATAATTTTCAAAAAATATTGCTCTTTCTCAAACAAAAAGATAAAATAAAAAATCTTGATTGAAATGACTTGTTACCCTTTTAAAAATTAGTGACTATGCTATATTTATAGAAAAAATTTGGCAATAATATTTAAATTTGTAAAACAAATCTTGAAAATTAAAATTATGAAAATTTTTGATATCAACCTGTTTTTTAGTTTATAAATTTTGTCAACCGATTTTTGTATTTTTTTTTTTAAAAAAATTTGTATTTTTAAAAAAATATTTATTTGTCTTTTATAAGTAATAAATAAATCTTTAACCCTAAAAATTAATGTACAAAATTATATCAATGATATACTTTTTAAAACAGTATAGCTTTACTTTAATTCTTTTAACAACAATAAAAAAATTTTTTTTAATTTTTATGAAAATCGACATGCAATGATTCTTTTCAATCATTCATACAGGGCAACCAGTGATTGTTGTACCAAGCCTTAGATGGCTGTAGAAAAGTTGTATTAAATGGCTCTTAAGAACTCATATTGTTGATTCCAATAAACATAATATCAACTGATTGCTCTAAAAATCTTCATTTATTTGCCAATTTTTTTACTTACTAAATCTTTTATGATAATAAGACTTTTGCAATGATTCCATATATTATGAATGTTCAAATTGACTCAGTTTATTCAAAAATGTTCTTGATGTCATTGCATTAAATATAATCTTATGGCAAATTTAGATAATGTTTTTTTTTATGTGCTTCCTCAGAGAAAAATAATTTTAGCTTACATTCAACTCATTTTTGTTTTAATCGATATATAATATGGCCTCAAATATGATAGATATATAATATGGTCTTTTTTTTAAATATTGATAATTATTAATTTTATTTAATTCAATTATTTAGAATTTGTGGTTTCTAATTTAAGTATATCTATACAGTAATTATGTATACCAGTCCAATGCATTGATTGCATGCATTAAATATATATTTTTTTTTAAACTAGAATGATATTTTTACATCTTAAATTTTTTCTCTTTTCTAATATAATTGATTATTGGTAAGAATATTATGTTGTAAATAATAAATGTGTGTCTGCTATATTCTAATTGTTAATTATTAAGATGAGTAATAATAAATAACTCAGCAAAATTTTAAAGTTTAAGTAAAATTATACTTTGTATTTTTTGCTGAGTTGTCTATAAATTCTTATCTTTATTATTTTTTTTTTCATTTGACAAAAATTATTTAAAAAATTAAACACTTTCAACTAAATTATTTCTTTTTTTATACAATACTATAATACACACACACACACACACATATATATATATATATATAGTATTAAGAATGATTACATAGCTCTCAAAATATCAAAAGTCTTTCTATTTTTTTCATATTTACTTCTTGTTTCCACTATAAGTCAATTGCAAAATAAATTACAAACAAATATTTTTGCTAATTTATATTCCAGTAATACTTAGTTTATAAAAACAGTGTCTTCGTTTTTATTAATGTGTAAATATGTATATATTGATTAAAGTAAGTTTCATATTAATACAATTTAAACATGCAGAAATAAAACAAAAGAATGTAAAAGAAAAACTGCTAAAAGTTTATATAAAAGTTATTAGTAGTGCATTTTCTACTGTCATGAAAATTATCAACTTTAATAAATTCTGTTATTAAGTACAGAAATTTTTCTCATTTAAAATTTATAAATATGATACTTTTTTGTGTATATAAATAATTTAGTACAATAATAGTTTAATACTAAATATTAATGACCTTAAAAATTTTTTGTCACCTTTTATTTCATCTGATACTAATGTATATGTAGCTATATATTTATTTTTTCCAAATGTAATTTATAAAATATTTCTAAAAATGTAAATTTTTGATATTGTAATGTGTATTTATAATTCATTTAATGTATATATGATCAATATATGTTTTAATAATATATGTATGAGTAGATACTTTTTAATAATCATTAACAAAAATCCTTTTCAACTAAAAATAATGAATTCAACAATTGTATAACAATTTGTGAATTCATTATTTTTAGTTGAAATATTTTTAATATAATGAATTTGTAATAAAAAGGATGTTGGCAATTTTCTAGACAAAATGTACCCAAATGAAATACATTAGGCATGGTGTTATTGATGACTGATTTTCTTTTCATGAAATATTTTTTATCCCTTTAACTGATTTGAAGTATCTTTGGATTCTGTCGCTTAAGTGTACTTCTAAGTTTTGCAATTTATGATTTATTTTGAAATATGTTATAAAATGGCTGATTGAGAATTTAATAATTAAAAAGGAAATTTATTTTAACAATTCCCACTTGAATTTGTAACTTTAAATAATAAAATCTAAATATTTTGTTTATCATTTATTTATTTTAATGAAGATTGAGAAAATTTTATCTTATTACATATTTGTGAATACTTTTTTGTAAATTTATTTCTGAATCTAAATCACTATATTTATTTCTGAATTTAAATCACTATATATTCCAAAGCCAAGTCCTGATGGCATTGGAAATAACTGTCTTGATTCATAGCTTGTAATACAGAATATGTGTTAATAAAGACTAAAAAAGTAAATGTGGAGTTGTAATATTCGCGACGTTCTCTAAAATGTTTTAATAAGAATAGAAATAATAATTTAATTCATAAAGGCACAAATGATATGTGACAAATAACAATATTGCTGTATTTATATTTTTATATTCATTGACGAGTTTGGTTTAAATATATAATTTAAATGTGTGCTCATATAATAAACTATATGCTTTTTTTTATGATTTACAATATTTATGAAAATTCCACATTGAAAATAAAAATACTACTTGTCATTAAACATGTAAATACATGTTTTGACGTTGTTACATTTATTTATGAATGTTTTTTTTTTTTTTTTTTGGACAATAATATCATTTACTCTTTATTTCTTTTTGTTTTTCAAATTTGTATTGCTGTCTAAATATGTAGAGAATCAGAAAGTGTCTTTTGGTGATATTTATTTCATGTATTTTGAATAAAATATTCCTTTGACAGTTTTTATAAAAGGTGAAAAAGGAAATGTATATTTTCTTTTCTATTAAAATACTTGGTTTTGTTTCATGTTTATTTCACCTCAACTTTAGAATGTTTATCAAAGGCATGTGGATTTTTTTATTTTTTACTTTGTAATGAAATGTATTTATATAAAGTTTATTACTAGAAATTTCTGATGCAAAAATAAAATTTTAAATTTCCATAAATTGTATGCATGGAAAGTTGAAGCTATCAATTTTACATTAAAAAAAAAAAAGTATTACAACAACAAAAATTAATATTGAAAATGACATTACAAAAATTTGCTTTTTAATTTTTTGCATATTACTTTGAAATAAAATTGGTCTCTTGTAATTAATTTGAAAGAAAAATCCAGTGCACTCTACTATTTTCTACTTCAGAAATATCATCAAATAACAGATATCACTTTCCGTACTGGAAATAAAAGTTTCCCAATATATATATATATATATATCAGTGAGTTATTAATTAAGAAAGTTTATATGGTGGATTTTTTAAAAATATCTTATTGCTAAAGGAGTAGACATTGTCTGCAGAAAATCAACGTGTGTAATCTCAGTCGATAGAGCAAGGTATGGCCTCGATGACTAATAGGAAAGGCACAACTGAGAAGGGGTAATCTACATGAGGCGGTCAAGGTGGTTGTGCTTTTTGATGAACAGCCTCAGAAGTACCAATTGGAGGAATAAGCTTTTGACTTGGAATATCTTGTAAATTAGAAATTCGTCTCTCATTTGTTTAGATCGATCTAGAGCATTGATGGCGAACCAATTACAAGCATGGCAATTTTGAAGTCACGCACCAAAACAAAATTATTTTCTTATAAATTATCTTTTTAGATAAAAATGAATTAAAAACAAATAATCAACACTTAACGATGATTTCAAAAAGAAGAAAAAATTATCCAAAGAATTAAAGACATACCGATAGTTAGGAATGCAGAGAAAAAGAGAATTTTGAATCTGGCGGCAAATGTAAATATTCATAAAACATTTTGCAATTTCATATCCATTTGACTTAACAAATCTATCGACGTAGCAGGCACTGGCATAGCAATTTTTCTACATTATTTTGTTTAAAACAATATTAAGAGTTAATAAGTTTATCAACATTAACAACAACAACAACAAAAGGATAAGACATTTGTAGTGCAGTTATAGATGCCTTGGGAAAAAAAAAAAAAAAAAAAAAAAAGGAATATGTCCTTCTAAAATTGAGTCAGTTACAATTGACACTGCTTAACTGGAATGGATATATAAATTTATTTACAAAACGTGTTAGGCACACAATTCTTGATTTTCATAGCATTATTCACCAACAAGCGTTATGTGCCAAAACAGGTTTAAAAATGTTTGATGATATTGAGTGTCGTAATAAAATTAGTCAATTTTATAACAGCCCGAGCAGTAAATAAAAAGAAAATTTCAAGAATTGTTAAATTAAGTAAACTCGTCGTACAATAGCTTACGTTGATGCAATAATGTATGCTGGTTAAGCCGCGGAAATGTCTTGCGAAGATTTGTAGATTGTAGGAAATAAGACTACTAAATAATGGAAACATTATATTGACCAATACAAACAATTATTGGATGTAGAATGGCTAGCAAACTCGTGTTTCTTCACAGATTTATGCTTTCACTTAAATGAATTAAATATGAAACGACAAGATGTTAATCAGTCATTATATAATATACTGACTTAAAATCGTTCTGAGTCAAATTACAGATTTTTAATCGTGATATTCTTTCAATTTCATATAAATATTTTGCGAATACAAAAAAAAAATTTTTTTTTGAAAGTGAATGTCACGAAAAGCCAAATAAAGAGTCATTAACGAAAGAATTTTCAATGGTAATTCAATCCCTAATTCAGGAATTTTCTGCAAGATTAACGCAGTTTAGGGAATTTGAAGAAACTTAAAAATTTATTTTACATACTGATACAATACCATTTGAAAAATTAAATGTGCTTGAGTGATTAAATTTTAGTGAATTAGAAATGGAATTAGTTTAATTTCAGTCAAGTATCATATAGAACCAAAAATTTTGTTGATTTAAAAATTATTGAAAGTATAATCGATTATTGGATAAAATAAATTTAGAGAAGATGAAATTCTAACTACATGGAATTCAATTCCTGACATGTTTAATTGTTTAAAAATATTAGGAAAGGCAATTATATCAATATTTTCATCTATGTGGGCATCTGAATCTCTATTTTCAGAATTAAATTTTATATAAAAAAAAAAAATATCGGAATGGAATGACGGATAAGTCGACCTCTGCATGCGTACTGTTGAAATTAATTAATATGAACCAGATATTAAAGCGTTATCATCTTGTGTACAGCAACAAAAATCACACTAAAAACAATTGTTTTTAACGTGAATTTTGTTTCTAGCATATTGCTTTTTGTAAAACATTGATTAATAAAAAATTGTTTAAAAAATAATTTCCTTTATTTGTTTATTTAATTATACTTATGCATAGTTTCACACGCTAACATTTCAAATGAAATTTTATTGTGGCACGTTATCTATATAAAAAGAATTTTTGTGACATGGATATCAAAAAAGGTTCGCCATCCCTGATCTAAAGAGCTCTAAATGACTGGCACAGACTAGTGATATAAATCTGAAATTGGAATACCAAGTGTTGTTAGGTAAGACGAGAAAACCTCCAAAATCATAGCAAAAGTACCTAGGTTCTGTTGCAAACTGAAACCTAAAAAGGTTTTGAGTAAAATCCAGACACAAGGGTTATTGACTTCAAGTGAACAGCATGTCCTTTGCTTGAAGAATGACCTATCAAAAGAGAACCATTATTCTTAACTTGCCTAAAATTGACGCAGTTACATTTGGTAGAAGAGGATATAAGTTTTATATATATCGAACTTTATACCCAGTGCTGGTTAAAGTTGTTAACAAACCCTCTTACAGATGATAGTGAGAAGGTTTTTTAAATCAACATCTATCGCAGTAAGAGTAGAACCACCAACCTTAGCAGGAAATTCCAGATGAGAGTATAAACCTGCCCATAATTCAAGTACCCTGGCTTGCCCGGAGCAGAAGTAATGGCCTTGAAGAAAATTATCCAAGTTAATTTATGATTTCAATATATTAGAGCTAGTATCTGTTATTCTACATAATAATGGTATCGAAGTTCTACTATTAATATATGTATTCATAAAGATTTTACTATGGTGAGAGAAAGTCAAGCTCAATATATAGAGAAACTACACTGCTGGACAATTGCTAAGGACGGATAACACTATCATCCATTGCAACCACAAAATGTGGAAAATTAGAATAAGTTTTGTTTGTTTGTAGCTCAACGATCAGTTTTTGCACACGAGGGCTAATTAGACCGGGAATGGGATAAAGTACCTCAACAGCTGCTGGATAATGTTGTGCAAAGTATGATACGATGTGTGGAATGTTGCATCACACTTTACGGTGGACATATCTCGTACTGATATCTTTCTTCAAGGTGCCCGCTGACTTTTAGATGCATTGTTCCATTTTTCCGTATGCAGCATCAAATTAACATTTTTGTCTTTCAGATGTTTCACAGCTTTTGTACCTTCCAGAACAATAAATATTTTTTATTCTAATGTCTGAACAGTGTGGCAACTATATTTCCTCCTATTAGGCCTCATGTCTCGCTTAATGTTTCGCAATTTGTGATCCGTCCTTAGCAATTGACCAACTGTGTATGACTAGGCTAAACCTCTCAGGCAATTTAAATTTTTTTTCATTCTTCCTAAAAATTAACAGGTATGTCTAAGAATACTTGGGAAATAATTATCTCTTGCATAACAAAACAGTTTGCCTAACAACATGGTAAATCCACAGAAACAGCTTTACGTCAGCTTGTTTCTAAGATTGAAAACACTCTGGATAGGAAGGAAATTGCTTTGGCTACTTTCTTAGACATCAGGGTGTTTTTAGGCAGGCCGCAAATTCGGTAGACAATCGATTGAGACGATGTCTTATAGTAGACAAATGCGATCTCCTCGATGTCTTAGTGTGACGTAGCTAAAACGTTGTATCTGACGTCATGGAATTTTAAACCAATGAGAGCGCTGTCTCGCAGAAAGTTGCCAAATATTCCGAACCTGCTTGAAATCAAGAATCGTCTTGCGCTCCACCCCTTTTCTGACGTAGCTATGACGTTATTTTGTCTGTTACGATTCTCGCGAGACAAGTCTCATGCGATCATCTACGAATTTGCGGACTGCAAGGGCAAATTGGAAGAATTCGTCGCAAAATTTCGACCAACAAATGACTTCACAAAATAAAATGGCGTCACGATATACAAAATCGAGAGAACTTTTAAGTTATCTAGGAAATTAGAAATATCTGGTAGGGCGCCGGCGACAAAACAAATTATTTACCATTTCCTTTTGTTTTTCCTCCCTTCGAAATTAAATTCTTCACAAAACTCATTAAATTAATTTTTGAATATTAAATATTTCATTTTTATTAAATTGTTTATTAATAATGATAAAATATAAAATAATTTATAAAATTTATTTTAAATAAAAATAAAGAAAATTTTTATGAAAATTGATAATTTTATGAAATTTATTAATTTTATAAAATTATAAATATATCGAAGATATCTGTGGGATTCAAAAGATAGAACTTATTTTGACAAATATAAAAAATGTTCTGTTCTAAGAAATAAGTCACATGTTTTACAAAACATTTGAAAAATATGAGTTGGGTTTTATAATTTGTGTTAATACTAAACTTGGATTTTTTTTATTAGAAGGAAATAAACTGAAATTCAAAATCTTATTTTTTTATATTTAAATATGTCTTTAAATTAATTTATATAAAATACGCAGGAGAACATATTCTGTATTTAAATGTATATTGTATTTAATATTATTGAAAACATTGATTCTTGTGTTTAATAATAACCCAAATAACAATTTTGCTGCGTATTGTATGTTGCTTAGGTGTAATGGATTTTTAATAAAATTAATTCAATATTAAATTTTTAAAAAAAATTGGAATTAAAGTAATATTTGTTCACAATTTATGTATATATGAGTCAAATTGAATTTAAATATAAAGATACGGTAATGTAAACATTTTTTGATTGAGGATTAAGTTCTTAGGAAGCAGTTATGGAAGTGAGTATTTGTAAAAACTATTTATTTTTCATTATACAGCTAAAAGGATATAAATATATAAAGAAATTTAGTAAAAATAAATTATCATTGCAGAATTAATCAAGATTTTTAAAGATTCAGGAATGCATTATTATATTTACATGAAAAATATTTTAATACGCTTTGAATTGTGTTGATAATTTGTTTGCCATTTATTTCAAGACTTAGTTATTATAAAAAATTATCTCAAATATATATTTATTTTAAAAATATTTTTTTATTCAAAACAATGGTGTAATTCAATGAATTTGATTAAATTTAGATTATGAAATATACACTAGTTTTGTTAAATAATGATAATTTTCAATATTTTCAAAAAAAAAAAATAATCAAAATATAAAAAAATGTCATGAAATAACACATTTTGAGCTTCAATATAAATAAATTAATATATGTATCAGATGTCTCGATAAATAAACAGTCATAATTTCAAAAAACTGATATTGCTCATCAGTCAAAATTATATAAATAAATCAATATGAAGTAAAGATTTCATTGGTTCAATTTAACAATGATGTCGCTTAGTCACATGACATGATTTCATCATTTCTTCTCCGTGAATTCACAAAGATTTCTCCGTGCAAAGCTTTCACCGGAAAATTTTTTAGTAGTTTGTGCCGATCTTTAATAATAATATTTCATATTTATCCACATCCCTGAGGACTTAAGTGGATGCTTAGCTGAATCATATTTTGTGGAAATAAATTGAAGCTTTACTTTTGGAAAGTAATATATAAATGAATATCTTTAGAAAAAATTATTTGAAATAAAAAGATTACCAGAGAATGCCATTACTATTACTATGGGGAACCTGGTAAAAAATAGATATATTCTCATTTAAATAATGTAGGCTATTATACTGAAGGCTATGCAGATAACATTGTCAAACTCATCTTTGTTAGACTTAACTTCGCAATTAAGGCAAAATGCATTAAGTTATATTAGCATCTGGTGCAAAGTGAAGGTTCTGAAAGTTAGTCCTCAGTAGATCAAATTTATATTTTTTTACCCGTAAAAGAAAATGGAATGGGTTTTTTGTCCCAGAACTTTTTTAAATATCTAAATCAATATGGCCTCTGAAGTAAAACATTTGGATATAATTTTTTATTTTGGCAAAAGATCAGTTAGAATAAACATGTTGATTGCAAAATTAATTAAGCAAAGAAGTGCATCATGATGCGCAGATGTATGCTTGGTAAAAATTAAACTTACTACTAAAAATGATATTTTGGTTGTACACAGCAATTTTCAGACCTATCGCATTCATAATTTATGCCCCTTTTATCTTGTGGTGAAAGGTTGAACAGAGAACTGTAAGAAATTGCTAGAGAGTCTACAAAGACTGGCTACTTAAGCATCACAGGTGCTATGACCTCTGCACCCACAAAAGCACTCTAAACTATCTTACATTTGAACCTTCTGAATGTCGACATTTTCACTCGCAGTACTGCCAGAGTGACTGTATATAGAATAATGTTGCAGTATCAATTTTGATAGCAAGCCCACTGTGATAAAGGTCATATCAATATTATTGAGGAATTTTATGAATCTATTCTAACTATAAAATGATACCAGGGTAAACGAATTCTTATTTTTAGTGACAGACAAACATTTATTGGCTCTTAATTCATTCGAAATCAACTCTAAAATTCTTTTGGAATGTAGAAAACTTCTAAGTAAACTGGAAGCAAAGAATAATTTAATTCTCATCTGGGTGCCAATTAGAGACGAGTTTTCAAATCAGGGAAAATCTAATGTAATTGGGTGAATGTCCTTTCTGTGTCTTTAAAAACTTTTAAAGGTATTCTTAAATGTGAAAAACAGAAGATTAATAAAGCTTATCTTGAATCTTGTGAGCGAAGACAAACTAAGAGTATGATTTACGAGTCATTCGCGAAAATTGCTCCTAAATTTTTTTATGCCCAACACAAAAGATATAAATAATTGTAGCATTCATCACTGGGTACTATTGTGTCAGGAAACAACTTCATACGAAGGAACTTTTTCAACAAAACCCACACTATATACAAAATGCTACAAGATTGAGGAATCGGCGCATCATACAATAGTATATATATGTGATACGTTTTCTCCAACTCGACTAACCACTTTAGGTACTCTGGATACTAAACAGTTACACCTTAAGGCTCCTCCATATTGGGGTGAGAACTCACTTTGTATTGTCGTCCCAAATGGCGATAGTTCTTAAAGCTTGTGAAAGAGAATATCCAAAATAATATTACTGGTTGAAATTGTATTTATCAATCAACGCCACGAAACTGGCGAATAAGCTAGTTTTGGCGCATTATGTCAAGAAAATAAATGGACGAACCCCATGAAAAGAGACAAAACTGACATGTTTTCAGTTCCTTGTAACTTGTAGTAACAGCTGCAACATCAAATTAATCCTAACTCTGGTTGTTAGAACAGAAAGGAGAAAAGGCTACTTTAAATGCTCCTCTAAAATGACAGCGGAATTATTCGTTAATGTCGTAGGCAGAATAAACTGCCTAGTGATTCTAGAGAAATAATTATTTACTAATAATTAATTTGTCATATTTAATAATTATTTTGTCACATTTACTTTTTAGAATTCAACTTTTATTATTCACAATAAAATTTTATGCTTATGACTCGCAAATGTTGAGTGATTTTACAATAATGCATTAAGCGATGAAGAATTATAATCATTGTTCAAGTCAAAGTAGAAATATAGGAAAGATTATAATTATCAATAACTTATATATAAATATATAACTCTCTCTCTCTCTCTTAATTGCCTTGGTTCAATTCGATTTTATTTCAGTACGATACAGTTTGTCTTGATTTTATAAGACTTAATTCTGATTTGGGTTTATGAGAATTTAGAATCAAATTGCTGCAAATAATTCAAAAATAAATAATTATAAAAATATTTAAAATTTGTCATATTTTTTTAAATTTGACTTAGTGTAATTTACATAAAAATATTACAACTGTAATTCATGTAACTATAATAGTGTTATCAGTATATCTCCATTTCTATACATTTTAATATATTAAAATTTATTACATTATTTACAAGGCTAAGGATTACCATTTTATAAAAATTTTATTGCTTTCAAACTTTATTGTCATTCAATATATCTGATTCTAAAATTAATGATTTTTATAATGATTGAAAAGTTAATCGCACGTTGGTAAGGGCATAGGAAGGAGTCATCAAAATAAACATGCAAATCATTTTTTGAACAGGTGAAAGAAATTCAGAATTGCATATTTTACTTTCAATACACAAAAACAGATTTATTAAATTATAAAATAAATGCTCCTATACTGCATTAAAAATATATAAAAAGGTTTATTACTTATTTTGCTCTTTGTCATTATTTATCATTCTTAAATATTATCATATCATTTCATAATTGATAAATGCGCGAATTAATTTAAATATGTGCTTATTTATAAAAATTATGAAACCGAAAAAAAGGTTTCATTAAAACATTAAAGACTTCG
The DNA here is from genome assembly GCA_030067965.1 of Latrodectus elegans. Lineage (NCBI taxonomy): Eukaryota > Metazoa > Arthropoda > Arachnida > Araneae > Theridiidae > Latrodectus > Latrodectus elegans. Next base: position 29,576,698 of record CM057813.1, read on the forward strand.
TTCCTGACTGCCGGGTTGTTGCTCTCGGGTTCGAATCCCGGTTCGGGCATGGATGTTTCTTTCCCTCAGTGTTTATCTGTCCTTTATTCTGAGATGAATTTGATTTACGAAAGAATATAATTAAGGTTTGATCAAATTGTCTCATAGAACATAATAAGTTTCCGTGTATAAAGTTCAAAGTTATATCGGGCTTGTTTATTGGGCTCAATATAATAATTTCAAGCTCAGATATTTCATCTTGAACATCCGGTATTATTATTAACTACATTTTTTTATAACACCCATGATATTTTATTATTTTCAAATCTTTCTTATCAGAAATAATGTCATTTGCGTTGCGCTTGATAAAAACTTTCTTATTAGAAAATTTCGTGTACATAAAATTGTTCTTCTAAACATGCTTAGTATAAGAATAGAGCTGCAATTTTTTATTTGTATGTTAGTATCAATTGTCTTGTTATTGAAATGTTCTTCCACTGAACTTTTGTAACAAATAAAATTTCTTTAAAATAACTCCTTAAAATTGAAATGTATTAAGATTCTTATTAAACGCCTGAATGTATTAAGTTATTGAAATGTACACTACTGGCCATTAAAATTGCTACACCAGGAAGAAAGTTCTTCTAAACATGCTTAGTATAAGAATAGAGCTGCAATTTTTTATTTGTATGTTAGTATCAATTGTCTTGTTATTGAAATGTTTTTCCACTGAACATTTGTAACAAATAAAATTTCGTTAAAATAACTCCTTAAAATTGAAATGTATTAAAATGTATTAAGATTCTTATTAAACGCATGAATGTATTAAGTTATTGAAATGTACACTACTGGCCATTAAAATTGCTACACCAGGAAGAAATGCAGATAACAAAATGATATTTATTGGACAAATATATTATACTAGAAATAACAAGTGATTAAATTTTCAAAAAATTTGGCTGGATTGATCATGAGACCCACAACAACCACCTCTGGCAGTAATAACAGCAGTTATACGCCTGGGCATTGAGTCAAACAGAGATTGGATTGCATGTACAGGTACAGATGCCCATGCAGCTTCAACACGATGCCACAGTTCATCAACCGTAGTGACTGGCGTTTGGTGACGAGCCAGTCGCTCGGCAACCATTGACCAGACGTTTTCTATTGGTGAAAGATCTGGAGAACGTGCTGGTCAGGGCAACAGCCGAACATGTTCCGTATCAAGGAAGGTCCGTACAATACCGGCAACATGCGGTCGGGCATTATCCTGCTGAAACGTAGGGTTTCGCAGGCCTCGAATAAAGGGTTGAGCCACGGGTCGTAACACACCAGAAATGTAACGTGCACTGTTCAAAGCACCGTCAATACGAACAAGAGGTGACCGAGACGTATATCCAATGGTAACCCATACCATCACGCTAGGTGATGGGCGAGTATGACGATGACGAATGCACGCTGCCAGTGTGCGTTCACCACGATGCCGTCAAACACGGATGCGACCATCATGATGCTGTACACAGAACCTGGATTCATCTGAAAAGATGAGGTCTCGCCATTCGTGCCCCCAGGTTCGTCGTTGATCACACCATTGAAGACGCTCTTGTCTATGACGCAGCGTCAAGGGAAGCCGCAGCCATGGTCTCCGAGCTGAGAGTCCATGCTGCTGCAAACGTCGTCGAACTGTTCGTGCAGACACTTGTTGTCTTCCAAACGACCCCGTTTCTTGACTCACGGCTCGTGACGTGGTTGCACGATCCATTACGGCCATGCGGATAATATGCCTGTCTTCTCGGCTGCTAGTGATAGGTGGCCGTTGAGATCCCGCATGGCGTTCCGTATTACCGTCCTGAACTCATCGATTCCATATTCTGCTAACAGTCATTGGATCTCGACCGACGCGAGCAGCAATACTGCGATAAGATAAACCGCAATCCCGGCACGCTACAATTCGACCTTTATCAAAGTCAGAAACGTACTGGTGCACATTTCTTCTTCTTACGCGAGGCATCACAACAACGTTTCACCAGGCAACTACGTTCAAATGCAATTTGTGTATGAGGAACCTGCTGAACAATTTCCTCATTTAAACACAATGTAGGTGTCGCTACTGGCGCCTGCTTTGTCTGAATGCGCTGAAAAGCTAATCATTTGCATATCACAGCACCTTCTTCCTTTCGTATAAATTTCACGTCTGTAGAATGTCGCCTTCTTGGTGTAGCAATTTTAATGGCCAGTAGTGTATTAAGATTCTTATTAAACGCAAATGTTATGTAAGAAATTTTAAATAAAAACTAAAATATTTTTAAATTTACCAGTATTATAATAATTTATTGCTCATATCTGATCTGATTGTAGAGTGTTTCTTGTTTTCTTCAAGATGAAGTATACTGTTAATGTACCAAAAATATGTACATACTTATCTACCTACTAGACTAGGAATTTGTGTTGTGAATATTAGTATAAATATTTAACCAAGAAAATTGTTTTCAAATATGATCAAGTTGTGAATTTTGATGTTAAATGAAAATAACAGAACTACATTATAGCTATCTTTCCAATACCATAAGCATGAATCTAAAAAACTTTATTCTCTCTCTCTCTCTCACGCACGCACACAGCTCCTTGATTGAGTTAAAACGAGAAAATTTAGAATTAATTTATAAATTTCCACATTTATATGTATAAAGGATTTAATTACACTCAGTATCACATTTCTTTCTAATTTCTATGTTTTAATAATGGTATTATGAATATAAATGAGAATAAAAAATATCATGTGTAAAAAATTGAGGGTGAAATTAAATGATTTTTTTCACTAAATATACCAAACAAAATATTTATAAATTTTTATTTTATACCAAGTGTACATGAAAACATAATGAGTTTCTATTGCAAATAAGATAAACATGTTCATTCGTTTCGTTTTATATAACAAATGAGTTGATAAAAACAATAATAATCATGACACATTAATTCAGTGTCTATCATTTTTTTCCCATTCCAAATATGTCATGATTTTTTTAAATGTAAGAAATGCCTGATAATTTTATTATGTATTTAGAAATTTTTATAAGCTTTTATTTTTGTTGTTATTTCTTTTAAGCAATTACTTTTACTATTTTTAATTAAGTATTTTTAATGTTGTCATTGTTTTTTTAAATTATCTTATTCACTTGAACAAAAAAAAAAAAAAAAAAAAAAAAGAATGGAATTTTTTTTCACAAATATTTTAGTTTTAAAGATAATTTTTTGATATTTTTTAAGTAATTAATGAATATATTTTTACACTAAGAAATATAATTTTATTTTTTTCAAAAATGTTTTTTGTTATTAAAAATCAGGCAATTATATAATTACGTTAACTGCTATTCTGAGAATGAGAAAACAGAATCAATGCAAATTGTCGACGAATACGGTATCATTGGGGTTACATAGTTTGCAATGACTTCAGTCATCAGAATTAGGCAGTCAGCCAGAAATATATTTTCCTGATCTATGTTAATTTTAAAAGTACACCACAAAATTAACTCTAAAGCTGTTTTCTTTCGTACATCAGCTGAAATAACACTTTTTTTTATATAAAATTTGAAAGATTATTAACATATCAATTACATTGAATTCTGTGTGGAATTTTCTAGAGTTTTTGTATTTCAAATACGGAATTTTTCTTTTAAATGTAAATATCAGTTAAAAAGATTAAATAATTATTTTATTATTTTTAATGTTTTAGATTTAAAAAAATTTATTAAATTGTGTAGTTTCATAGAAACGTTCACTTAAAAGTTTTAATCAATAAATTAGAAAATATGCCTTTCAAGCTTAATTCGCACAATAATATAACTGTAAAATAAGCATCTAAATTCAAATGCACGCCACTCATACGTTAGATGGAGAAATATTACCTTTATCTTTATAACGGTAAATTTTCAATTCAAATTGATTTCAGCTTTATGAAGCTAAATTTTCAATGTTTTGAGCTTAAATTGTAAAATAAATTACTTTTAATATTGTTTATTCAGATTGCAGGAATAATTTCTGATATATATTATTATACATTAATAATACAATTAAAAATAAACTTAAACTTTTTTATAAATAAAACATTATATATTTGTTTAATATTTACTTATTTAAAAAAATTTGAAAGTTATCAATATCCTAATATTTACATTTAATTTGAAATAATATATATATATACACACACATGCAAACATAAAGCACATATTAGTAACTTCGGTCTTCGAACTATTTCTTTACTTAAAAATAGTCATTAAGTGACTCCTATAAATTTAGTTTTCATTAAAAATATGAAAATCGTGATGCATTTCTCACATCATTCTATAATAGAAATTTACTATTAGAATAGGTAAATCTTTAATGAATCGTGTATATTTAAATTATTTTGAAATGATTAGTTGAGATAAACGACAATTTATTTTTCTTATGAAAAATTTCTGTCAATGAGGATAATTTTTCTTATTGTTACAAAGTAGTAATACTCCTAGTTTTCGTATAACATATATCTAAAAGTTTAGTTTATTTATTTCATTAATATATATTTTAATGGCTGTATATGATATTTTTATTTTTGCAATTATATATCGTATTTTAATGTATATACTTTTGATTGAAAATATGTCAAATGATTATATGTTTGAAGTAGGGCAGAAATGTCAAACTTTCTGACCTAATTTATAAAAATAAGCTCCAGGTAACTTTAGTGGTCAGGACGATCTTCGTCTAAGTAGGGATTTGGACTTACTACCTCCCAATAATGACGCCCTAATCAAACACAAGGCACAGCGCTCTTAAATACCTGTCTGGAGGTAGAGACTAAATGTTTTATTATTTTTTTTTATATATAATGAGCATCTGCTTACTTAGGGGGCGACAATGACACAAGCATTTTATACCCATATCAATGAGACCATCAATTCAATTCTTTTATAATGACGAAAAGTTAAAGATTACTAATGGCTCTCTGTGCATTAGAAAAAGAAAACTTCTGTACCCGAAATATATATTGTGGACCCATCAGTTTAAACGATGGGTTACACGATGGGTCTAAACTGATGACGGGTCTCGACTTCCGAGAACGTGTAAACAGGCCTTTAAGGAATAGATAAGAAGTATGTAAGAATCTAGACTGTGACACGATCAGATGGAGGACACGTTGAACTATGGATTGAGCAGCAATTTGAAAGGGATACCGTATAGGGTTTGGCAACTTTATAAACAATCCCGTGAAGGTTATGCAGTGTGAATAGCCTTTAAAAGGACATTTTACACTATGAAAATTCAAATTCATAATAATGGGATAACAACTCATTCCCATCGAACTAACAGAATTTATAAAATGAAGAAGAGTGTATCATGAGTAGAAAATGCTTCCATCTTATTAATATTCGCACACTGCTATAATATGTATTTACTTCTTTCAGAATGTTTCTGATAGTTGGCAACTCTTAGATAGGAAAATATTCCTTGTCATTATTTATGATAACTGATAAATTATAATGGAACCATAAGCAATAGCTATAAGAATTCTGTGAAAAATCTTGGATGCCATATCTTTTTTTAGAATTTCCTTTGTTTTTAAACAATATTGCAGTGAAGGAACTCTTAAAAATCACTCTACAATTTAAGAAAAATAATATTTTATTCATATTTTTTGTCAATAATTTATTTGGTAACTGCACTGCTAATTTCACATCAAAAATTTATTTCGTTTTAGTCTATTTCACAGATGTAGTTTTAAAATACAGCTAATTAATCATAAACAGTGCAAATATATCAAAATGAATTTAAGAATACTACTCTTATCGTGTGTTTTATTTCAACAAATACTAAATTTTGAAAGCAATATAATTTGTGCGATTGTACTCACATTCATAACTTTACTATCAGAAAGAAGTACATTTAAAGCAAAAACTGTTTAAATGAGAATTTTTCTTAAATTAAAAGTAAAATGCTAATAAATATATTAACACTACTTCAGTAAGACAAGTCTAATTCATACTCTAATAATTTTGCAACTGATAAAAGCAGATTTCCAGTTTAGAGCTTTTTAAAGAATAATGGCAAGTCAAAATAAGATCTCATGCAAATATAGCCAATCAACTTTTAAAATAATTTCTAATAATTACTTTAAATTTTCCATAGGCATTTAGAAAAAAAATTTAAAATTTATTCACCATATTTTTAAATAATTTCTCAAAATGAATTATTTTCTTAACATGGATGAGATATTTTATAATAAAATCAATGAACAATCAATAATAATGATCGATACATATATAATTGATGGTTTTTCAGTTACATGGACCTGACAAGACAAATTAATTTTTTATAATCTTTGAGTATATCTATTAAAAATGAATAAGTAATCAAAGTTTATACAGATTAGAAAAATAATTTCATGAATTTAAATAATTAAATTTAACAATAATCTGAATAACAGAAAATTTATTAATTTTTTAAGCAGATTTCAGAGGATAAAAATGCATCTTAAATAACTAAACCATTTTTTTCTATTTATAAAGTTTATTTATTGCAGCTTATATACAGTGGTAGCCAAAATATGAACACTTTTGGAAATTTTTATATTTTTGAACTTTGTATGATTATAGAAAGAGTGTTACGTTTCACAAAATGCAAACTTGTATATATCATTTTAAAGACAATTTATTACTGAATTCAATATAAAACACAAAATTAAATTATTTGCAATACAAAAAAGTTAAATGATAATAGTTATCGATATATATCAGGCAGTGATGATTGCAGTGAGTTATCAGTACTTAGTAGAATACCCTTTATTTTTGATTACAGCTTCACATTGACGTTTCATTGAGCTGACAAGAGTTTCAAGCTCTTTTTTCGTTATTACATGATGCCAGGAAACAATTATAGCCTCAATTAGTTTCCTTTTATTTGATGGCTGCCGCATTCAGGCAAGAGTTTTCAAACGGTGCCACAAATTTTCGATAGGATTGAGGTCAGGACTGTTCGATATCACTCTTTCGATATTTTGGCCGTGTGACAAGAAGTAGAATCCTGCTGAAAAATAAACAAAACATTATTCCAAAAGAGATCTCAGATGGAAAGTAGAAGTTTTGGTTCTAGAATAGTATCAATGTATTTTCTGGCATTCAGTGTCCCATCGATGACAAGAAGGTGACCAATACCATCTGCTGACATGCATGACTAAACATAACACTAACTGGGTTCTTTACAGTTTGTTGAATGCAGTCAGGATGTAGCTCTTCTCCTATTCTATGACTTACATACTTTCGCCCATCACTACCAAATAATGATAGATTAATTTCATCACTCCATATAACTTGTGATCACTGATCATCTGTCCAATTAATGTGTTCCCTTGTCCACTGTAGTCTTTTTTTCTCATTGCTGAAAATTAAGATAAGGCTTTTTCGGGAATTCAGATGTTAGACTGAGGGCTACCCCTCAGTTCAACATCTGTTAATCTTCTCCTGATTGTTCTTGAACTGACAGAAACACCAGCATCATTCAGATCACTTCTGATGGCCGCTGATGACATTTTCTTATCTTGGAGACAGTCTTTTTATTCTTCTGTCATCAATAGATGTATTGAACATTTTTCAGCCTTTTCCTTCTTTGTTTTTTATTGAATTTGTGTCCTGTTATCGTAAACTAATTTTTCAGACTCTAGATGTAGTCACTGAACCAACTATCTAGCAATTTCGGCATAAGAAAGACCACTTTCTCATAACACAATAATATTACATTTCTTTCTAGGTGTCCAATCTACTCTTTTATTTGATGTCATTGCTTCTTGACTAAATATTAAAAATTTTTTACAAAAATTCATACTTGTAATTGCAGTGTATAAGAAACAGGTTTGAAAACTCTTGTCTGAATGAGGTGCCCATAAAATAAAAGGGAACTTATTGAGGCTACCATTGTTTCCTGGCATCATGTAATAACGAAAGAAGAGCTTGAAACTCTTGCCAGCTCAATGAAACGTCCATGTGAAGCTGTAATCAAAAACAAAGGGTACTCTACTAAGTACTGATAACTTACTGCAATCATCACTATCTAATGTATATCGATAACTATTAGTGTTTAACTTTTTTTGTATTGCAAATAATTTAATTTTGCATTGAATTCAGTAATAAATTCTCGTAAAAATGATGTATACAAGTTTGCATTTTCTATAAGCATACAAAGTTAAAAAAAAAAAAAAAAAAATCCAAAAGTGTCCCCAATTTCTGCCACCACTGTATGTGTGCGTATATATATAGCAAACTTTAAAAGGATAAAAAATTGTAACATAGAGATAAAAAAAAATCACTTGTTTTCAAAATACACAAAGTATACTTATTACATTTATTTGGGTTTATTAGAAGAGATAACTGTTAAAAAAATATTATTTACATTATATACTAAGTACTGTTTACTGTAGTAGAATTAATTTCTAGATCAATATCATTTTATATAAAAGCAAGACAAAATATTTAAGTTTGACTCAATATGAAATTTATTTAGAGCGAAAATTTTTGCTTTTAATTATAATCAAGCAAAAATTCTCCTTTTATTTACTTCCATGATTTTGAAAATAATTATGTTTAAAATATACAAAATCTCAAAAAAGAAAAAAAAAAAATTCTTGCACTATTAAAGTTCATAAAATTTATTCTTGTAAAAATAATGACAAAATGTAGTTCACTACAAAACAAGTGTGTGATACAAAATTACTATTAACTTTTAAATAAAATACATCAACAAAAAATGAATTATAAAATTTTTAATTTTTCAACTTAAATTTTATTTTTTTCTCTTTTTAACACAAAGAACTTCTTCCATGAGCAGTTGAAAGAATTTTAATAAATGAGTGAAAAAAAACAAAGCTTTAAGTTAAATGTTATCTATTTGGATTTGTGGAAAAAGATAAACATTTGGTAATTAAACTTCAAAAATGCAGTACTATAATAAAAATTTTATTACATGCTATTCAACCGAGTTTTTTTTTTTTTAATATGCTTCATTTGTTAAACTTATACATAAAAAAATAATGAAGCAAAATTAAAAAAAATATCCTTTGATAAATTTTCATTGAAAGAATGAAATAGTTAAATTTTTTCTACTAGCTGAATAATTTAACTATAAAAATTATAAATAGTACAATACAATCAATGAAAAACATAGTTTCAAGTATATAATTATAAGCATTCTATGTTAAATTCTTTCAAAATTGCCATGTAGATATAAAACAATATGTTCAAAAATTTCTTATAAGAAAAATTTGATGGCTTAAATAATCATTGGAAATTGCAACAACTAAAAGATTAAAATATTTCTGAAGTACTAAAATATACACAAAATTAAATTGCAGACAAATTTTCTGATATTCAAATAACTGGTACAAGTTTTCATTATTTAAAAGTAAAAAAATAAATAAATCTCTTTATAGCAGTTAAGTATTTTATATTTTTTTCTTTCCATTATGATTACAACTGTTATATAGTTATGGTGAATTTGGGAGCCAAATATAAAGACTGATGCATTTTATTTATTGCTGCATGTCTTCAATTATCACAGATTATTAATTATGGTTAAAAAATATTGGCAGTCATTCTAATATAACACCTCAAAGTAAAATATTTTTATTTTTAAAAGATGTTAATTTTAATTAAAATGTTTAGCATAATCAGAGAATATTGGAGCAAATGTCAAGCCTTTTGGTGAAAAAAATACTGCCAAATAAATATAATCATATGTATTTATTTAAAAAGAAACACTAAAACCTTCAGTAAAATTAATGGTGATTAATAACGAAAATTTAAATAAAATTGCTAAATATTAACATTTCCAAAATAAATTCAAATTGATTTTACTAGTTTTTCTCTTGAAAACAAGAAAATATAAGCATATATTTTGAAATACTAATATTTTAATACTTTATTATAATAAAAAAATGCATTAAAAAATCAACAGAAATGCCACATAAAAATTCTTATTCATTCTAAAGCAGTACAGAGCTTGAACTGCAAAGAGAATGGAGGAGAGAAAAATCATGATATTTATACAATATCATTAATAATGTTAAACATTATTTCACTATACATTACTTTGGTATCAAATGAAAGCCTTCAACACAACAAGAATAACAAAGATAGATTATATTTATTAACAGAAGAGCACTTAGGAATGAGTCAAATACATATTGCTATTTTTTTCTGCAATTTTTTGAAAGCCCAGTGTCATCATCATCATTACTATATTTTATAACAGAAGAAAAGAGCTTTCTAAAAAAAAACAGTTTCACCTTGCAGTTATAATCTCCGTTTCAGTACATTCTACCTGATCAGAAGAATTTGTAATATAAATAAGCTGTTCTTGATGTAACTGTGAATTGTCAATATTTTGCAGTATGACTGGTACTGAGTCAGCTGATTGAACAACACTGTACTCAGTATCAATATTTGAATTTTGATCTGTTGCATTCGGAATGATATAATACTGATTACCAGCTTCACCACCATTGCAAATACTAGAGCTGTAGCATTGTACCACTTCTCCTGATGGTAAAATTAATTCTTGTACTTCCAAATTAGTTCCATCCATGGCAACTGGATAGGAATTGACTTCAGACATCACATTAGTTTTTTCAGTTTCTACACTAGGACCATTTTCAGTTCTTGTTTCACTGTGAGACATAGAGTTTTGAAGTGAGTTGTTTGTTGCAGAAAATTCTGCTCCCATTTGTTTGACTGTGGTATTATTCTGATAGGATTGTTGGTTTGGAGTAGTATTGTTAACTTCTTCCGACAACACAGTTTCACATGGAACTGGTTCACTCTTATCTCCCAGACTGTCTTTGTCTTGCTCATCCATGCTGTCTTCATCAAAATCAAAGTCAGATGAGCTATCATCATCTTCTCCCTCAGGTTTTGGGAAAGTCTTATTGGTAAACGACATTTCAGGATGTTTTCGCATAAATCTTTTTACTGTACCAAGACAGGGAAGTTTGAAAAAATCAGCTTTTTTAAAGTATTCATAAGCATAAGGTGCCTTTCTACACCAAATTGCACATTGCTGTAAAGTTGTATCAGACCAACGCATCTGTTTTTGTCCAGTATAAGCACGGATCTGCTCCAAAATATATGTTGCTGGAGGGTCTCCTTTACTTGCATTTTTGCGTATTGTTCTCAAACGTTTCAAGAATGAGAAAGATAACTGCCGTTCCTGAACTATGCATTTGTCTTCAAGTTCCTCAATTTTTTTATTTAAATTAGCCACTTTTTGTTTCAATGATGCAATTTGTCTAGCTTTTTGTCTCAGATGAGTAAGATATTTTGTTTTTTCCATAAAACAATGAGCTAAAGACATGTTTGTTGTCAGTAAAACAGGTGCTTTCTCAATACAGGTAGAGTCAGCCTTTTCATTTGAATCAGCTAGGCTAGAATTCTGGCTAATATCTGATGTAATAGTCACAGAATTGAGTTCTGTAGTATTTTCTGTCGCTCTAGAGTCATTCTTTTGTTGATTTTGACAGGCAGTGTTAACAATATTTTTGTCTTGTAAGGTATTACCACCATTTAAAATTCCATTGTGAGCACCTATTTTACTATCATCTGTTTCCATCAGAAGGTTATCCACATCTTCTAATTTTGCACAGGATTCTTTGCAGATATGTGTGTCAACAAGATGGCCAAGAACATGCTGGATAACTGCACCATCTTTTGAATTTTCAGAATCTTTATTTGCATTTGTATTTTTGTCATTATTTTTTGAAACATTCACATTAGATTTGGTTTTTATTGAATTGCTAGTTGCTGCACCAACAGTAGACACTGCTCCCTGAACAATTTTTGGTAGCAAATCTGAACCAATGGTATTGGCTAATTTTTGATCCATAAGGAATTGTAACACAGTATTCCCAGATGGTGTGAGTTTTTTATTGACTTTTATTACATCAGGATTAATTTTTAAAAATGTGTTTGGCCCAATTTCAATAAGATTATTATCATTGTTATCACGTTTTTGAGCACTTCCTTTAATTAAGGTTTTGCTTTTTACAATACCTTTATTTTGAAGACCTAACTTTTTATTATTGGAAAAATTGTTTATTTTAGGAGTATTATTATATTGGTGCTTAACCCCCATTCTGTTATTTTGAAATTTTTTATGAGAAGGTACACAATTCGAAATATTTATTGTACCATTTGAGTGTGATGGTTTACTTTCTGGTTCATTAATTATTTTTTCTAATTGGTCAGATTGAGAATAAACTCCCGAAATAACAAAATCACTGCTGTCATCATCTTCAGTTTTTATTTTGACAATTAAAGGACCTGAATTATCATTTCTCACAGATTTAACTTCTTCTACTTCTTGATTTTGTCCGATGTATTTATATCCAAAAACAGTTGGTAAGACACGAGGTTTTAAAGTATCAGAATCATCTTTGAAGTCTGTGGAGAGAAAATGTTTACTACAAATAACGGATTTCGATCTCGGAAACCACATAGGATTTGACTTTACAGCAGCATTGATTTGCTGAATCCATTTTGCAGCTAAATCGGGACTAGATGGGAAATCATGAAAAGTGATAGAGGGATCACATTGCCAACTGTCAGTGCCACACTGTGGGACACAGCAGAACACCATTTTATTTACGTTAGACATTGTAAGAAAAACAAAGCATCTATAGTTCTCTAAATGAAATCCAGGTGGATTCCACTACAAAATGATAAATGACTTTTCATATGCACTAATTACATACCTGATAGATCATTTATTGTAAAACCTTTTTCATTAAATACATTAATTGCAACAAAAGAAACTTTTAGAAAATTATTCCATTCTGAGTTTAATATTTGCAAAATGAGTTGCCACTAGATGGCGAAAGTGTCAGTGATTTTTACCACATTAATACTTTCCTACTGACACAATTTAATAGAAGGTAAAAAAAAAATTTCTATTCAAAGTGAAAATCATCATCATTTGAAATCTGTTATTGCCTATCATTTAAAAATCTAACTTGGTAATTCTGGAAAGGAAATAAAGTGACAATTAATATTTGACATAAAATTTAAGTTTTATCCTTTTATTCAATTTAATCAAATTTTGAAACATTTTTTTACAAATTTCATCTTTTAAGTTATAAATTAATGCTTAAGTTTAAACTACAAAAGCATACATTGACTATAAGAATTGATTTTACAACATTAGCAATATCTAATTTTATTGGCATCACAACTCCAGCTTACGAATTTAATGGACTTCGCCATATTATAGATGGGAAAAGAAAACTATAGATATTTATTTTAACTTTGTGGAAACGCAATTCATTTTAAAATATAAAATTGGTAGATCTTTAACAAGTATGAATAAAAACTGCATCTTTTGTTTATCATTGATTGTTGCATTGCAAATTTTAAGTTCTTGAAACAAAAAAAAATTTTCTTTAAAAGAGTTCCGGTTCTCTGAGGATGCATAATTGTGGTTTAAATGCCTGGTTGTTTACATCATGCAAATGTTGACACTGTAAGTTACCATGCAAAATATATTTTCTTAATTAACATGCTAAATATGTTGTTACATGAAACGTTTTCTAAGTATTAAAACGATGAAAGTCCTTGAATATTTTGTTTATCAACTAAATTATTTTACTATTTATCAAACAATTAAATTTTAAAATTAAACTTCTAGTGTAAGTGCCGTGTTAATTAGTTTTAAAGCTCTTATCGGTTTTTATATTTCAACAGAAAATTTATTAATTGATGTGATCATTTGATGTAATCATGGTAATGTCAAAGTTAGACGATACCGATCTGTTTAATTTAATTGGTGACATATTTTTTCTAAATTTATCGTTACTGTAGATGTAATTTTATTAATTAAAAATAAAATTTTTAAGCATTCACATTTTTATTATTCTATAAATATTTTTTTCTCATAAAAACATTTACATGTAAGATAACATGTACATAGTGTATTGTTTGTATGTTGTAATTATTGATATAGTCAGACCAAGATTCTTAAAGTATGACTTTGTTTTTAGATCCCATTATTTATTATTTTTTAAAATTAAATGTTTTCTAGTCAATAGTAATCCTTAAGAAAAGTTATTTATCATAATTTTTTGTTAAGCTTTTAGCAATTTTAAACGTCTAAGGGAATTAATCGAATTTCGGATTATAAAAATTAATCAACCGAAGCATAAAGTGACTAAATCAACAAAGAAGACATAACTTAAATTATTAAAAAATTGTATTCTGTTTTGAGAAGAAAAATTTGTTTTAGAAAATCATTAAATAAATAAATTATCTGAAAAAGTTGTAGCAAATTAGTTACCAATATCTATTATGTGTTAAGCAATATTTATTTTTATTTTTTGAATGTACTTTATACATAATATATATATATATAATATGTATATATACTATATGTTATGTATATATATTTAGCTGTGTATAACTTCTTGTTCATCTGAGAATTTTAACCTTAATAAATTTCTTTTAATATCATAAATTTTTATTTGGCGACTCTACATTTTAATTTTATATTTAATTATTCTTGAAGAAAACAATGCAAAAATGTATTTGCTCTGATGTACTTTAAGTAAATTTGAAATTTTTATTTTGACAAAAAAATTATTATTGCTCAAAGATAATATATGTTAATTAGATAAAAAAATTTAATCACTGTATTATTAATCAAATAAATTTTTAAATAATACATATTCTAATGTAACTATCATTTTAATAAAAAATAAGAATAATGATGTTATTAAAGTTAATGTGTACAGAAATAAAGCTTTTTGCCAAGAGTTTTTTATTGATTTTTTCATTGCAAATATGTAGATACTAATCCAACAATTTAGAAGATGATTGAGGTAGTAATTATTTTGCATTTTTTATTTGGAGTAAAGGTATAACTTAAATTTTTTTTAAAATTAATCATCCATCAGGCTAATTTTTAATAATTGCCTTTGTAAAAATATTTTCAGTTTTCAGATCTTTCAAATATGATTAATTTCTTTTGAGGACTTTGGCTTGTTTCCTTTTTTTAAATTAATCTAAAAAGAATGGAAGTAATTGAATAATATGGGACATTTTTAAGATTTATTAATATTTATCTATATCATATTTGTATATATTTTTTAGATACAATTTATCCTAGCTATTTAATGGAAAACGTTTTGGATCTTTAACATTTTTGTTAGTCTATTATTTTAATCTATTTCATTTTTTGTTCTGAAATATTCATGTGAAATGGCAATCAAGGAAAATTTCATAAGTATTCATACAGTTTTGTATATAAGAGTAGTAAGTATTCACTACTAATTGCTATGTAAGATTTACACCATCTGATCTTTTTGAGTGTAAATATTTCAATGAATTGTTGAAGCATGACTGCTCATTTCTATTTTAGCTCTAATTTCAGTTCTGAAATTATTTCTTACTTAAAATCATTTGTTTAGAATGCTACATGTGTTTAATTAGACTTAGATCTTGGATCTTTGAGTAACTAAAAACATGCAACGTGTCTAAAATGTTATACATTAAGAAAAATAACTTCAATACAATAGTGTGTACCAATCAAGGATCATCTTGCAAAATATGAATGTCATTATAGGTAGCAAGTAAGATACAAATTAAATAAGAAATCTATCTCTTAGTTGTCAAATTGCCTTTTTTGATGATGTTGGGATTTTTGCATGTTCGCCACTGTTTCTCTTGAGGAAAAATTTTAAATACAGCTTATCTGAAATAAAATCTGCTTTTATCTGTAAAGAATACTTTTCTCCCTTATTTATTTATCTGGATTTGGTTTTTTTGAATCTTAAAAAAATGCTTCTCGTAAGTAAATGTTAAGGAGCATAATGTACTAGATTATTAGGGTAAATGTCTTTTTTAGGGTAAAAAGTAAGTATTGGTAATAATATTTTGCTTGTATTTTATTTCTCTTCTTTTCTGCTCTTTTTTGTCTGTTGGACAATGTATGTTGCATTTAAGACCCATGTAAACACACAAAAACTGTTAATATTGCTTAAAATGCTCTTTAAGTTTTTAAAATGATGTTATGAATGTTCTTAAGTTCTTTAGCCACACTAGTCACACTCTTTGATCTTCCTTAAACTTTTCCTTTATTCCAATTTTCTAATGAGCATGAGTGAAATAATCTCAATATTATCCTTTTTAAAATTGCATTGAAGTAACAACTTGACTTTAGACATGCCTAATGTACTCAACTTTTATTGATTTCCTGATTTTTTTTGTTTTTACTTTTTTGATCTGTAGTATGTTTACTTTTGAATTTCATTCGAAAATTTTGCGTTTAATTGTATTTATAACTTAATTGGCATTTATTAAAAATATCATACACAAATTGGCAAAAAATATATGAACAAATAGATTTTTAACTGGAATTTTTGTACTCTTGAATATATCATTTGCTATTCAGCTGCTGTGAATATTCATTAAAAATCATAAATAGTTGGAATACCAAATATTTATTATATCCTCAGCTGAAATATTAAACTTTTTTAAATTTTAATTTATTCAATATAAGAAATAAATGTATTTATAGCCTCCTATATTTTAACTTACTTTTGTACCTTAAAATCATTTCAATACACTTTTGTAGCTCAAAAAGTAAAATCAAAATGTCTTCTTCAGAATTTTCCAAAGTTGAATTTTTAGTAGTTACCTTGTCTCAATGTAGCCCTGCAGTTGCACTCTGTTCATTTTTATTATTCTTTATCTTTTATGTAGTGATTGAGGATTGACTTTCACAACATTTTTCCATGTCTTCTCAGTAGATAAAATTTATATCTTACAATTGTGCTTATTGGTGATGAGACTATGATTTCAAAATGGTATTCAAGGAAAAAACTTTATGATAATAATCTCTCAAATTAAGGAAGTTTGAATGAATTCTTTTTTTTTCTTTCTTGAAAAGTTTTCTGCATGTTATAAATTTGCTGATTACAAAACACCTTCAATGACAAACACTGCAGAATAACTTTGTTATGTAGTTTTCAATTATTAAATAGAGAATGTTCATTCAACAACAGCTTATCCAATTTCACCAACATCTATAACAGCTGCCTTGCTATTCATTATACAGTGTCAAATTATTATTTCATTAGTAATTAATTTTATATCTAATTATCCCAATTGATTCAAGTTCTAGTCAGATACAGGAAAATTTGCTAGTGCTCACACTTATTTGTTTCATTAATTTCTGTTATGTTAGGAATGTTATGAAAAATGATATTAATAGTTTCTCTCTAGAAACTTATTCACTGAATCTGTAAACATAAATTTTAAACTAAATTTCAATCAAATAACTATACACAGGGACCAGTAGTTATGTAATATCCCATCAACCTTTTTTGCCATAAAAATATGTTGTTGGGGTCTGCAAATTTTGATACATTTTTTCCTTCAAAATGGAGAAGGGAAGCAGAATAATTTGTTGATATCTTCATTGTCGCAATTACATAAAACTTTATTTTTATATTATATGGTGTTAAATTTCATCATTAAACAATGTATGTTTGTCACAGATATGATTGATGGGATAATAGACTAGTAGCCAGTGACTGTATAATGAAAAATAAATCAATCAGCCTGTCAACATTCTGTTATAACAAGATAAAATACAATTTAGTTAATGTCTAATGCTTGTAATCTATGTGGCTTGTAAAATTTTATATTGTATACATTTTTGGATGAATTTTTAAGGGTTAACACTGAAAATAGTTTTAATTTAAATTGCATATTCAGGGAAATTAATTGCAAAATAAATATCATTGATTGTATGCTTATTACATATTTTCATGTATTTAAATTTTTGTGTGAAGTAATTTGGAAATTAATTAAATATCTACATTTATTTATCAAAATTTTTTTTAAATATTTCATAATTTTATCTCAGCATATTTATTAGCTATAATTCTTTCTGATTTTTTAATTTTTCATAAATTATGATTATGTTAGAAATAAACTAAATTTCCTGCTTAATGATTAATAAAGGATGATTTCCAGCATTGACAACTCTCAATTACTAGGTTTCAGACATGAGGTTCTAAATTGCATCATGTCCCAGCTGTCTAGGGCTAGGTCTCCAAAAATATTAAAAAATATTTAATATTGTTATGAAATGTCAGTTTTATAACGGTGATATTGTTTTTTTTTCTTCCCTAATACTTATATTTTGAGTTACTCGCATTAATATGAACCTATTGCTTGTTATTGTTTTGGAAATTCAATAACGTTAATTTTTTTGTCTTTCCATATTAGGTTAGAGGTTATATCTGTTAGTTGCATTCATATTATATAGTAAATGAAAAATAGGAAATATGTTTTTTTAATCATAGTTATGTTTAATAAATGCTTAAAACACTTTTATTTTCATGTTCTCAAAGTTTTAACATTAAACTACAAGTAAAAATGATTGAGCTGCTTTGTTATATAAGTACCCTCAAATTAATCTTTTTATCAAATTTAAAGAGATTTAATTGGTTTTATTCAGTCTGAGAATTAAAATATGATTTGGTTTTATACTGGTAAATTATATTTTGAAATAAAAGTTAAACCAGTTTTTAAAATATTATAAAATGTTTTGTTTTATTAGACTGATAATTCAATTGTCAATTTTCTAGTTCTTTCATAAACAATAGTTTTCTTTTTATTTAATGTATATTGTATTAATTTTACAAAAGCAAATTTTGTCACTGTATGATCTTTCCTTTTATTAATGTTATAATTTATTTTCATGCAAACTAAATCATTTTTATTTTTAAAAGTCATTTTTTGTTTAAAAGTCTTTTCTTCCAAAGAGTTTGATTTATTGTGGAACAAAAAGCATCATAGTAAGAGAGAAACAGAAATTCAATTTGGCTTCTTTTTTAATTTCTATTTATGGTTATTTTAGTAAATCAAGATTAAACTGATGTAGGATTGTTTCTTAAAATAATAGCTCAATCAGAAATGCAGGATTTTTTTAATAATAGAAAAATATTTTAAATCAATGTAAAATAAACATTAGACACAACATGTAAAGCATTAAAACTAGTAAGACAAAATTTGACAATCAGTGATAATATATTATACAAAGAATAGGAGGAAAGCATAGAGACCATGTATTCAGCAGGAAAGAGATGGTCAGCTATGCAAATTAAACACTTTTTCTGACCTGCACGGAGGGATCAACAAATGTCTAAAGATCTTTAAGCAATTCCCCTGAAGAGTGTATTAAAAGAAAGAAGCATAAGGATATTTATTTCAAAAATTAAAGTAAAAAACACATCAATGAAAAGTAAACAAACCCACAGTAGAAGGAACAACAGATAGTCTCAAAATACTAATACCAGCAAATCGGAACCTATTTAAGTATTGGAATAACAATAAAGTTGCCAAGAGTAATTAAATTCAAAAAGTTAAAGTAGTTTAGAAACGTGAAGTAAATTTAAAATTAAATTGTATTTAAAGACATTTAAGGTTAAATTATATTAAAGAGATTTAAAGTGAATGTTTTGGAATTCTTGTAAGAACTTCAATTTTTGGATGGCCCTTCTGTAGTTGTAAAAACTAAGCATTACTTCAATTTTTCAAGTGATTCCCTACTTAATACATATTTTAAAATAAAATTGTTTGGAATTTTATTGTTTTAGAGATGATCAATTAGATGTTTTGATTTATAGTAAATTTATGATTATTGCAGGTATTGTAAATGAGATTTTGTTCATTAAATATAATATTTCTATATATATTTTTAAAGAAATATTGGAGTTTCATTATGTTAATTTATTGATCTTAAAATTAAATTGATTCATTTTGTCAAAAATATCAACAAAAGTAATTGAATTAACACTGATAAATAAATCTAAAAATTCTGCACTAATATCAAATAAATTAATTTTAATTAAAGAAAGTTCATTATGTGTATAAATATTAATACATTATATGTAGTAAATCTTCATAAGTATACATTATATGTAGAAAATTACACCCCTCAGTTATACATAAATTTGCATTATGTGTAGAAAATTACACTTATTGCAGAATAATTGGTGTTATATATATTATGAATATTAAATAAAAATTATAAATATTATATTAAGAATACTAATTAAAATAATAATTGATATAATTTCAAAACAAGAGTTATTTTTCTAAAAGCAGGAAAACCATTTTGTTGTAAACTCATTCTAAAATGAATGCTCTCTGTGCACTTAAGGTTATCTTAAATGTCTAATATAGTGTAACAATTCATGTAATTTAATGTAACAATTCAACTATGCATCATGTCAAAATAAGACTTATATCTATTGGCACTCTTTAATGAAGGATTGATTAATAATTTATGTGAAGTGAATGTTAAATTTGATTTTTTATGTAATGTTTTATCCAATTATGTTTATTTTCTTTTTCAGGTATAGAAATTGTGTTTTTTCAAATTTAATCATAATTTAAGGCATGTAACTGCAAAGAGCTGTTTTCAAATTGCCTATCTTACTTGAGAATGTCTGGTAGGCCTCCTGAAGAGCTAGCTGCGGAGTTGGATAGTATATTTTTCAAGCACTCCAATGTTAAAAATGGAAAAACAATATCTGTGGAAACTCTTGTGGATGGACTGGTTGTCCTGTATGACGAGTGCTGCAATTCATCTCTTAGAAGGGAGAAAACAGTTTCTAATTTCATAGAATATGGTAAGGTTTGTTTTTTTTTATTATTAACAATATTTCTTTCATGATATCATGTTTTGCATTCATTTTTAAAGTTTTATCATGGCTTCTTGTTTAAAAATTTTTTAAATGAAAATTTGGTTTAGACTTGGAGTAGTGGAGGATATGTTTTGATATGAGTCAAAATGGCATTTAAATCTTAGATTTGAAATATTTTCTAGATTAAGTTTAAGTTTTTAAAAAATGGTGGGTACTTCAAATATGTTTTCTTTGAATTTGTATTTTACAAGTGTATAGAGAGCTATGGATTGCAAATTACAAAGTGAAAAAGGTCTTATTTTCTTTAATCATAGAGGAAAAATTATATTGATTACTCCCTGTTCATTATCTCTAAAACAAAATTAACAAAAATGAAATAATATGAATATCAAAAGGTCTTCAAATTAATGATCATGGGGGGGGGGGGGGCTCATCTATAGGTGAGTATAGGTGTCATAATCCTGAGGTACTTAGAGATCTATATTCTCTTTCTGTATTTCCTTTTTTAATATTTTTCTTATCCTTTCCATTCCTGGACAGCTGGCGAAGTAACATTCCATGTGTAGCTGTAACTACTGTTTGCTTCTTGCTTATGATGGACAGTCAAAATTCCCATGTGTGGCAAACTTTTGGATGGGTGATAAACTGTAGTCCTCAGTATATCAATCGGCTGCTAACTTGCTTCACTTGTGGCAAGTCTTCTTGGGATCAAATGAAAGAATCACATCCTGGGTTTTCTGTTAAGGGTGGTCATTGCCTCATGGGGTGACTCTCTGCGTATAAGTGTCGGCTAGCATCATGGTAAGCTTCAAGACTGAAAATGTTCAGAGGCTGCCATCCCTTGTAAGGCTCTGTTGTGGGTAGTGTCATTGATTCTGAATATTTACAAATATCTTTTGGGTTCTTATTTTTTGGTCATTGCAGCCTATTCATCTAGTTGTTATATATTGATAAGCTCTCACATAACACCTTTCATGCTCTATCAACTTTTCTAGTACAAAAACTGCTCACATCTTTTGGTAATATACATAATGTCAAAAAATTTTGATCTGGAGGTCTTCTTGTTCAAGTTGACTCAAAACAACCTATGGTAATCATGAATTAAAAAATTTAGATTCATTTCCAGTTGAAACATCATTTTATAAAACTTTAAATGAATCTTGTGATGTTTTATCTAACCCAGACTTCATAACTGTAACAGAAGTAGAATTTTATAAAGAACTTGGTGATAAGTAAGTTTGTTTGTGTTGCATGCTGTATAAGTATTTGATATGATTGTAGATTCATTTGCATCAAACATGTTGTCTTAACTAAGTATTACCAAAATCTGTAAAAGCAGGTTACATAAATTGCAAGCTTCGTCCATATATTCCTAACTGTCTTAAGTGTTTTAAATGTTTGAGATATCATCATTCTTAACAGGCATGTCAAAATACAGATCCTATATGTGAAAAATGTTTACAATCTGATCATGAAACTAATGCTTGTATTTCATAAATTTTCCACTGTCATAATTGTTCTGTTTCACAGACTGCATTTTCCTACCTTATATGGATATTAAATAAGTAATTGCAACAAAATATTACTTTCCCAGAGGTAAGGCAAATGATAAAAATAGAACACAAAAGTTGACATTCCTACTTTTCTACCTTACAAACAGGAACTAAAATAAACAGTTGAGCGAAGAAGAGTAATTTACTAATATCTGCTTCATTTTCAACTTTGTCATCTAAATACACTCCACCTTAAACTTCTAATAGCACAAAAGAATCTTCAATTTCCATTAAATCTAAGACTGATAATACAAAAATTAAAAAACTAAAATCTTGTGGAAAAAAATTTAAAAGAACAATTTATATATCTTCATCTAAAATAGATAAGTAAATGGGCTCCTCCTCTACTTTTGCCGAGCTAGCAGCTGAATGGTTAGCATTCTTGTCTTCGGTTCAACAGTTCGTGGTTCGAATCCCACCTTGGGCATGGATATTTGTAGTGGTTTGGAATCCACTTTAAACTGTAAGTCCCAGTCTAAATAGCCTTCATGTGTAAAAACTGACCGTTGAGCGACAAACAAATCAAACCTAACCTCCTCTACTTTTTAGATTGTTTCAAAAAGTGGGGGGAAGGGAAAAATACACACACACACAAGAAAATCTGCTCTAGATGACACTGTTAATTTTATAGAATTGTTGTGGTTCTTAGAAAACATTCAAGTTTTTTTTATAATATTTATCTCTCTCATTTTTTTCGCTTTCATATACATTTGTTTTAATATCTTTATTCATCTGAGTCAGTCATCTCAACATTCTCTATTAGTTCTTATCCAATGATTTACTCAAGGACTTAATTTTATCAAGGAATACTTGGTTTTCTTTGAAGCTTATCCTATCAGAGAATCTTTTGCCAGTAAAATCAAGTTAATGATGATTCTCAGAAACAATGCAAGATTTATTTTTATGTGTGAAGATATAATCTTCACTGCATAAAAATTTGAACATTCCTTGTACTATCCCAAAATTTGCATGTTCAATAAGCTCTTCATGTTATCAACAAGAGTTTTTTAGACAAGAAATTTCATGTGATGCTGGAAAAAAAATTTGTACATGAAAGGTCTGGCCAATCCAATTCATTATTGGTCAGATGCTGCTTTCAACTGATTGTGTACAGAAAGGTTGAAATATCCTATGGTACCATATGTATGAATGCATCACAGCATTATATACCTTGTCAAACAAGTCTAGTAATACTTATTCTAATACTTAAGAAGATCTATAATACTTAATTATATCTAGTAATACTTAAGATCTATATATTTCAGCCTTTCTATGATCTTCTATACCTTTCAGGCAATCAAGCAACTGTTATGGCTTAGTGAGGCAAATCTTTACAATGTTATCCCATTTGTTTAAAATGAAACATCTCTGTGAAGCTTGAGTGTATATCACTTGTGTGTTTGTTACTTTCAACATGATATTAAGGTTATTGAAAATATCTTAAAATATGCTTAATTGATAAAAAATAAAATAAATAAAAGAAATCAGACTAAGAAACAATGATTTGCTAAACAATTTAACTAAATTAAAAATTATGTTCTTTTCAGTATCCTAATGTATTATAAGTAATAAAAATGTATGATGTTGTTCAGAATCCTCCATACCCTGTTGCAGGAAATTCTGATTTGATTTCCAGTATCTATTACTACTGGATGTTTCTTCACCACACTAAAGTTGCCATGGCTGAGAGTTTGTACCAGTTGCCCCCTTTAAGTATACAAACAATTTGAGAAATATCTTTGGATTCAAGTGACTGAAACTCTTACCTGCTTTCTTTTAATTTTTGTAATCTGCTATTCAAACTTCTCTGCTTGTGAAAGGAAGCTTTTGTACAGACGTAAAAGTAGATGATTAAAACTCATCAACAGCATTATCAATTATATTTAAACAAAATCTTCTCAAAATAGAAAAGTTAGAGCTTACCAACCTGCAGTCCTCAGGAGCTTTTTGTTAAGATTGATGAAGTTTATTTAATTTTGGACCATCTACTTGAAAACCTGCTGATAAGGGTAAAGAGCTGAGTTTAAATTCTTTGGTTCAATAAAAATGTTCCAATTCATTGTTATGCTTACCGGAATTGAAAATTGTTAAGTCTTCAATATGAATTATGTATCTTACAAAGATTTATCAAGACATACTGAATGACTGTAACTAATATTTTCAAAAGAGATTGTCAATTCATGCAATGTTTTGCAAGATTTTCTCCAATAGCATTATTGTAGGTCTAATTCTCTACATGACTGGTAGCTATGGATTTAAATGTCCATCTCCCTAGAATATCTTGCTAACTTGTATGATTGGAAGAGTTGAAAGAGAGAAAGACTGGTGTCTCTATGTATCATTCATGCGAATTGGAGAACTTGTGTATGATCAATAATATGATTGTGTGTGTGTAGAGGATCTGTAACCAACATTCCTGTCAATTTTAATGGTAGTTGAGTATTGTCCAAAAATTTTTTTACACAATCCAGATTAAACAAAGAAAATGTCTCAAGTCTCATCTCATAATGCACAATATCAACTGAAAAGCATGTTTGAAAGTGCAGAATATTTTCAAGAATACCACTGTATTATTTTCAAGGTGTGAATTTAGATTTGTACTGGCTGAAAAAATTTGAACCAGATTTTTGCAAGGTTTCAAACTTTATTTGAAAGCTTTGAAGTAGTGTATTATTGGCAAACCCAGATCTATTGTTGACAGCATTTTAAAGGCTGTAGGATGTAGTGTCAGTAATGCAGAATGAATTGAAACAATTTTAGATGGCAATCTTTACTTATAAATTCACAATAAGGATTATCATTACAAAAAACAATGTCTGAAATGGAAACTAACATAAATACAGAACAAAACATAAGAGGAAGTACTTTAGCTGCTGTATTTTTGACTCAAAGTGTTATTTCTTGTAATCGGACAGTGGTTTGCTGTATCAGCAGAGTACCTGTGCCAAAGCACACACCTCTTAATATGACAATGGGGGATGGGGGGACTACTATTCTGGAGGTTAATATTTTGAAATTTCTTATTTTTTTTCTAAACATAAATTTTAAGTTTAATCTCCATTACAATAGGGAGCAGGGGGACCCTTACTCTGCTGATATTCGTAATTTGGGCAAGAACTGGTATCCCAGCATGGGGACCAAGGCAGTGCATTTATTTAAAAATCAGAAAAGTTTTACAAAATTACAGATTCACATAATCTGCTCACAGGTGGGTGCTGATTATAATTATATAACATATTTCTTGGCTGTATATATTTCCGGTTACATACAACTTTTTTTGATTTCTGATTATATAATTCTTGTAATGTGTACATGAGTTCTTTCAATCAATTTTAGTCTATCCACTAGATTTTGATTAAAAAATAAAAGCAAAGGGAAAGAGAAATATAAGTAAAAAAAAAAAAAAAAAAAACACTTCAACTGATAAAGCTTTTAAATTTTTTATAAAAATTGCTCTCAACTAGTTTTTGCTTTTTAGCAATTAGTTTTCAAAGTGCTGTAATTTTAAGAATACCAATCTGTTTTAAGTAGTGATTCAGGATTAAATAATTTTATTTAAAACTTCATTTAACCTAAATTAGATTATTTCATTTTTTCAATTCCAGTTGTATTATTTACATTTAATGGACTTAATAGGTATTGAAATTTATTTTACCTATTTATATACATTGTTATGTTATTACATGACATGTAGTTAAAACTGATGATAAATGAAGGGAAACTTTGGAATTTTTTAAAATTTACTAAGTTTTAAAATATTATTTCTGAATACCTGAAATTGCATTATAATTCTGATGCTCACAGAATTAATGGTCATCTTTCTAGAGGAATGGTTAGTGTTCTGAATTTTGTTTCAACAATTTGTGGGTTATCCATTTTTGGCTTAGATTTCGTAATGATTCAAAGTCCACTTAAAACTGTTGATCTTGGTCTAATCAATTCTCATGTATAAAAAATGTCCATTAAGGGACAAACCAAAATCACAAAACTATTTATAATGACATGGATAAAAGGTTTTATTTATTAAGAACTCTCTCTTTGTGAAAAAAGAACAAAAATTAAATATTTGCTCTAATGATTATTCTACATTAAAAATTTTTATCTAAATATTTTGAAGTAAATATTCTAGCAAACTCAGGATCCAGGTTTTACTCATGAATCCTCTCATGAGTAAAACAAAAAATACTTTAATAACATTCTTGAGATATTTTTGCATAAAATTTTTAATCTTTCATATTAAATTTTTATATTTTCATACTACTCAAATGGTGTACTGAAAATTCTAAAATTACCAAATGATGTGTAATTTCAAATCGATAATATTCTAAAATTTTATAATATTTTCTAAAATTGAAAAAATATAAATTGCATATTTTTTAAATGTAAAAATTTACTTATTTATATGAAAAAAGTTTCAATCTTTTTCTATAAATTTGTACTTTGATTTTCTAAGGTTGTTTTTTGAGAAGTTCATTGTAAATAAAACACTGCAAGTCAATTTAAATCATTTCTGTTTCCAAGTAACTTTTATGTATTTTTAAACTTGAAAATAGGTATTTTACTTCTCTAATTGTTGCGGTTTTGAGAAATTGTTGTGAAAGTTCACCCAGTTAGTAGATTGAATTTGTTCTTGATCATATACCTTTATGTATAATATGGCTGTTATATTAGGATTTGAGTATACACTCTAATCATTTTAGTGTTAGGTATATTGAAATAAAAAATCTAATTTAATACATAATATGAAAAGAACTATTGACTATTTTTTAAAATCTTTTTTTACACAAAAATTTAATTACTTGCAAAAAAGGTTTTTAATTTCAAGTTTGTTTTGCATTAATTTTTTTGAACAAATTATTCAGTACTTTCTGTGATCACATTTCTGATAAAATTATTTTACCTTGGATTTTTTGGTATTTTTATGAAGTGTTAGTTAAAATATCTCTTATATATATAAACTGTAGTTAAAAATACATACTTAACTCAAAGATGATATTTTGATTCTTGGAAGAATATTCTGTCATGTTTTAAATGCTTCTGTTTAATTTTCATGAAACAGTTTTTCATCTATTCCATTATTTCTGTATTTTTTTAAAAGTGCATGATTTGTTCCTGACAGTAATTGCTGAATGAGATTAAACTCATTTTATTGGAATATATTATTTTACAAAAAGATGCTCAATTTTTTTTTTATGTGATTTGAGGGATAACATTGTGTAGAATTTTTAGATTAGAGGATACATAGGATTTTGGATGTATTATAGATGTGTCTTGCTAAAATATTTCGACCTTGCATAATAAGCATCCTAACATCTGACGGTTGTTGTGAGTCATTTGAATAATCTTTGTCTTTTGGATGACTTTTCATTGATAGCGAGTTTTATTTACATATTACATGGGAGAAAATGTGAACATTTTCTTAATCATCCAGCTTAACAAGTGTTCTTGCATAAATGGAACGTCCATCTCCTGTTCAACGTTATTTGAGATTAAATACTTGATCTTTTATATCAAAGAGCACTATCCTACCAACTGTCTTTAAAATTTATGTTTTTAAGAGTTCTTCTAATAGATCTCCTGAGCAATGTTGTAAAGTTTGATGTAATTTCTATATGTAATGTGTAGAATCCCTTTCTGCTGTGTTTATGAGCCAGTTTTTATACAACTAAAAAACAAACATTCCTTATAAGCAAATATTATTTATATTCCACAATAATCTAATTTCTATCATTTGGTTATTGTGTTGAAAGGGGTTATTATGTTTTGGAAACTTAAAAAAATTAAAGAACTTTTTGATTTTGAGTGATTTAACTAAAGCTCAAGACTTGCACCTTCAAATTTATGCTGTAATTTATCTCTAGATTCTTGTTTTCTTATATTTTATACAAATTATGCAGTTTACAATATCTGTCATTTGATGAAAATCAACAAGATAATCTTTTTAAGCCTGGAGTGTTAAAATTTTATATCTATGGAAATCGTATAAAAGATATAGACTTATTGTGCAAGAGAAATACTATTTAGATGAATTAAAATTGTTCCTCATGCAATATTATTTCATTGTACTATTTTCTAATTTAATAATTAACCAGAAATCTATGTGCATAGTTTAATTTCTTTAAAGCAGCGAAAAAAATCCTATTCTTTGGGAGAAAGAATTTGTCACTTTCCAGAATTTTTGATGACAAAATTAAAATTTGTATATTTAAAAAAATGGTTTTATTTTTTGAATATATAAATTTCAAATAAAATTTCTCTATAAACAGATACAAATGTTGATGTAAAACAAAATAAAATGATAGGACTATCTGTGATTACTTAAAAATATTTGAGCTTTATTTAAATCATTCAAAATCGAAAAATTCATAAATTTTTTACGTTTCTGAAAATACAGTAACTTCTTTCAACACAACAACCAAATGATGAAAATTGTATAGTATTATTAATGTATTATTACATTTCCTTAAACTTATGTTGCCGACTTTAAAAACAGCTGAGACAAAATTCATTAGTATTTAACTTAAATTTTGTTTGAAAGGTCAAGTATTGCAATTAAATGCTCTTAGAAAATTACATAAGTTTGGTATTTTTTATTAATCTATTTATATCAGGTTTCTAATTTAATATTTCTGCCACATTTGAATCACTAAACCTTGTAGAATTGACAGTTGATTGGAACAACAATGATAAAATGATTTAAAAAAAGTGTTTTTTTATTTTTCTTTTATTATTATTATTATTGATGAAAAAGAAATTAAAATCCTCATGCAGCTCATTATTTCAATAAATGCAGTTTCTTGACACTGGTAACAATAAAGGCTTGGATAAAAATCGAGCGCTTTATTGATTTTGGGCAAATAATTGAAAATGAAAATATGATCTCAATAAAAAGTAAAACAATAATTTCAATTTGCAAGATTATTTGAATGTTTTAAGTTCTTCAGAAGAATTGGAAAATATTTTTCATTAATGTATGACACACCAAAAGTTTAACACTGAATGATTTGAAAATAATCAACCAAAGCATTATATTTTCTCGATATCAAAAACAAAACTTTTGTTATTGATTTTAAATAAACTGAAAAAAATACAGTACAAAATGATTTTATGTTTAAATAATATGAGATCGTGTTATTCATCCAAATGTATTTTTCATATGCATAAATCTAAATTTGTTAGCTGTTTAGGAAATAGAGCTTAAGATACATGAAACTATTGAAATACTAGTTTTTGTTATAAATAAATCACACATTTTTTTCAGACATAATACTGCTGTTTATCATATTTTTTTAATTTACTGATTGATTAAAAGATTTCAAAATTTAATGATGGCAAATATATTTTGAGACAGGTTTTGTGGAGTAAGATTATTATTATATAGGACTTCGATTTTTCAAGCAATCAGAATATCAATATTATTACATACATTATTGATATTATAAATGCACTTTATGAAACTCGTTGTTTTTTTAAAGTCCATCTAGAAAACACGCCCCTATTCTTGTTATCTTTAATAATGAGTCTGGTATTATTGTTGTTTACAGCTCGGACGATTCCCAGAACTCAGAAAGCTTTTGGAAAATATCAGCAGTTCTCAGATTATACATTTTACTGAGATAAACACTAAAAGTTAATGAAAGCTGACTAATGTGGAAAAAGAACTTGATAGAAATCAAATCGAATTTGCTTCTCACTTTTGTTGGGAAGCATTT
Organism: Latrodectus elegans; assembly: GCA_030067965.1. Taxonomy (NCBI): domain Eukaryota; kingdom Metazoa; phylum Arthropoda; class Arachnida; order Araneae; family Theridiidae; genus Latrodectus; species Latrodectus elegans. Next base: position 29,606,670 of record CM057813.1, read on the forward strand.
TTTTTACCATATAAACATCTTTTTTAATTTTAAAAAGAAATAAGCATTATTTTTGCTCCATTAAGTTAATACAAAAGACAAATGTAGACTGCGAATGAAAATTATACAAACCTATCAGCTAATCGAAATATAAATTGCAAGTAGTTAACGACTGGAACGAAAATATTATTAACAAAAGTATGTAACAAACCCCATCAAATTGTATTTGTTTCAAACAATATAACATGTTTTAATGTAGAAAAATTATTAAGGATTGTACTGAAAGCTGTTGATGTAATCATAGTAAAAAATATTTCTTTTGCTAACATATGTGAATAATTTACTAGTAAATTATGCTAACAACTATCTTAAATGATAGCTATTGCTTTAAATTCACCAACATCCTTTGAAATGACGCATAGTTGGTAGCTAAATATTCTTGAGTCTCTATTCTTCAGTTTGACAATTTTTAAGTTCGACTCCCCCTCCCCAGATGAGAATGTTTGTTCGGAATCTATATATTTATTAGATAAGATTTTATTCCTTTGCCTGTTTATTTGACTATAGCAAATATGAATCATTTATGGATTTGTCTCTTGGCAAACACAGATCATACTCAGAAATTTTTCCAAGATTGAAATTTTTTTTCATTTTCTGTAGGTTTTTTTTAAAGTATCAAGATTTTTTTGCTTGGAAAAATTTATAAGTACATACTTTTTATTTTAAGTCAAAAGTTTTTCAAAAAGAAAAAAACATTATAAATCTTTCAATGCATATATCCGAGCGAATAGCTCTCGGTTGCGAATAAAAGGCATATGAGCAACAAAATATTTCTTTTTTCTGATTTCCTGCCACTTATTGAAATTAAAGAAGCAAATAAATTTAAAATTAACTATATAGAAAATAACAAAATATAAGACTCAATTGAGGATTTAATGGAAGCTATCCAGGCAAATAATAACTTTCTCTGCTATTTTACACTATTTGAAAACTATTTAGACTAAAAGCAGAAAATAAATCAAAATATTTTAAAAATATTATTATAAATATTTAAATAAAGGTAGGTTTTCTATAGGATTAATCATAGACAATTTCACGCTTGTTTTTCTAAGATCAATTAAATATTTTTTCCGTACCGATGCATCTTCCCCCCTGCACTAAGGAAAATAAAACTTATTGGGTCTTGTTTCGTTACTCGCATTGAATCAGTGATTCAGTATTAGAAAAACTCCTTTAAAATGATTACAAAATTGCATTGAAAAATTTATTTTATGTTTAAAAGTACAAAGAACTATTTTTATACTGTAAAATACATATAAATATTAAAAAAAAGTTTATTAAATGAAAAGAATATATTTTGCGCATTTCAAAAAAAAAAAAAAAAAAAAAACTCATTTAAATTAATACGATAATATTACATATTTTTTAAATTCATATTGGATATTGTATCATTTATTGATCAAGTAGTCTTAAGTTCCAAATTAATTCAACTTCAAAATTAAGATTACTTTAAATAATATGATATTTTAATGTTTCCATACAATTTTAAGAATTCGCCTCCCCCCCCTTCCATTCTTATTATAAAAAATAATGAAAAATATTTTGTTTTTTTTAGTGACTGAAAATGAAAGATGAAAGAATCCGAAGGAGTATGTAAAAATTTTTAGATTTTATATAAAAAACTTTGGAATATCAGTTCTCTGTCGGAAGTGTGTTCAAATTCTAACTTCCAAAGTACAGCAAAAGGAATAGTAGCTATTAATTAACTTTTAGTATAATAAAAAATACATCTGACGAAATGTAGCGAAAATCGATAAAGAAAATTCGGTGAAATATTTGATAATTATATATATACATACATATATAATTTTGCTTTTCTAAATAAACAATAGTCTATCGGATTTCAGATATGTATGAAAGATATCTAATTGTTCGAATTAGGGTAAAATAGCCAGTACTAACATTATATATCACGCTTTTGCGTTGCATAGGGAGATAATGATCCTTCGTGTTATGTGATATTCTTCAGGTTTCATTTACATGTAATTTTTCATTCTTTAATTGTAAATGGCGTGCAAATGGGAATTTGTATCTATTATGATGTTTTTAAATTCTTGTAAATTATTTCACTTAAGATCTCTTTTAATTCATTTATCGCTTTTTCAATTCGTAATACGTATTTATTCCAAATTTTCAACAATTCCTTTTTCGAATCTTTCGATAAAAGTGAACATCAGCTTTGGATACTAAGAAAATCTATTATTCCCAGTACTAGCTCACATGCTCACATATAATATAATAGTAAAAGATTTTTTTTTAAAGGTACACTAGAAGCATTTTTCTGAATTAAACCTCAAGTTTATTCACCACGGACGGTTGAAGGAGCGTTTTTTTTTAATTTACTTTTTTTTAAATTATTGACTTAAAATTTTCTTAAATGAAATCATTTCAAACGATATTAATGTTATTCAAATCATTGAAATTATTTGTTGGAAGGATTTTCGTGATTGTTTTGAATTGAACAACTCTGCATGCCAACGTAACGTTTTCTACCTTCAACAAATTGATCTTCAAGCACCAGTTGGAAACACATGCTTTTGAAAGATGCGAAATTGCACATTTGATGGCGTTGCGATGCGGAGGATGAAATGAGGGACAAACGCATTTTTGAGACGGAATCGAAAGAGACCTCAATTCGTGAGGCCTGTCGGCAGGTGTTGAGGGCACGCTTTTGATCCCGGATACGATGAAAACAATACCAGTCTCTTAAAATCGTGTTTACCCTATGTCGATGGGGTTAAGGATAAAGGTATGCTGGCGCTCATTTTTCCTATTGGGAACCTAATTTGATATGTTCTTTAAATCCCTGTACCGAACTTTGTTATTTCTGACGAAGAGGTTTTAAAATCTTTCGCTATGAAATTATCGATTAAATGACACATTTTTAATACCTGCTTTCATTAAAGGAAGGTCATATTACTAGAGTTATTTAGTTACATTGTTATATACTTACTTAATGTGAGGTAGGACGAGATATGGTTGCTTAATGTGATACATATGGTGATGTATTCCCACACTTAAAATATTATTTTCAAAAATCCAGCAGAATCTCATATTTAATTCGATCTCTTCCCACTTCTTTTATGATTAAGTTTGCTAATAAGTTTTTTCTGAAGATAAGATTTCATTCTTTTATGAAAAAAATTAAATCTAGAAATAAAATGAATAAAATTTAATTATTGGAATTATTATACTATTTTATTATATGATCTATAAATTATAATGTGAACAATGACAAATAGATCAGGGATTATTTAATAAATACGTGGGTAATATAATTAATATAATAAATGTGTTAGGAGCAAATATTTAAGTTTCAGTGTGCTCCTAAAGAGTTTCTGTAATTCGCATTTAATTTCAGTCGCTTGCTGTGTAAGAAAAATATAAATCAAGTTATGTAATAATATTTAATTTTATTTTGTTTTCAAATTTCATCATTACCAACATTTTTTAAAGATAAATTCGATGTTTGAAACTTACTAATTGTTGATAAATAGCAACTAAAATTATTTTGCTTAGAAAATTTATCGAAAACAATTAGCTTGTTTATTATATATTAGAAAATTTATAACAAAATATGTAATAGGCTGAGTAATCGTTTAATGGAATAAACATTTAATGAATACTTAACATATACAGGAAATTTTTAAATAAATATTTTAAATTCATTTTGAATTCTGTGGAGGAATTTTATTGAAGGAGCATGATTTTATTATTATCAAGCACTCTGTGATAAATAGGTTATTAAAAGTTTATAATACAAAGCTTTATATGTATCATTGTATAAAGAAAATAATTACACAGAAAATTATAGAATGAAACTTATTAGCATAATATTGTTTAATATTTTGTAGCAAAAATGTTTGATAACCGAAAATCCAAAACTTAAACTTCTGACAGAAAAAGCTAAAATATTTTTACTTGTTTGCTGATTTTAAACGAATGTAAAGATAACATTCACTTTGAAAAATGTAGATTTACTTCATTGTTAGTTTACTATGTTGTTAGTTCGAGGCTTCTTATCTGAAGAAAAACAATGACTCATAAATCCGACTTCTTTAGTTTGTTCCAACCTTTAAAACTGATTATGAATGCGCAATTTATGAATAGTGAATCACAATTATTAATTTTACTTACACATGAAGTGATTCATTCACTTGAAGGCCAAAATTTGAATGGTTTTTGTAGTCAGCTTTTTTTTTTTTTTTTTGTATGTATAATCTAAATGTTTTTCTGGCTACCATTTAAAACTGTTTTGGATGGATTTTTTTCGGTTTGCTCATATCTTGAAACGTTTATAGGTTACTGCTGTCAAAACGGCAGTTTCTATGTTCTTTTTTATTTTTGTTGCTTATCTTCATCCGCGGATATGGATATTAAATGTAGTTTTTATACGCTCTCGGGTTCGTTTGCTCGTAACCTCTGACATCTGTAATCAGTAAACATCCGTCTATTATACTTGCCATTTGTGTTTCTTTCTGTGAGCGAAACATTTTTGCCCTTTGTTGCCCATTTAAAATTCTGTGTACTAATAGAGCTAAAAGTGATTTCTAAAATTGCTAAGAAATGGAAACCATTATAAAAATAAAAGCCAGATAACATAAACGAGAGGCTAGAGATCATACTTTCGGTTAAAAATAAAATGGTTTTTATAGTTTTTATTTATGTGGAACGTACTTTAATTATATAAAAATGTTAATCAAGCAGTCGAACTTTTATGAAATTAATCACTGATGAATTATATCATGTCCTGTAACAACAAGCATTTAGTGAGTTTGCGTTAAACTAATTCATTACTTACTGACATTAATGAACATGAGATATAAAATTTCATGTGTGTGTGGCTTATTATTTTATACTATTAAAAATTACTCGTTTTATTTTCAAAATAACATATTTGCGTATACATATTTAAGTCAGTGGTAAAACCTGTTTTTTCGGAATTTAGATGTAAATCCCATATATAAACTCAGTCACGGTTAAGTAACTGGAAATAAATATACCTTACTGCATGTGTCTGCCTAAGTGATTATTGGGAAATTTGCAGAGTTATTCTATTTAGAAGTTTTCTGGATATCGTGATTCCTTAAAATAGTCTATCCTTGTTAAACAATCTATAATTAAAAAATAATATTTTTTTTTTTGGTAAAATCTTGAAACTTTGCTCTCAAATCATAGCTACAAAATAAATATTGATTTTCTAATATCTACTTAATGATCTATGTTTGAATCTTAATTTTGTACTTGACTAACATTGGTCAATAAATCAAATCAATTGATCATGTTCAGGCTTGGCCAGAATTTTTTTTGTGAATTTCAAAACATCTTTGATCCATTGAATTTCCTTTAAAAATTATCTTGTTATATACATTGTTGTTTTTATATGTATAAATCTTCTGCAAGGGTAGAAAGCCGGGACTTTCTCTAGCTCTTTCCTGTAATAGGAAATCCAGCACTTGCCTTGCACGTCTCGCCTCTGGCCACCTGAAATGCCTCACTTTTGTAAGCAGGTAACAAGACCTTCCCCCTCTGTCCTAAATGCCATGGACTACAAGCTTCTCCTGAGCCTATCCTGAATTGTATGAATATACCATGGGACGAAATCTACACTTCTCCCCTCCTTGTCATCGATTTCCTCTCCGTCAATGGATTCCTAGATTTGGTCATACTCCGTCAGACCCTTGGAGATAATTTACAACAGCATGTGTATAAATGTTATTGAAACTTTATGAAATCGTCATGAAATCAATCGTGCTTTCGTTTCAACAGTTCGTGGGTTCGAATTTCACCTTGGGCATGGATGTTTTATATCATTTTAAACCAGTGTTCGGAATTCACTAACCGTAGGTTCCGGTTTAACTAGCCTTGCGCGCAAAAATATGACAGTTGAGCAATAAACAAATCATCAAATAAATCAAATTTTTGCGTCAATCAGCCAAAATATCTTAAACGAGTTCGCATTCTTGTGATTTGAAAAATCTAAACAAGTAAATGAAATAGGAAAATGTTATAAAATTGGGGGATTCTTTCCATAAGTTTAAATTTGAAATAATAGTTATTATAGTAAAATCCATTTTTTAAAGTAATTTTTTTTAATAATATAACATTTAATTCGAAATTTTTTGTTTGCTAAGTGATTTTTTTGTCTTGTGTTAGCTAGGCTGGCAATATGGGGTGTGCTGTTCCACTTTTTCACACTGAACCATATTTGGTGTGGAGTCCGACTGCTTCAGTACACACATGCCATAGGGACCCGTTTATAGGGCAGGCAACCATTCACACCTCATTCATACACAGAAAGGACAAAGACAGGATAGATAGAGAAAGAATATCCATGCCCGAACCGGGATTCGAACCCAGGACCTCCCTATCCTCGTCAGTCACTCTGACCACTAGGTCGGCATTTGCTAAGTGATGATAGCTTATTATTAAAATCACATTTTTCATAAAATCTGATTTTTAAAATTTGTTGCCTGCAATTGCTTTTTAGCAGATTTTTAACCAAAAATAAGTTACATAAAAATAATTCTCTTTTCGATAGATGTGAACATTGAAATGCATGCTAGACAATCTAGATTTCTAAATGAAAACTTTTATGCTACCATTTTTGATTTTAACATTTCCCAGAAATACGATGAGTTCGGTTTTAACGAATTTTGATTAATAGTTCTCTGGCTTTTTTATGAGTAAAATTTTATTTAAAAGTAAATTACGTTTAAACAAGTTTGTCTCTAAGATTTACAGATTTGTGAGTTATCAATTATTGATATCATTCATAATGGTGTATTATATAAGAAGAGATATTTACTATACTGTTTATTTAAACTATTTTATTATTTATTAATGACGTTTTGAAGCCCATATATTTTATATATTTATAGAAGCATTTTATTGGAACAGACTGAAAAGTTATTTTGTACTCTTCATCCATCATTAATTAGTCGCAAAGTTCTTTTTGTCTTTTATTGTTTAAAATTATTGTTGTATTGGACAATTTTCTGCCATTATTTATCTTATTGTTTAGGCTAATCCATTAAAAATTTTTCGAATCCTTTCACTTATTTGCTTAAATTATTTGTTAATTTAATTGTAAGGAATATTGTGATTTATTTGTTTATCAAAACATCGTTTTCAACCTTTATTTTTGAAATTTATTTTCCTTTGATCGTTGTTAGTATTCATTGGTTACACACTACATGGTATTTTATGTGTGGTGTTTTGAAGAGTTTGGCGCCGCTTCAATCCTGCAACATTAAAAAAAAAAAAAAAAAAAAAACGATATTGAATTGATTAAAGGCGAACATCCGCACTGTGTTATATCCTCTCGTTACTGACCTCGATTAAGGCACGCATTTACTCGTGCTGGATGATTCAGATCAGCAAAAATAAAATTCCTTTCTTTCTTTTATTTCGATATGCAGACTTTATCATTTCATAGGAAAGAGAAACATCATTTTTTCATTCTGTTGGCATACTAATTCACAGGAAAAGAGAATTCAATGAAAGAGCGTACGTTGGGAACATTTATTTTATTATCTGAGTAAGATTTATTTTTCGTTTGATTAACTTGACTTGGTACGGAAGCTGGAGCACTTTTTACTTAGGTTTAAACACGTCACTACAAAGGAATAATTCTTCGGAACTTGTCCTTTTATCAAAAGAAGATATATAACTTATTTTGCAATGACTGCTGTAGTAGTTGCGAAGTATTGAGTTCGTAGAATGAGGATAATAAGATATGCTTTGAATCTAAGAAATAATTCACAAAATTAAAATCTGTTTCAGATTTTGCTGTAATTATTTTTATGTGCGCGTTTCTGGTTGCATATTTTTGTTGAACAAAACCACGAAAGACAACCTTATTAATTTTAGAATATAGTCTAATGACAAGGTTGACACCTATGCCGGTATTCTTTTTTTGAACCTTTCACATGACTAGTGAAAAGGTGTTTTCATCTAATTGTTTAAATGTCGAATGTTTGATATTGATACTTTGCGAAATAGATTGTGAAATATATTTCTATATATTTAAATACTTAATTGTATATGGACGCTTTAAGAAGTGCAAGAAATGATACTTGAATAATAAGTGTGTTTTTCTGTAATTTTAAGCAAATGACATTTAATGTTGAATATTAGCGTACCTTGTGCATTCAGATAACATCTCATAACTTTGGGATTCGTAATTTGAAAATATGTTTAATATTTATCGAATTTTGAATATCCTAATATTCTTTGACGAATTTCTGTAAATTAATATAATATTTCCGAATCAGTAATTTAGGACCCACTTTAGGAGTATTATAATAACAGGTTTAATATACTAGTCACAACGAACAATGTATTTCATATTTATATACATTTTTGTCCGATGAGCTTTGAAATTTTTCTGGTTTCCGACTTAGCAAGACGATCGGTGTATTCTCGTATGTCAACAATGAGAATCTACTTTTATCTGTGTAATTTGTGTTAGTACTGTATGTTATTAAGAGTACTTTTCATTTTATTTATTATTTTTTTTCTGCAAAATATATACAGGATTAAAATTTATTTTCGAGCACTTCAGTTAAAAAGAATACGGATTTATTTGATTTTTAATACATTCAAAACACACATATGCTGTATTTTTCGATGTCGAGGTGATGCCAAATTTTATTTGATGCACGAGTAGAATTATTTTTGAAAGTATGAAACTGATTTTATTTATATATTTCTTTCTCGGATTTAATAATGTTCCATAATTTTTAAAGGCTATGTTGTGATATGACCTTCAAGACAGTTTAAATAATTTTCAATGTATTGCAATATTGATTGTCAGAAAATATTGTCATCAGCTTATCAAAAGACTCTAGCCTTGATTTCATTCAAGAAGCTCTTAAGAAGTCGAGTTTCTATTTTAGTTTTTCGTGAATTTTTTCCCCTCGTTTTCTCTTCTGAAAGTTCATTGAAGAGGTGTGTTGTTGACGCAAATAGAGAACTTCTATTTTTTCGCACAGTTTTTGAACCGCCACTCGAAAACTGTAGAAGTTCTCGCCCACATTTTTCAGTTCATCCTGGAGAGTTAAAGAAAGAATTAAAAAAAATAAATTATTTTTTTGTTTTGTTCTTTTGAATGAACAAATTTATCCCGGAACTCTGGTGGCAGGTTCACCTCGCCTCCTAAAAGCTGACAGAAAAAGCTCAAAACGCGTGATCGTTTACATTTGCTTTTACGCTGAATTCGTGCGTAGTGGCGAATGAAAATAAAATAACAGAAGATAGATTGATGATTTTTTTTTCTTGTTTTTATTTGTTTCTCGTAGTTGCCATCCTACGCGGGAAGCGATTTTATAATGCGCAAACAACGAACATTCTTTACATTCGCATTCGCCGGGTTTTCCCTTTTATATGGAATGGTTAAAAATGTCATAAACGGTGAAGATTCGCATAGTTTACGTGGCGCACTTTGTAAAATAACTTATTTGGAAATTCATTTACGAATAATTTTTTTTAAAAAATGAAATTATAAATAGAAATATAGCTATTTTATCCCATTGTATTTATTTTTTGAGTACTTATTTTCTCATAATGGCCTTCAAGGGCCGTCAACCTTTTTCTATGAGAGCATTTTTTAGATTCCGCTGGCTGCACCATGGCAATACTTAGAATGCGTGTAACTATGAAATTCGCGTCTTGTAAATGAAATAATAGTTAAAAATGAACAAAATGAGGATAATTAATTAATTTTATATCTTATATTTATAATTCTAACAATATTTTGTATAAAACTAATATGAATATTGTAAAACAGATTTTTCTTCCACTTGACATATCTTAAAAATCTTTATTGGGCTGCATAAAAAAATCGCTGTGGAGGTCGTATGAAAAACTTCTCGGGTTACGCGTAGAAAATGTTGCCAACTTGTCTTCGAGGTAGGACATTTACACAATTTCGTAGAATTTTTACTATAAAAAGTAAACAATTTGACTTGTGTAATTCTTTCACCCCAGGGTGGTTTAAATAAGTTTTACAAATTCATTATAAAATCTTTTACATTTTATAATAAAATACTTATAACATTTTCAGTGTATAATTTATCTCTAAAATTATGTCAAACAATTATCATTATTTGCTATTAAAATTCATCTTTGACTTAAAATTTCTTTCCAATCCAATATCTTATGTGATTTTGTTTAACACTTTTGTGAATTTAAATAAAAAGATTGATTTTTTTCTGATAAATAATTAACTTTTGTAAAAAAAATCTTTAAGTTATTTAAATATTTCTTTCCCTCAAATCATATATATGCATTTAATTAATATTCATATTTACATAAATATTCCTCTTGTATTTTTTTTATATTTTCTTTAAATAAATATTTTTTTCATTAAGATATTTCCTGATGCAATGCAAATTTGTCAGTAGGTCATTGGGTAGAAATATTTTAAATAGTTCTTCATGCTTTAGCAACTTTTGAATTATCCTTGAAGAAAAAATAGCAGACAGTGGAATAGCAAGAAAATAAAAATAAAACTTAATTGTTTTTTAATTCTATAAATTTAAAAAATATGTTATCCAAATAATGCCAGAAGCTAAAAGAATACATGTGAATCAAATACAGTATAAATGACTGATATAAAACAAAATTTTTATTATTATGTAAAAAAGTCTGGTATTTTAATGTATATGATATTAATTTTGTTATTAGATTGTACAGGAACTTCAAATACTCCAGTTATTTTAAAAGCAATCTAAAGTAAAAATAATTTATTTGTTACACATTTTGAACATGTTATCTAAAACTAGGTTAGAGTATAAATCTTTTATAGATTTTTTTAAACCAATAGTTTGATGTTTGGAATATGTGTTGTGTATCATTAAATTGTGTGTCAAAAAATTATATATTTGTAATAAATAAAATAACAGTTAAAAATTTTCAGAATCTAAGGAACTTTTTTTTTCCAATGTTGAGCTACTATGTGGATAGATGTAAAAAAATGTTGAGTATAGCGATAAATAACACCTTTTTAATTTTTTTTGTTTGATTATCATTTTGTAACATAGAGTATAAAATTTTGAAGTAAATTTTTTGTCTAATGATACACAAATATATCTAGTAAAAACATACCAGTAGCTGTAAATGTTCAGCATTCTTCTCAATCACTCTTTATTTTTGCTGATGATGCTAAACTACACAAAAACTAGAAGCTTAAAAGGTTTATATAATATGTATGTGTGTGTGTATGATATATCTGTGTTAAAACATTATAATTTTTAAGAATTGCAGAAAGCTAAAAAATCTTGGGATAATTTTTTTGAATTATGAAATTAATTTCATATTTATGCAATAATGTTAAAAAAGAAGTTAATATAAAATTGATTTATACTTATCATTAATTTCTTTTCTGATTTTATGTAAGACAAATTAGCAACCATATATAAAAATTTTCATTGCCCCTTTTATTTGCTTAAAATTTACATCATTTGCTAATCTTAGTATTCATAAATAAATTTGTCGATTATTTTGTTGCAATAATTATATTATTGTAATATAAAACCAAACAATTTTGCTATTAAAAAAACCAAATGAGATTAACCATATTATTATAATTTTTTACTGGAGAAATATAATTATTATAATAATTGATATATTTTCAAATCCTGAGGATTTGAAATTGAGGTTTTTCAAATCTTAAGAATTTGAAAATATGTTTTAATATATTTTGTTTTGTTAATGTGTAATGTAAAAATATTTTCAAAAGTATAAATTTTTGTGTCATTTTTTTCAATTGTATAAATATTAATGAAGAAATTAAAAATTTTATAATGGCAATTTAATTTTTCAAATTAAAGTAAGGATTTATTTTCATCTTGTAATTGTATTGAATTAGCTAAATAATGAAATTTATCTAAAAGTATATAAAGTTTTTCTTTAAAAATAAAATTACTTTTTCAAAGAAGTAAATGAACATTTCATTTTTATCATAATTTTGATCAAACTCTTTACATAGGATTGGTTTATACATGAAATATGTACTTTACATAAAAAAATATTAATTTTAATTCAACGAATTTTCTAGATAAAATTGATGCTATTTTTTTTTTAATGCTATGAATAAAATTTTGAATGATTTTAATTTAAGTTTCTTTATTTTTTATGAAAGCAAATATATTTATGTTATCCTTTTAAACATATTTAAGTACTTTATCTCATTTTATATTATTTATAATTCAAAATATTTTTAATTTCAGCTAAACCTATTGTAGAACGTATAAAAAGTCTGCGACTTAGCCGTGATGATTTTGATGCTCTCAAAATTATTGGGAGAGGTGCTTTTGGCGAAGTAAGGATTTAAATCTTTAAGTTTTTTCTTTAAATAAGTTAATTTGTAATATTAACCACACTCTATTTTGTAAGTAGTTACAATGTTATGAAAATTTATATTTGTGTTCTTAATGAAGCATAGTAGATATGACTATGATTTATTTCTATGTGAAAAAATACATTTGTCTTTAATTTTTTTAACTAAACATTTAAGGTATTTTTATTGTATAGTATTAAACTAATTTAATATGCTGTAAATATATTACTGCAATGTCTTACTGACAATTTAATTAATCTATGGAACATTATTTTTAATGCAAATTATATATAATTTTTTAATATTGTCTTGTTATCGCTCTCTCTTTACATACATACATATATATGTACGTATGTGCATGTGCACACACACATACATGTTGTTGTGTGTGTGTGTATATATATATATATATATATGTTATGATGAAAGACTGAAATTTGTGAATGTCAACATTCACATAGATGCATGGTGAATGTCCGAAATATTTGGTAAATACCCTTACTTCTGACTTACACTGGCAAATGTCAATATTCACCATGTACTATTAGTGAATGTTGAACATGTTGGAGATTTATATTTTCTTTTCCATATTTTTTGCTTCTCTTTCTGAGAGGAGTGGCCAAGAACTTAACAAAACAGTCTAAGTGATAAAAGAAAATAATGGTAATAAATTTCAAAATTAAGCAAGTTTTTTAAAATCTTATTTATTGTAACAACCTAAAATATTATGGCACTTTGATTTTCACAGTATTCCCTTGCTTTTAAAGTTGCATTTATTTGTGGAACATTTCCTTCTACTATAACAGTGTGTATAGATTTTCCCTCGCCTCTTGAATTAGCTGTTGCTATTTTTCTCAGTGATGTTTCTTGAGAAGAAATCAAATCCATGGAAGCTAACTTTTCTTCACAAATTATTTACTGATTACATGTGTAAACCTGCTTGAGGATACCATTTTTATTTGCCATCTTATAGAAGTTGGAAGTCTTCTATTCCAACAACAACTGCTAACACATATCTGTTATTTGTACAACCACGATTGACTTCTTGGGCTGCATTTATACAGTATCACCAATTTTAGCAGGCAGAAATCGTTTTTGTGACATTCAAAATATTTTTGTGTCCCCTTTGTGGTATTTATTTAACTTTTTAGAAATTAACTCATATTTTTCAATTATAACTTGATCTAAAGTTGTAATAGATAGGTCTTCAATATTTTCTTTTGGAATATAGTTTTTAGTATGACCACTGCTCAATTTTTTTCCAGAAGTATCAACACTTTCTTCAAATTTTTCTTTAGTTTCAAAATTATTGAAAATTTTTTCGAGTTGTTCTTCAGTTCCAATATTTGAGATTTGTTCATTTGCAAAAAAGTCACTTATGTCTCTTTTTGCATTAACACCACCATGACTTCATGAGTACCTTGTCATATTTTTTTTGTGGTATGTAGTGTTCTTGACAAATTGAATAAAGGTTAACATGGAACAAAGTCTGAAATCTTAAAGGGAACAAAATCTGACTATTTATTTCTCTTGTTATCATTCATCCTTGTAATTACCACATTCTGTATATCCTGATGAACCATTTCAAATGAGTCTTGTGTTGGACGGTGATGAAGCTTTTCATTTTTGAACTATCTTAACATCTTTCCATATAGTTATTTCAGATATGACTTGATTAGGGATTTCTCTACAATTATGTAACTGCAATATTGCCCAAGCTTAAATATTAAGAATATTTTAAGAATGCTGTATGCTACTTTTTCAGCTCTTTTTAGTTTTCAAAAGTTTTAGCTGGACAAACTTAGTTGAATAATATTGGATAACACCAATATGAACTTATATTCACCTTCTGTTTGATTGCAAATCTATCAGATCAACTTGATATTTTGAGTTTAACTCAGAATTGACCATTGGTTTTACAACAATAATTATCTTAAATGAACTGTGTTTTATTTTACACTGATTGCATAAATTTAAATATAACATTACCACTTCATATGTAATATTTTTGTATTTGACTAGCAAATTTTTAAGAAAATATGTTCTTACTTTTTAATTTATATTGGTATGAGTTTTATGTAATATATTGAACAATTTCTCATTGGTAACACAATACTGTATTTTGGTTCTCATGGTTTTAATGGTACTATTAACTTCTCTTCATCATTAATTTTCAAATCATAAA
>CM057813.1:30223736-30518736 GCA_030067965.1 Latrodectus elegans
TTAAAATTAACAGCTCCATTATCAATTCATACGTCTACATTTCCATCTGCTCTCTTGATGTTTATCTGTGAAAGAGTAGCCGATTACAGCTGCTCTACTAAAAGAAATTAAATTTTTCGCTTGAGAAATTTTGCTCATTCATTTGTAAACTAAACTATCAAATATCAAGACTTCCACTTTAGAAATGTAGATAATTTGAATGAATCTGCGCCTTCTAAAGCCTTATCATTAGTATAATCGATAATTCCAAGCCATTTCATCGATTGTTGATGGAAGAGAATCATTAAGGTGAAATTATTTATTGATAAGCAACAGAGGATAGAAAAAATAACTGAAATTGTTTATTTTGAAAATTGTTGATATTTTTGACCCTTGAAGAACATATTTGAGTTACTTTCTATTTCGCAGCTGGTGATATTGCAACTGATTGCATGTGTGAAAAAATATGATAAGCACGTTCAGAGGATAAATAATCGTTTTGACTATTTTTAGGCAAACCGATGATTGAATGTTTTTAATACTGATGTGAATAATTATTTCATGTAAACGCATTTACGAATAATTTTGGTTTTTCGTATATAATAAAAATGTTTTTTTTTATTTCTTAGTTAATGCAAATTTTGCTAAATAAATAAAATTTTCTCAAAGCGATTGTGTAACAAAATTAGTGTTGTGAGCGTTCATTGTCGTACCATGATTCAGTTTCAATTAAACAAGCATCAAATAAAATTTAAGATGTACAAAACCATTAACAAATTTCAAAAAGCTTTCCTGACAACTATCTTATTTCACTTGTGATATTATATTAGAAGCATTGCAATAATCATGTAAAAGATAAAAGTAGAAGATGAGAGTTATGTAGTTAAGTAAGCAGTCACTTGTACAATAAGGAGATTTTAATATAACGGGCCTCACTCGATTTGACTACTTACTTACTTAATATACTTCACTTAATGTATTAATTTGGTAAATGCCAATCAAATACCAATGTATAGAGCAAAGGAGATACTTGGAAATTATGATTCATACTAAAAGCAAGAATTAATTATATGAGAAACATAAGCCTCACTGGGTTAAGAGTTCTCATTAACATTAGAAGACTCATTCATTAAAGAAATTTGGATTAGTTAGAGTCAATTTCATTGCTTTGAATGTACGTCATTTACTTTAATAGAACGTCATTTTATCACAGCGTCATAATCATATCGAATTTAATTTTATCACAACGTCATATCATATAGAATTTAATTTCATCACAATGTCATATCATATAAAATTTAATTTTATCACAACGACATATGTAAATAACTTTTGGATTTAGACTCTGGGGGGTAACAACAAGGAAATAAGCAAGATATTTCACTTTCGAAGTATTATTAACCCTAATTCTTTTGGATGATGACGCATGTAATATATATATATATATATATATATATATATATATATATATATATATATATATATATATATATATATAAGTACACACGTGTGCGTGATTAATCGCTTGCTCCATCTCTTGTTCAAGATTTATTACTAAATATGGTTATTAGTATGAATTCTTCGATGGATAATACTTTACTTTTTCATTTATTGATACTGCACGATTCTTTTACATAAGA
This sequence comes from Latrodectus elegans, assembly GCA_030067965.1. Taxonomy (NCBI): domain Eukaryota; kingdom Metazoa; phylum Arthropoda; class Arachnida; order Araneae; family Theridiidae; genus Latrodectus; species Latrodectus elegans. The sequence goes on from CM057813.1 coordinate 30,225,356, forward strand.
AAACCATTACACCGAAAATAATGCAAATCTCTAAGCAATAGCATTTCATAAAGTAATCGCGTACAGAAAGTAATATTTATGAAATTCAATAAACCCAATAAAAGTGAAGGAAACATACAAACATAGGAATTAATTTACCATATTTATTCGGGTAAAGCAAATAAAATTAGCCAAATTATTCAGCATTTGGTCAATTGTTCTCGTTTATGTAGTTTGCTTGTTGCCCAACCATCGTATTTTGTGAGTTTCCCAATTTTTAGATGACACTCTATTCAGTTATGGTTGCTGGAATACATAATCTACATCTTTATCGTGGGCAATTATTTTCTCATGATTCTTTGTAGGAGAAAATATCCAACGATTGCGTCTGTTACACAGAGACTTTGCAGCTTTTCTTCCTACTCTTTTTTTTTTTTTATCTTGTTTGTATATTTGAATCGGATTCTCATTAGCGATTCAAATCATAGTCGCACGCACAATGGCAACTGCAAATAGACGAATGGTTCCAGCGTAACGAAGGCCGCCATGACTTATTATCCCGTCATGCCATTTTGAGTCACGTGATACCGGCAACTCCAACAAAAGGTAGATCTTTTTACAGAGATAAGCTTGAATTTTTTTTCCGCTTTTCCATGGGGTTGGGGGTGGTGAAGGATTGTCCCTGTTCAATTCAAGAACTAATGCAAATGAACTTTACCATTCAATAACAGTTAAAAGATATTATTCAAGGTGTTTGTCGTAACCTGTTTATTAGCATTTGTGTTGTTCTCTACATTAATAAAATCTATATAGTAATATGAATAAGTAAAAATAAGTATCACAAAGTGTATTTCCTTGAAGTGATTGTTTTAATATAATAAACATGTTATTTTTACTTTCTGATCTAGGCGTGAGTATTATTTGAGTTGTTATTTTCAAACACATTTTCTTATTTTTTCAATTTAATTTAATTTAGTAGCTGTAAATTCATAATGAGCACTCCTGTGTCTTGTTGAAAATGATTTAAACACGTGTAGATATTTTTTAAATTACATTCATTTGTACATAATTCGTTTTGTACCTAGAGACTCATATTCATAAAGCATACATTGCACATAAAAGAATTTATGTAATTGAAAGTTTGTAAATATTAATATTAAGTTTTAGTTTCATTGAATGATTTATAATTATATTTATAACTTCTTTTTAATTAAATTATGAATCATTTATTGTTGTCTTGATTTCATGAATTTCAGCTTTACAAGCAGTACATGTTATTAGTATCTATTTGAATTGGTTTTTGAAAATGATTGGTTTTTTAACATTCGGCACATCGCTTAGTATTGTAAGAAACTATGATATCTGCCTTGTTTGGATTCAGGGATGGATTTTTTATACAGAGAATACATAGGGCTTATCTCTCATGGTTCACAGCAACATCAAACCAGGTCCATGAGCTCCAGCGCCTTCAAACAATGGAGCGCTGCCTCAGGGATGGAGAAAAACTGGCATTTATATAAACCAATGCCGACAAATGCAGGCCAAAATGCCGACAGGAGCTTGAGTAGTATTGTATATTAGACGTAGGGTATAAACTTTATGGCCCATAATATGATGTTGTACACGAGTGAGATTTCGAAGTCCCACTTCGAAATCTCACGAGAGTTGTTGGATCGCGCCTGTTGTCATCCCCAATCAGTACAGCACCAAGGCGATTTTCCACATACAGTCATGCACTGGGACTCTCCTCCAGGAGGAACAAATATCTTGCCTTATCCAGGTGGTGAACTCTGAAAAAGGCACCCAGAGAATATATGTTATCAGTACGAGAGTCTAAGTATAAAACGCGTAGGATATAAATGGATATAATTTTGCAATATATATATACACACACACATTTAAATCTTTTTCAACAAGTCTCATGAGTACTCATTATAAATTTACAGCGACTAAATATAGTTCAAATGCAAAAATAGGAAAATCCATTTAAAAATAATCATCAGAAATTAGTGTAAAAATGTAAGATATTAACATGAATGAATGTAATGACTTCAATGTGATACGATTAACATAAATAAATACCACCACTTGTCTAGTGGTCAGCATGTCTAACAATGGATAGGGAGGTGCTGCGTTCAACTCCCGGTTCGGGTGTGGATGTATTTTCTTTCTCTATCTACCCTGTCTTTGTATTTTCCTTGTGTCAATGGGTTGTGAATGGTTGCCTACCCTCTAAGCGGGTACCTATGGCATGTGTGTACAGAGGAAGTCGGGCTCCACACCAAAATATGGTTCAGTTGGAAAAAATGAAGCAGCGCATCCCATAACGTACGCAAGTTTTAATAGTTAATTTAAATTTTAAAAAAATCAGAATTCTTACATTAAAATCTTGTTTAATATTCACGTTCAACGAAAATAAATAAAAATTATTTGAAATGGAATCAAGAATCATTTATAATTTCGAAAACAAACACACACACACATACTCACACACTCACACACACATACTCTCTCTCTCACACACACACACACACACACACACACACACACACACACACACACACACACACACACACACACACACACACACACACACATACGCACACATACACACACATACGCACACATACACACACACATACGCACACATACGCACACACATACGCACACATACACACACACATACGCACACATACACACACATACGCACACATACACACACACATACGCACACATACACACACACATACGCACACACACACACACACACATACGCACACACACACACACACACACATACGCACACACACACACACATACGCACACACACACACACAGACACATATATATATATATATATATATATATATGTGTGTGTGTGTGTGTGTATAAATAAATTAATAAAAATTGGCCCTCAAGCATTCTTAAGTAATGATATCACTTTTCACTTCATTACTATGTTCAATAAAAAGTATAAAATTATTTTTAATTGTACTTCGGCATGACACAGGCTGCTTTAAATATCTTAAGTCAGCATGGCAGAAACAATATGTGAAAAAAATTAATCGTATTGCTGCATCCCGAGGCAAATTTCTTAACGACGTGCAATTTCGGATTGTCAAGAGAAAAATAGTACACGTCTATTGTTTTTCTGTTTTCGGAAGAGAATAATATTTAAGGGTTGGATACTCTTTTTTTTTTTTTTGCTTATTTTATTTCAGTGCTAGATGCAGCGCCATCGGCAAGTTTCCATTCTAATAGGAGGACAAAAGCAGATGTTCAAGTCAGTATTAATTGACAATGTGCAATTAGTAGATGACGTTGGCAAGACGGTAAAAAACGCGAGTTCAATTAACTTTCACAATTTTTTTTCCATACATTAGAACTTTTTGATAAGCTATTTAAAAAATCATGATGGAACTCTTTTTGTATTAACAGTTCATAAAAGTGTAAAATAAATAGTATATAAATTTTTATTTCCTATGTTATTTGCTTAATGCTATTTAGTTGCTTTCTGTCTTGCAGTGGTGACTTATTAACTTTATTTTTAAAGCAATTCTGTGTATTTATCGTTCTTTAATTAGATATTAGTGATACTTTTGAAGTAATATTTATTTTTATAATACTCTTTAGAAATACTTCATATTTAAAATGATATAAAAATCTTTAACTAGTAAATACATAAAATATAGTAACTAATAAAAATTGAATCGTGTTATGCAGGTATGCAACTAGTAAAAATAGAAACTGGAGTAATTTATATAATATTATTCGTCATATGTGACACTTGTATATGAGACTATGATTGAATTCATGTAATTTTAAAATAATTTAGTAGCTAATCCTATGTAAAACATACAACAATGTCATCGATTATATATTAGAAGCCATATATGAAACCAATAATTTTTGGCAACAGTATCACATGTATAACAGATAGTGACTAGTCACGCGTGCTACTGTACATGTGACTAGTGACAATTTAGCTGTGCATTTCACAATGGAAGAAATATTTCAATGTTTAAAGTTATGGAATATCCATCTTTTTTTCCAAAGAAATCGGTTGTAACTTAAGAAATTAGGTTTGTTAAATATTGCTGTTGAATTCGCTTTAATATGAACTCATTTAAATTATCTCTAAAATGTAAGAATAAAAATAAAATGGCAATGTATTTTTAGTAAATATTTTAAAGAAAAACAGTTAATTTATATATATTTCTTTTTCGAGCTTAAGGCTGTTTTTTTCTTCTAAAAATACGCTCATCGTTTATTTTTGGGAGTTCTTGAAGTTAAAAAATGTATATATTTGAGAAAAAATAAAATAAAACATTTTTATTGTTAATGCCTATAAGAAAATTTTAAATATAAAAGCTCTCTCTTTGAGTTCAGAAATTAATTATTCTCTAAACACACATATCTTTAAAATACTTCATTTAATTACTAAATCTTCTTGTGTGTTGGGATTAATAATTTTTTTAATTAATATATTCATTGTAAAAAATTCATTTAAATTAAGTACTTGTTGTTACAGAAAACAAAAATTAGTGTTTTATTTAATTATCTTTTTACTAAGCATTTTTCTACTATAAACATAAATTGATTTTTCTTTAATTTGTACATATCAACTACCTATCATAACAAAAAAAGAAAGATGAAAAACTGTTTCGATTCATAGGATCTTAAATAAGAACAATTTGGAAAAAAGTGGGAACTTTTCCCCTCTTTTGCTCAACCGTAGGGAACTAAATGAGATACGAGTCCCTCTTCGCAAAAAGAGATTCCTGTTCCCTGTTACTTTAATTGACTGGTATTTCCCTTACTTAGGGGAAAAGAAGGGATAAAAGAAAAAAGAAAAACTGCAAAAGGCAGAGTGACAACATCATGGTCAGAAGATTACCATTGGAACTAATATTTGCCTTACTTGAGGTTCTCGCCTGTTCGGGGATTATGCTGGAAAACACCATCTGTTTGCTCGGCAGTCTCTTCGCTTGGGTTCTATTATTCAAAGATAGACGTGGGGAAGGGTAGCTCATATATAAAAGTTTTGGGGAAAACTTGCATTAAGAGAAGGATAGCTTGCTATCTTTTACTCCTGGTACTATAGTTAATAGGATGGACATTGTCTAGGAAGAATCCAATAAAATTGAGTATCTATCTTTATGCTTAGTCTGTAAGAATAAGAAAGTGAAGAAAGTCTGTAAGAGTGTCAGAGTGTCGCTGCTTTTTGTTCCAACTGTGAAACAAAATAGCTAACTATGAATGTTTATATTTTCTTGTAATCTTTATATGTGCTTGAAAAAAGCTAGACATTGACAGAACTTTTTCCAATTGAGAAATTTAAATTATAAAAATGTTTGAGAGTCAAATAATTGTTTGGGATTATTTTAAACCAAGTTAAGATTTTTGCTGTGGAACTTTAAGGAAATTTGGAAAATTTTGAGATTTAGATGCTTTTTATGTACATTAATTTCTATGCGGAATAACATTTTAAGATATTCGGATCTTATAAACTATTTGAAAATCGGAAATTTATTTGCGATTACTTAGAAACAAATCTTAACTTCACGTAGTTTTCTAAAGTATTTTAATTTTACAATTTATTGGAAAATAAAAGACTTTTAACTCTTGTTATGGATCTAATTTTTCTTTGAATGGGATTTTTTTTAATGGAAATTTTCTTGTGACGTTCTTTAGATACATTTATCGCATTCAAACCAACAGAACTACAAAATGTTGTAATTAAATATTTCCTAAGAATACAAATAAGTAAGAAAAGAGAATTAAATTCTAAATTGTGGAAAAAGAAGAAAAATACTTGTAATTTATTATCATATATATATATATATATATATATATATATATATATATATATATATATATATTCTCTAAAATCAAAACTAAATATGAAAGATTTCTAATTTTTTAAATATTTTCATTCATCATTTATTCAATTTTCTGATAAAGTTAGTTTAACAATCATATGCTTTTATAATGGAAATTACTACTTTAATTATTATTAATTTTATTGTCTTTTATTTTAAAACTCTTTATTTATATTGTAGGCAATGTTTTGAAATATTACTTATTTTACTCATTTTTAAAGACAATAAAAACCTTAGGAAATTTGAGAGAATTGAGCTTTAATACCCTCACTCATGCAAGAATTTGGCTCTTTAAGAAACCATGAAGCTTAAATTCTAAAAACTTAATGATTACAAAATTTAAATGTGAAACTTTGATTAATAATTTAAACTTTTCCTAAAAGAAAATAGAATTGCTTATGAATTTTTAATTAAATTTGAATTTATAGGAAATTTAAAAAAAAATCCTTTTTTACTGAAGTAAATAAAATCGTTTTCTTATAATGTATGTAAACAAATAAAAATAACAGAAAAATTGCAAATCTTACTCACTAAATATAAAACAAACTTTTATATCATACAACATTTCACTAGATTTCGCGTGCTCACATGTCTAATTAATGTCTTCAAATTACTAATGAACTTCAAATTACTATTTAAAATAAAGTCTTAATATTACTGCATGATATTTTGATGAAGCTCTTAAAATTAGAAAAAGATATTTTCACATTTTCTTTTATAGAACAACATTTTTTGTGTCGAATATTAAAAATTTTCAATTTCATTATTGTGTTTATTACATTATTATTGTATTTATAACATCAATACAGGATACATACTTGTTATGCAATATTATATTTATTACTTCAGAATTATTACATATAAAATTTCATCTTATTTTTTATAACTTCTATATACACATGCACATATTCAGGTGTATACTTATAGGACGTTTGATTTGCATGTAAAACAGATTTATAAATCACAACCGATACAAACATTAAGAATATTGGGAATTCATTTAACTTGTACATTATTTTAAATTTACATAACGGTTGAAAACTCTGAAGTAATATATACTGGAAGTCAGAATGAAATTTTATATTACTGAAAAGTGAAATTGAAGTTAATGTAATGTAAATTAATAAAAAATGTAAGTGTGCAAAGTTTTCTGAAGTTCAACTAAACTTCTCATTAAAACAATATCCGCAATCAAAAATTTTATTATTAAGAATTTTTCTTGAAAGTAAAATTTTCCTTTAGGATTATTTTAAAATTTCATTTAATTTTACTTTAGATTTAATATCTTTTAGGTGGCAAGCGTTTTGAAGAATGTTTATATTTATATAGTATTTCTTTCTTCTTTTCTTAAGAATATATATTGTATCCTGAGATGATTGCACTTCCTTTAAAACAGAATGAATGTTAACAATGTGATTACATTAAAATCTCATTTTATTCAGACAGGAAATCGCCAATAAAAATTCTCTCTTATCATAACTGAAATCCACTCATTATATCACATTCATTAATTCTTTTTGTATAAGAAATTTTCAATATACAATGAGCAATATTTTAAGTGCCATTATGAGTTTTATTCAGATTATCGAAAAATTTCGTTGTACCGAGATTTTAATAATGTTATATAGCTGCCAATAAGTCTGGATTACATTTAGTTACGACTTAATTTCCTTTTTCCAGTATTGCGAGATGTAGGAAGTCACATCTCATGTTTTGGCTGTATCAAGCAGTAATATGCAATGAATTGATTGCGTGCTTCTTAGGGCACATTCATCACCCCATCTGCAGTTGAGGGATGCTAATAAATTAGTCTAATATGACGTAGTGATGAACTAGTAGCTGAATCGTCAGCTCTATACATTTTAATTCAGTAATTCCTAGGTTTAACTGTAACTTTGACTTAGAAGTTTGTAAATAATCTAATCTGGAGTAATCCTCTTTAAGCCTTTGGTTCTGATGGAAAAATCACATCAAACAAAAAGATGCATAAATCGGCAAAGCAAATTAAAATGAGACAATTAGTAAAAGTAACTACCTTTTTAGTATTTAACTAGGAGTTAGTTAAATTTCTTCAGAAAACAGATTAATGAAAAAAAATCAATTTAAATAAATAATTTTGTTATTTTTACAATCTTTTATAAAGATTTAGCAACGTTCCTAACTAAGTATTTAAATATTCCATTAGTTATTTATAAATCTGATTTAATCAACCATTGTTATTAATAGGTAAGTTTAATTAATTATATTATAATTAAAATGTGTTATTAGTCAACATATATAGCATATTAAAATACGTTATTTATTTGATTTATCTTAAAAAATAAGATTAAAGAATCCACATTGTTACATTATGTGAAATCTTATTATATTTAAGATTTTGCTGATTCTTATATATATTTTTATTTGTGATCATGTGTTTATTCCATGAAGTACATTAGATGGTATAATTTTAAGTTTTCTTTTTAGGAAATTGGAATTAAGTTTAATAAACACACTTGCAGAATGGTATTTTAAGAATGCTCCCGAATTCGGAAACAGAATTACTTTGAATTTATTCATCTATTAAAGAAAATAACCAAACTAAATGCGAAGCATTTTTTCTTGGTTGAATTTAATTTCATTGAAGTGCATTATTCAACAAACTTCATTTGAAGCGATTTAATTTTCTAAAATGAATGGGAAAAGACAAAAACGAAAGTATTCAAACTAGCATTTGTAAACTTTCCTTCTTGATTAAAGAACTAAAAAAAAAGAGAATTTCTTCTTTCGAATAAATTGTGATTCGGAAAATTCGATGGTAGACCTTTTGTTTTCTACGAAATGTAGTAGAAATTCTCAAAGCGCTTTAACTATCCTTTTTTTATCTTTTTATGCTTGGATAAGACAACACATAAATACTAGTTTACAGTCCCAAATCACAAAAGCTATCCCCTAGTTTAGCTTTCCGTCTTCATAATTCATTGATTGCAAGCTCAAACTAAATGGAGAATCGTAGCAAACTCTGATTTGGTTAGCTGTATTCCCGCGAAACATTTTGGTCGTAAATTCTATGATAAATTATTCCGTCTTCTCGATTTAATTTACGACATTGACATTGTTAGAATACTGGACAAAGAAAGAAACTCTCATTTCCTATTAGATTTCACATTCTTTACTATGCATCATTCGAGACGAAGCCAGCTCTCCTGCGTTGCTAAGGCCCATTTTTATGACTTATGACAACCGTTTAAGTATACGAGTGACCGAGTAATAAATTCTTCAGTGATTTCTAGATTCCGCTCGAATCATCTTAAGAAGGAAGAATTTTTTCCCTACCAACTCTTACTTCTTTCTGAAAAATTACTCTTTGGGCTATTAAATTAATTTAAGACTGCTCTTAGCTCCATGAGCTTTTAAATCAATGAAAGTCTTGGACCTCGATGGAACTGTTTTGCATAAATTGGAAATATTTTTAGTCACCATAAAGGAAGCTGGCTTTTTTTCTAGATGGTACTTAACATTGTTTTAGGGAAATTTTTCGGAGATGTACTCAAATGTATTACGACATGTGATTTATGCTACAGTATTTACATACTAAGTACGTAATTGAATTAGTTTTATGCCGGTTAAATTTACGTGGTCAGTTCTAATACTGTTAAGTTACGTGGACCTATTCATAAGTTAAACTCGTAAATAATTGCTTTTTTAACTTAAGTAAGATAGTTTTGTTTTTCTAGGAAAAAAGCACGTAAATTTTAATTAGATCAAAAATTACTTATTTAATAATTTATTTTTATGAGAAAATGAGTTTACTTGTTTCATAAATAAAGAGAAAATGGTAGTTTTCTTTACTGAAAAAAGTCAGAAAATAATGTATTTGCTGAAAATAATTTTAGAGAAATGCTACTTTTTGACAGTTACTACTAATAATATTAAAATATATCCTTCCTGGAATAAAATTATCAGAAAAATGCTTTTAAGAAAATAGAAAGATATCTACATACTAAAAATGCAAAAAATGTAAATTTCTTTATAAACAACGATTTATATCTATGTTAAAAACCAAAAAGTTGTTTGTGTTGGGTATATTTTACTTGTTGGAAATTTTTTAATAATTTTCTTTAATTTGATAATTAAATTGTTCTCTACTTAAAAATTCTATTAAAGATATTATTCTTTTTTAATTTGAGAAAGTGTACTTTCTTTTAGAAGAGCAGTTAATTGTTGCATGAAAAATTATAATCCGTTTCCAAATCCTTGAAATTTAAATTAAAATTTTGAATTACGAATGCCATATGCTTACTTAGTAATAATTTATAATAAAATTGTTATATTATAAGAAGGAATTATTGAATTTTCTTTTTTTCGCCTTTAATTTCGTTTAATTTTTGTCGTATTCCGTAAATGATTTAATTTGGACTCTAAATATTTTAAACAATTCCCCATTACTTTTTAATTAACAAATAAATAAAAAAAATAAAATTATCATTCATGTGCAGCCACGGATTGATCAATAAAGCAAATCAGGAAGAATAGAAAATTCTGGATTATTTAAAGTAAAAGTTTAAGAAGTAAATACAAATTTTTTTTGAATAGTTTGAACTGTAGTTCTTATTGACTGTGTGTGATCATTTTTTTGTAGTCAGAACTATATTTTAACTCAATATTAATGAGATATAAAATGACAATCTCACAAATTTCTCTTAAACAATTCATTGGAACCTCATTGGAGAGTAATGAAGAGTTGCAACTTCATAGGGAGAGGGAGTAACGACATCTATTGACAGCTTTTCATACTAATTTTGAAATTTCTAATACGCATACTTCTCATGAACATTTTTTTTTCTCTTTTAATCAACCCATCTATCAAAATGTCTATTTAAAAAAATGAAGGTATATTTTGTAAATAATCCACACAACATTTATTTATATAAAAGTTCAGAGACTGGTAATATTACCATTGAAAAAATAGTGAAACAAATTTAAATATGGGTTTTAAAATTTTCGTATGTAGTAACTTTGAATTTGGAGATAGCTTTTTGAAACAGATTGAGGATATTTTAACAGCTGAGCACTGTTTTAGTACTTTTAGATGATTCACCACGTATAACTAGTTATAAAAATTTTCATGCCGACCGCCCTGTCTAGTGGTCAGGGTGTCTGACTGCGGATAGGGAGGTCCTGGGTTTGAATCCCAGTTCGGGCAAGGATGTACTATCTCTCTCTATCTATACTGTCTTTGTCCTTTCTGTGTATGAATGAGGTGTGAATGGTTGCCTACCCTATAAACGGGTCCTTATGATATGTGTGTATTGAAGCAGTAGGACCTTACACCAAATATGCTTCAGTATGGAAAAGTGGAGCAGCGCAAACCATATTGTCAGCCTAGCTGACACAAGAGAAAAAAAAAAAAAAAAAAAAAAAAAAAAAAAAAAAGGAAGAATAAGAAGAATTTTCATAAATAGCGTAATCTGAGATTGTCATTTGATATCTGAGTTATATTAAAATATATAGTGCTGCCTACACAAAATTCACAGATACTCAATACGAATTGCTAATTATTCACGTTCCTCAAGGAAAGAAAACCGGAAGAACTTTCAACTTTTCTCTGACGGAACCTACTTCGGGAAAACAGAATTTCACTATTCAAGTCTGGTTTGTCAGCAGTAACGTAAAAAGCGGAAGTGCAGAATTCATGTTCCGTATAGCAGAGACTAGAGTAAAACCCCATTGGATTTTACTCAACTAAAAAAAGCCTTCAACTCACAAAAAAGCGAGGCACAACCTCCAAGCAGAAATAAGGCTTGCAATGAGAGTACAATTATGTAATATAGAGTTAAATATGTGCCTACATTCGTAAGAAATCTGCTAATGGTGAATAGAAGAAATGTTGCTAATGAAAATTATGTGGAAGCAGTATTTTTATACTTTATTCGAAAGCAATCGAAGAGTAAAAAATAATATGGAAAAAGATTCCTCGTAGCCTGGAGATGATATAATGTTTTTAAGCGTGTAAGGTCTCAGATTCGATACTAGTTACATTGTTGTTGTTACTTATGACACTTGGTCAAGCCAAGCTTGCTAGCCGACGGTATGCGAAATTAAAATAAAAGGGTGTGTCTTTTTTAACCACGAAAGTGAAAGTACGTTTTTTCTCTAAGATTATTCCGATAGCTGGCACCCTCAGAGGATCTACTTCCTATATTTTGTCTTTGATCTGCGGGGGAGGAAATTTTCTTCAAATCATTAAACCTATGGTAACTGCTGAACGACCAACCACAGGACTTTCGATTCCATAGATTTACAGAGCACGTATGTCGCGTATGCTCAATGGGTCTTTGACGGCATTGGAACGGCCTTCTGGCCTTCTGGACGGAAGGCTGATGCCCTAACCAATAGGCTACTACGACCTAAGCTTCATTTGAACAATGGAAAGTGAATATCACATTTTTGATTTATACATGCACTTTTTTACTTGGGAATATTTCAGGTTTTCTCCTTTGTGAGATGTAAATACGACCTACAAACAAGAAAACATTTCTTGAAAGGCAATATATAATACATTGCTTCACAACAGCCTCAAATTGATAGCTTGCCATCTATTCTGTGTATAAGTTGTATAGAATAGCTGTCCGTTTTTATGTTAACCACTTCTAAAACTGACTATCTATGTGCAAACCAGTGAGAAGCTTTGCTAATAATTTACGATTTTCAGATTTGCATTTTGTTTTAGATTAAACTAGTTTTTAAAATGGAAATTAATTTCTTATTTGTCTTAAGAAAAACCTTCATGCTTTTTCACAGCTCCTTATAAATAACATATTAATTGCTCTTCCCAGATGAGCGAACATTTTCGAAGTAAAAATTCAGTGAATATACATGAATAAACAAGAGGCTACTGAAGAAAATAAGTAGTCTATTATTTTTAAATATGTCAACAGAAACCTGAGCATGTTTCAAATAAATGGTGAAATATCAGTAATGATTCGGTTAAAACAAGTGGAACACAAATACCGCAAATTTCTCGAATTCGCAAAATTGGAAAAGGGCATGTGCTGTGATTACAACGCAAATCTCAGGACGGATGTCCGCTGCAACGCTAATAGCGCGTGAATGAAAAAAAAAATCTCCTAATTATGAAAGAAGCCGTAAAGCTATTTGTTTGGGATTTACCATCAAGGTCATCAGACATCCAAGCGTAAGAAATGTTAATTCCATTTCCTTTGACATGGAAATCACATAATTCTTCATTATCATGTAAATTTTTGTAAACTTTTTCTCTTTATAAAAGCTTTCGCGTGTCATATTTTAAATCTGATATGATTCCATGAAAAAGATATTTACTCTTTAAAGGGAGCTTAATTTTTTTTTCTGAACCGTTATCTTTCTGTCTGTACCATTTGATTTCAAAGCTTTATCATGGTTTGCTCATGCTTATTTCTGAGTTTTATTTTTTGGCAACTAACAATTTGTGTGTCAGAATTAAAATTAGTATTTGTAATTTTGGGATTTTTAAAATGTGCCGTATGAATATCATGTAATATGTAAGACTAATGACTGTGGTAAATCATTAACGAATTTACAATCGAATTGCTGTTGCAATTTGCAATCAAATTGAAAATAGTAGGCCACATAACACATATTTTAAGAGAGAAAATTTGAAAAAAAAAAAACCGTTTACGTGATACTCTAATGAAAGAAAGCATATTTTTTATATGGTTTTGAAGTCTGAAACCACAGAAGTTTTAAGGTATATCCTTTTTATACTCTTACAAGGCCTTAAATCATAGTTTACAAAGTGTTACATAGTTTATTGTTACATACCTTCTTAGGAAAAGTATCATTGTATTTTTTATATAAATCTGTTTATACAAAATATACTTTGGAGAAGCAACCCACAGTATTGGCGTAAAGGTCTTTTCTGAGGTGAAAGATGAAAACATTTAGCCTTCGACAAATTATTAAAAATCTCAAGTTACTTAATTACTGATGAACATAGTTCATTAACATAAACTAACATATTTCTGAATAAAAAAAAAAATCAGAAACTTTGTAAGCAGTTAGATTGTATTTTAGTAAAACAGAATTGTCATTTGCAGATATCTCAACAGAGCATGCGCAATAAAAGAATGCATCAAGAAACAAAACTAATTGACTATTCAATGTAGCCCCCAGGGCACAGAGATAAATATATCTCACGTGTATCTCCTGCTAATGGATATATTTAAGCCATATGTCATAAAGGTCTTAGAAAGATCAGTCATATATAAAGGTCAGTCATATGTCATAAAGGACAATAAAACGCTAACAGCTCACAATAACATTTGGTAACACAAAAAATGAGGATTCAAATATCTCGCGTGTATTTCCTGAATATGGAAATAATTTATTCTTAATCTTTTTGCCAGATTATAATAAAATATTAACGACAATACTTGGCAGAAATTAAAACAAGGACACATACACATATCGCATATCTATCTCTTACACATAGGGATCTTTCATTTGTAATTGCTGTCCTTAAAAAATAAGACATTAAGAGTCGATGATAATATCATTGCTTGGCAGCACTGAATACAAGCATGCATGTATATCTCTTGTACACAGGGATATTTTACTCATAAATCATAAAAGTTAATGATGAATTGGAAGTTCCCACCAGTTATAAAAATCTAGTAAAATTCATCAAAGCACAGAAACTCTTTCTTAGCTTATGCATATTGAGAGATCAGCTGATATTCGAATGTTTAAGATTTTGCATTGTAAGCCCATATGCATTAGGACAAGGGTTAGAGCAAGGAATAGCTGGCTTGACGATGTCTTGAACGATCTTAAAACCTTAAATGTCTCTAAATGAAAAATTAAATCCAGGGACAGAGCTCTCTAAGGGGATATTGTGCTGCGTATTCACTCAAGGGCTGTAAATAAGAAAAGTATTCCTGAACGCCGTTTCATCTCACTATAAATCATTAATAACTGATGATAATATACAACTCGGCAGTATTAAAGACAAGAGTACATATGTAAATCCCGTGTATCTCCTTCACATAGAGATATTTCATTTGTAAATCATAGAAGTTGTCGTCTCGCAATAAAATATTTACTGCTATTTATAATACTTTTCAGCATTAAGGAAAAATATAACTGTTTACCTTGTTTTCTTCTTATACATGGCAACATTTTATTCGTAAATCATGAATATGATCGAGTTAAAACATTAGAAAACTTAAATTGTTAAAGGATTAAGGAGTATGATTTACTGGCATTTTTTATAATCATACGCAAAGGACTTGATGAACATCAGAATAATCAGATTGTCAGGATAACTTAGTTTTAGCGTTTTTATGATCATCTACAATTTAAAATGAAAAATGAAACTATTTTTACTTAAGTAGGCCTTAGGGTTTGACATAGATTAGTTTTTTTGTTTTCTAATCATGGTCATATCTGGCAAATTGATGATTATTTAATTAAACCTTGTGAAATAAATAATTTAAGATGAAAATATGTGAAGAGTTAGGCATTTTTGTTAAAAGCTGCTATAAAATTGTGGTATTAATTTATATATAAAAATTACTTTTAACCTACAGTTTTTTTTTCTGTTTGATAAGAAGTTTTTGGATTGATCTACAGTATTTTTAAAGAATCTAATGGAAAAATGAATATTTTATATTCCTTAAATTATAAATGTAGGGCAATTAGTAAACAAATATTTTAAGCTAAAATCGAAACAAACCGAAACATTTAAACAACACAAAATTTTTCTTACATAACATAATAAATTTTTTGTTTCAAAAACTGCTAAAACATGACTTTCAAACAAAATTGAAATTATTAAAGATGTACTACAATGAAATATTTTAAGATTTTAAACTAAAAAAGTAATACTTTACATTGACTTTGATTTTAGTTTAAAATTTAAAATTTCATTTAAGATATGACCCATTTATACATTTTTTAAAATTGACTTTACATATTTTTTAAACAATGCTTCTGTAGTCATTTTTCATAAATTTTCTTTCCTTCATAATAATTATATTTTGAATCAGTTAATGGTAAAAGCGAAAAATTAATTATCTGTGTTTTTTAATTTAAACACATTATATTATTAAAAAATTTTCATTGTTAATTAAAAACATTTAAAAAGCACGCTATTTTTATGCCTGGAGGCATTTTAAATTAATATTTAGCATTGTATATTCCGAACTGTGTTATTCCCTAGCCAACAGGGTAAGTATTTATTTTCTTAATGAAATTTAACGCAAGCTCAAAATTTTTTGAGGGAAAATATCATTTAAAATACGCTCACAACCCCAGATGAATAGAAATGATACTCATTTCAATTATTTTAATTCGTTCCCCACATAAGCAGAATTCAAAATGCAAAAGTAATTAAATTAATTTTTAATTGAATAATGTCGTGTATTTCAAAAGTTAATTTTTGTTTTAATTTTATAAAAATAATTTCAACGAAAGAGGAGAAAAATTAATTTTCAGAAGTTAATTCTGTTGTAATTTATATTTCTTACTTTGAATATGTTATTACTAAATTTATATTTTGACTTGGATTTTTTTTTTATTTTATGTGAATCATTTATTTAATAGCTTGAATAGTTTTGTAATTTATTCGACACATGTATTTTCATGTTTAAAATTATAATTTCGATCATTTTATAATATTATATGAAGGAAAATTATTTTCATTTTAATTTGTACAGAAATATTATTATTTTCAAAAATTACTAAAAAACTATTCTTAAAAATTTCGTAAAAAATATCATTGAATTATAGTGCATTACAAAAATTTATTAAATATGAATTTTCAAATCAACAATTAAATTTATTAACTTTTAATTTTATTATGATTGATGTCGTTAAAAGTATGTCATAAATTAAAAAAATGCTTTAATATTTTTTAAATTAATATTTGGCGCTACAATTTTGCGCAATTCATAAATTGTGTATGGAATATGTGAATCAACTTTATATTTTAATTGTTTAACAATAATTAATTATTTAAAAAAGAAATTAACTTTTTCGATACGAATTCTCAGTTATCAATTTTATTGATCTGAATTAAATTTATTCACCGCTTAGAGTTATATGCGAATTACCGTAGAAATCTCAAAGATTATGATTTTCATCAAGTATTAAACTTGGTTGGAAATGTTTTTTAATTATAATAATGCTGTATTTCAATTTTAAATTTTAAATATAGTTGAACGAACTCTAACGAAATATGGATGATCTAAACATAATTTTATAGTTGAAATGATTTAAGAACTTATAACTTTTTACGTGAAGTAGTAATTTGTTTTATGGTGCTCAAAAACTGGTTGTTTCACTAGAATTATGCCTTTACAGAGCTTAGTGTCAACTAACAAAGAGAAATTAAAGACTAAGATTAATTAAATATTATTTTAAAGTTTAGTTTTATTAATTTAAATTAATCTCGCAAAACATGATAATATGGCGCTCATATTGCCTTGTGGTATGAGAACGCTTTTCACTGCATACGGTTACACGTTCGATCCCAGCAACTGTTGTGATACTGCCTTCTGCATGTATGTTTGTGAGTGGATTCTTGGGAGATTTCCGAATCACCATAGCCTTGTGGTAGGATTGCTCTTTTCAAAGCATATGGTCACATATTCGATGCCAGCCACTATTGCGCCTTCTGCCTGGTCCATGAACGAATGCTTGGGAATTTTCCAGGTTTCATTTTTTGCAACACACGAGCACAACTCACTATTTATAAATAAGTCCTCTAGAAAGACAAATTAGCGGGATGGATATTAAAATGATTTACTGCGCCATTCAATCATTACTTTGATTACTACGTGGTGTAAAAAATCATGATAATTTACAACAATCAAAAAAATTCGTAACTCAAAATATTGAAAAAACAATCAGCAATACTCTTGAAGGCTCAATTCTACTGACAAGATTTATGTTATTGAGAATTACAAAATTGTGATCTCATTTTGAAATTAAAACATTACATTTATTAAATGTAGTATTTCATTATTTTTTTTATTTATTTTATCATCCAGTTTGGGTTAACTATTGATGATTTAACCGTAAATTATAATTACTAACTTGTGTGTGTGTAACTATTTAAGAATGAGCAATAGTATCTTCACAGATATATACAAGTATGAATTACACAAATCATAAATAAATTTTTCTGATTCATTGAGTCAGTTATCACAAGAAACTTCAATATAAAAGTTTCATTAAACTTATTTACGTATTATAGCGGTTGTAGTTTTCGAAATAAATGCATGAAAAGTAATCAAAAATATTTGGGCAGTTTGATACATCTGGGATTATTTTCATGAATAACGTTTCATATTCTCAAAACTTTGTGCTAAATAGCAATTTTAATAAAAACATTTCAGATAACCTTTTTAATGAAAGGTTTTTTTATATTATGTCTAGCAAATGATTTTTTTAAAAGAGATAATGTTAATAATTTTAAATGAAAAATAAGAGAGAAAATGAAAAGAAAAATTAATATAATTAAATGTTTTGAAAACTATTTGGAATAATTTTAGAGATGCTTTGGAAAACAGAAAGCATAAGAATAAGGTACGCATAGATATAATAGAAAATTCGAAAGTTTTGTTAATTTTTTTCCAAAAAATGTGACTATAGCGTTCGTCAAAAATTATTACTGAAACAATTTATAAAAAGTGAGAGAAAAATAAAGTAAAATTGTCTGTTGTTGTTGCTGGCTTTTCCTCTTTAAAGATCTGACATTTGTCAGATCAACTACATCAAATTGTTGACAGTTAAAAAATCAATGACTAGCAGGGGATCTGAGGATAAATCTTCCCGGGAAAGACCGATGCAATTCAGAATATGTTTTGGTGAGGCTGGATGGTCACAGCATTTTTTACATGTGGGATAAATTTTTATACCACGTACAAGCGATAAACGTTTTAGATGTCCACTTGAGAGTCTAGCCAAGGCAGTTTAAAACTTTCTATCACATTTTAATTTCAGAATAGTTCCAGGAGATGTTCCAGAGTACCATTGATGTATTCGTGGAATTTTTCCGGATTGAATAATGTCTAGATTTTTCATTAGAGAAAAGTTCCTGATATGTAAGTGATGAACCAGTAGGCGTATCTTCCTCACTGCTCTCTTTGTCCAGTTGATCTACGGTCTCATTGCAACTAACATTTACATGGGATGGAATCCATTGGAGATGTGCATCATGGTCTTGGGAGAGCATTTTCAATTTCACCAGAATATATAAACTTATTTCATCCTTTATCAAAATTGTCAACATGTAAGTTTTGAAAAGACGTGATAAATTTTTATTATGTAAAAATCATATTTCTAACAAATAACAATAATCAAAATATTATTCAACAGTCGCACAAAATAAGTTGTTGTACAATGCCCGAGTACTAGGACTTCTTTCAGTACTGCAAAGCACGGAAATGATGTCACTTCATATAGGGGGAAACTGCATGGAAGCGCCACCTAGTCTCGAAAATCTTCGTGATTTAAAAGCAATAACCAAGCAGAAGATTTCCAGATTTAATATGCTAACTTTAGAGGTATCACTTCACATGGAGCATATTGCAATTACGACACATCTAAAAAGGACCTGCAACCATTAATGAACACGACTGATCATCGATTGGGTCGGGGTTCGAACTCACTATTGTCTGATAGCGAGAACCAACACCCTGGTCACCACGGTCACAAAATTAAAATATTATTCATAATAAAAAAACATACATTCAAGTAAAATAAAATTTAAAAATTGTTTAATTACATATCAACAATACTTTGGTAGTCAAATTATTAAAAAATAACCCTTCATTTTAATTTTTAAAAAAATGGTTGAATTTTATAGAAAAAATAGTTTGCGCTGCTCAGCTAAATAAAGATGAAAGCAAGTGAAAATTTTAAAATACCTTCAAGTATTATTTTTTTTGTCAAGAGAAGAGTTTTTAAGATTACCAGAGGGTATTTACGTATCATGATAAAGATAAAGAAAATCAGTAATTAACCAAATAAATGTGCTAGCAAAAACTATCTCCTTTAACTAAATATTGACAAGAATCAAACACGTGATCTTTCATTCTGAGGATTGTAGTTCTACTCCCACATTACAATTAATTTGGATTACTTACGATTTTAAGCCATAGGATAGTAAAGCATATTTTAAAACTCAGGAACGTGAATTTTTTTAATAAAGTGTACCTGACTCCTGTAATCGAAAGAAACATTTTATAGAGTTGTAATTACAATTTAATTCCTCCTATGGGAAATTTAACGTTGTGTTCCAGGTCTAACACCGTTAATTATTGTATATGGGAACACTGAATAAAATTAAATCTTATCTCAATATTAATATTTAAATAATTAGTTGTTAAGCCAAAAAATATAAAATTTATAATTCTGTAAAACATGTCTTAAAATAAGCTTTTGAGTAAGTGTTTTCACATATTATTAAATTAATAGAAAAAAAAATCAAATGTGCTATGGATGAGTATTGAAAATAATTATTTATATTTAGACCGAATTATTTTATTATTTTTATAAACAATTATATCATAAGAGTCATGCACCTGATTCTTACTTATTTATGATGCTTTGTGCACAAATGCACAAAATTTGTTTTGAAAAAATTATAATTAGACTTCTTTAATTTCTTATCACAAAACACTCGAGACTGCTTAAGAATTTAAACAGAAAATTCAAAAGAATGTGCATAAATTAATTAACCAAAAACGCTTAGAGGATTTAAGCACAAAAAATGTGCCAGTTAGATTTTTCTTGCAAAGACACTTGAAAATTGTATTTCCTTTATGAAAACAAATAAAATCAAAAGATTATCTTAGAAATGCAATTTATTTATGGTTCATTTCTATAAACATTAAGTTAATTAAATACTAATCTAAAAAAACATTAAGTTGGCACAAATTTTTTTGAACGACAACAAAACATTTTTTAAGTTAGAAATAAACATGTAACCTAAAATTCGTTTGTTTCCAATTACCAGAAAAGAAATATTCTTCGAGTTGTTGATAGTAAAACTTTTTTACAATTCATATGATTTGAATGTTGCCATTCTAGAGAACGAAATCTAGTTTTTTAAACGTGAAAAAACATTTAAAAGTGGAATTATTGTGTTATTTAATAAAACATTAAATATTTTATGATATATGATTAAAGATATTTTTATTGAATGATGATATTTTTATACAATTACATACAACATACATATAATTTGTAAATAAAAAATTTATTTACTTTTAATCTTGAGTAAAACTTTATTTTTTATAAAATTCATATGCATGCTATATAGAATGTCTCAAGTGCAAAAGAACAACTAAATCTGCATTTGTTTTATTCTCTAAAATAAAATTTAAGATTTATTCAAAGCATAAAAGATAAATTCAGAAAAGTAAAGATTTTATTAAACTACTATTCTTTACTCAATATCATTAAACAGTAGTTATTTCCGTCTTTTTTTTTTTTTTTTTTTTACAAAATTGCCAAGATTGGGACATTTAATATTGAGTGGATTCGAGCCCCACGTTTGGCGCCATTTTGTAGCGACGTAAGAAAATGGTAGTTAAAAAAAATACATTTATTACATTACACTTAATTAAGATTAGTTACAAAAAGAAAACACTTAATAATTTTAAAATCATAAACAAGGTTACATAGAACCAGGGTGGTACAAAACAAACGTATTTAGGAATCGGATGGTTCAACCTCCATTCCTCACATCTCTATACTCATCTCCTTGGATGTTGTAAGTGTACTGGGCAGCAACGCCATCTACTATCAATAGTGTTAATATGGGTCTGTTACAATTGTAAATAAAATTTAATATGCTTTTGACAAAATTATCTTGCTTTATTAATTGGCATGTTATTTTCTTATAAATCTTTTAATTTCAATTTTTTTCAAAATTCATGTTTGTTTATATTATAACTAACCCATAGAAGGAATGTATTTAAACTAGATATTAGTTGAAATATTTTTTTTATTGTTAAAGAAAAGAAATCCACAATGCTTCTGGAACAAAGAAGCCATACATTTATTTTACAAAGTAATTGTTTTCCATTAAAATTTCTGGTCTACACCAATTTGTGAATCCATTTGCTTCATTGGATGGATATCGTAACTCTCAACATGCAAAGTTTCAATATTTGACATACAAGCCAAAACATTTCTTGGAATTTATAAAGTAAAAAAAAAAAAAAATGCAAATTTTTTAGTTAAGAAACTTAGGTGTCTACTAAGACTTTTCGTTTGTGAATGAAAAATCAATGTTTTCTTCGTCTTTTTTTTATCGAAGACTCAAAGCTTCCAAATTAAGAGATGAAAAGTAATCCTAACAGACACTGAACAGCAAAATGATCATGATCACTTCAACTGATTGATATTGATTGATTGACACTGATGCATAGATTGACACTGAGTCTACCTAGATATGGCAAGAGACACGTCATGCAATAGGAAAGATTTAATAAAGCATCATTTATTTGATTATATGCATGTTTTGTGGAAAAGCTTCTGATTTTTGCGACTTGGACAGAAGGCATATTGTAATATCCGAAGACTCGAAATGAGTATCTTCGAAAGTGCATGGTTCATTGGTTGTTCGTTTGCTATGCTTGTGAGTACCAATGCCAAGTGAAGAAATGACAATGAGATTAGTAACAGATACAATAGTGTTAGATGTTGACACATCATTGACAACACAAGATGTTGGCTTTGATTCCTAAAATATGATTGACGGAAGACAGTGGACAAACATTGCAGACCTACATGCTTAGAATTATTTTCACTTTGACCCACATTCTATTCAGTCTTCACCTGAGCCACTTTTTTTTTTTACCAAGCAAGAAGCTTGTGATTTTCTGTGTCGTCAATGATCTGTGGATGTCCAGCATATCAACAAACATCTGATATTCATTGTACTGTCTTAAGCAAAGATACTTGTATTGGTTTCTAGCACAGTCGACGAGGTAGGTAGTTTCGAAAATACTCGTTTTGATTCTAGTATTTACCCCCACAATTTACCCGCTATCGAATACCGTTTAGATCAGCAATTCTTCATGATACACAAAGGCGATCAAAGAAACGTTGCCTCAAGTTCATGGAGACAATTTATACACCCTCGCTGGAGCATGTCATCGAAGAAGATATACTGTCAAATGCCATTGGCGGTCATAATGTTATGTCTCTACGGTCTAAAATAGTCGTAAAGTCTCTGCTGATGTTTTGCTTTTAACACACAATTTTGTCTAGCATTTAAAAATTACAATAATTTGGATAATAAAAATTCATGGAACAAAGAATACCTGTATAAGTATTACAAATATTTTAAGAGTAGAAATCTCAAATACAGTATAATTTATTCTTTCTCTCTCATTAGTGAGTTGTAAAAACACTAACACACAACACTTCTAATGTATTTAGATGTGAAAATTAGCAGTTTCGGAAAAAGATAGTGGAAGTAGTTTACATTTAATGTCAGATTCAATTGATATTCCATCACAGAAACGATAAAACAATAATCATAGACACAATCTTCATTATTTTATCAGTAATATTAAATAAGAATTCAATGTATTTCTCTCATTATCATTTAAGTACCCACCATCAGGATGTTAATAAGGTTTAGTGTAATATTCCTTATTGTTCTTTAATATTAGATAAGTAAGGGTGTGATAACATTAAACAAAACCTAAATTATTCACGGATATCC
Organism: Latrodectus elegans; assembly: GCA_030067965.1. Taxonomy (NCBI): domain Eukaryota; kingdom Metazoa; phylum Arthropoda; class Arachnida; order Araneae; family Theridiidae; genus Latrodectus; species Latrodectus elegans. Next base: position 30,248,945 of record CM057813.1, read on the forward strand.
CTTCTGTAAGCAGAAGCTAAAAATTTGCTAATATTTTTATTATTAATAAATACTTTATCAATCGGAGAAATACTTAAAGCTATCATTACTGAAGGAAATGTTAATCACAATTATTCTAGCGATTATACTGTAAGTTATAGAACTTGTGAATCAAAATACATAAAATTATGAATGAATTAAATACTATAGATAATATTATGAAAATTAACATTAAAACATTTAAGTTAATAAAATTAACATTTGTGAATAAAGGATATTAAAAAATTTACTCATGGCACATCAATGATTTTTTTAGCTCAGAAATGGCTGAAAATAAATTATTACTCCAGTGAACTTGCTTGTCGTAAAGATAAGTACATAAATCAGTCGAAAATAGGTATATAAAGATCAGCACCTCGCCGTTCGATTCGTGAAAACGAAAATAGAGTTTTACTCCTAAGCAATAATCGTTATTATGATGTATTTTTTGAAGCCAAGTCCCAAACGATAAATCAATGTTTCTCAGAAATCAAAAGAAGGAACCAGTGTATAAAAAAACTTCCAGAAAATCGAAGGAAAAGTTACTAGTGAATTCAATATATATATATATATATATATATATATATATATATATATATATATATATATATATATATATATATATATAGAGAAAAACTAGCACTTTTGTATTTCCAACCGCACCATAACATTTGACGCAGAAGAAAACTGAAAAAATAAATAAAAAAATGTGGGGGTGGCAGAAAAATCAAATTCGGGGAAAAAGGTCTACAATTTCTCTGTGGAGAATCGTAAACTCTCGGCAGGGATGCGGCAGAAGAAACATTTTCGGATAAATCCATCAGGTTTAATACATTTCTTCACACATACACATCTACACGCAGCCAACTCAGAGGGTAGTGTCCGCTTCATAAACATTTTATTGGAGTTACTGGCGAGCCATAAAAACCTGCGAGTGGTGTGAGATCAGCAGAGACGAGTTGAGTTGCCAGCTAACTGCTTCTACCAGTCGTCGATTTTCCTCCCATGAATTATTGGCCGACACATCGTTTGACGATAAAGGTAAAAGTACATAGTATTCTTACAAGAAAATATTTTTGTTAAAGAAAGGAAATTTCAATTTATTTTAATAACCGTAGAGAATTTTTTGGGCAACAAAAAATAAATGAAATCCTGGAAATCAATGGCAAGTTAACTTTCAATTGTTTTAGAATTAAGTTTTATTTATCCATCAACCATCTTTTGGGTTTTTTCGGTAAGGATTGGCTATAAAAGTTTTAATAAAACTAGAAATATTAGTCTAACTAGAATTAATTTTTATCGATTGATTTCAATGTAACCAATATTTACAAATTATGAATTTATAATAATCATGAGAATAATATAATTAAAAATTATTTGTATTGCTTGTATCAAACTTTGTATATATATATATATATATAAAGAACACGCATATAATATTGATAAAATATTATACAATATTATTTGATATGGATTTTAAACAATGGTCTAGTTTGAGTTTAGAGTAGTTTTCTGCAATTTGTTCTCCAAATTTCAAAATTTTCATGATAAATATTTCATTTTAATTTCCAAATTTAATATGACGAAATGAATGCCACGTATATTAAACTAAATTTGAATATAAAATTAGTAATAAAGAATTAAACTATATAAATTTGACTATATAAATGGAAAATATAATATTTATTTTCCATTTATATAGTTAGAAAGAAAAAACTATTTTTCGCTTTGTTGCAATATTCTTACTCTACATTAAATTTCTATCTTTATTTTAAAATTGATGGCTGCGAATTCTGATTAAAAAATTTTGAATACCAGAATTTCTTGTAGTTTTTATATAATTTATTTTTATATTTAGTTTTTATATAAACTTATTTCTCAATTTTAGCCTAAAATTAAAGATGAAAATTGCTTTTTAAAATTTAGATTTAATGTAAGCAAAATATAAATTTTGAATTGAAAAAATTAATTTTTTATTTTGTGAAAAACATATTATTCAATAAAAAATCAGAATATATATATATATATATATATATATATATATATATATATATATATATATATATATATATATATATATATATACATATATATATATATATATATATATATATATATATATATATATATATATATATATATATATATATATATATATATATATATATGAATGAAAAGAAACCAATTTGATTCAACTTAGCCTACGGCACAATTGCGCTCATGTTTTACTTTGTAAACATATTTAGAACAATTATTTTGTTAATTAAGTCTAATTATAGTAAATTGATGCCGATTACTTTTATGTTACTAACCTCAAGCATAATTTGTAAATTTCTTGCGTATTACTTTTTCTTCATATTATGAAACTGAATTAATTTTAAATAAATTGTAAAAAAAAATGTTATCGTTTATGATGAGGTTTGCAAAAAAAATTATTTCATACATTTCAGTTAATTAACTGACAATAAGTGGCTTGCCAAAATAGCTGTATATTTGTGCAGAAAAAATTTCATAATTTTTGCACAGTTATGTCATAGATTGACTCTGAATGAAAGAAAGGAGAAAAACCAAAATAATCTAAGAGAATAAAAAATATGACTCCGTAATCAAAACGCAATCTTATCAGAGCTAAATTAGGTTTCGCAATCGCTTAAATTATTGAAATTAATCATCCTTTGATGAAAAAAAATTAATAATTGTTTCATGCATTCTTGCTCGAAATTTGGTAGGAAATACATTTTTAGAACATTTCTTTTACCAATTTTGAGCATAAAATTACTCTATTATTTAAAGTATAAAATAAATGTATAAAAACCTGATCAAGACAAATGCTCCATTACAAAATGGGGATCGAAATATAAACAACAACAATTATATTCATGATTGATAACGGAATTACATACATACACACACACACACACACACACACACACACACACACACACACACACACACACACACACACACACACACACACACACACACACACACACACACACACACACACACACACACACACACACACATATATATATATATATATATATTAGGAATTTATACATTCTAAATGAATCATATTTTCTAATAAATTACAAATGCAGAAAATTCTTGAAAATTATCTCCTTAACATGCTAATTACTAATTATTAATCAGAGATAAAATAACAATTGATTTTGTTTTATTCAGATAATATTTCTTATGGATAAAAATTTTTTAAACTGATGAACATATTTTTACGAGTTAAATAATAGGTATTTATCAAAGATAACTTTATATCTGATTCGCATTGAAGAAAAAATATTATTTTTTTAAATAGTGTGGAAGAATAAGACACTTATTTATTTGTGAATTTTTAAAAGAAATGAAAACATTTCTCAACTAGTGGATTGATTCTGTTCTATCAATATTAAAATAGATTAGAAAATATCACGATTATTTTCCTCATACCTCAGAGTGTTTTATTATTTTAATATGAAATTTAATAAGTAGATGTAAAATGTGTTATAAGCAAAATGATAAAATGATTCGATTAACTCATCAAGTGCCTTCTCTGTGGAAATAAATATGAAATAATTGGGTTTATTTATTAATTGTGTGCATTATTTAACTAGCATTATTATTTTTAAAATAAACTTTGAAATTAATTTGGCAATTTAAATAGTTTTTTTTTGACTCACTGCTCTAAAATTTAAGAAAAACCGTGATATTTATTTATTGATCTAAAATATATTTTGAAAATTTATTCAATAAATTAGCATGTGGGTTTATATTTAAACGTAAAATTTATCCCTTAACACATTGTGATTAAATAAGAATTTAATTTTTAATGAATGCATATGTTAGTGTATGATACAAAAACCATCACTGTGTATTGTTTTTAACAAAGAAATGAGCATTTTATAAATTAATAAAAATTTTATCCATACATATAAGAAGATATATTTAGAGATAATATATATTTAAAGATAAAGAGAGAGAGAGAGAGAGATAATACATATTAAAGGTACATATATTTAAAGATAATTATCTTTAAATAAATTATAGAATATAAGAGTTCAAATCTTTCATAAACTTTTGTCGAATCAAAACTTAATTTGATGGAACAATTCAATTACTGAATTCAAATGTTTAATAATTTATAATACATGTTTATATATAATTAACTTTTGCTTATGTAGATTAAATGATACCATAAGGTAAAAAAGAAGTACTCGAAATACTTTTACACAAAAGATTAAAATTGAAATTGATAATATAAACTACATATATGAATAAATTTAAATACTTAGATATACATTTTCAAAGAACGAATTTTTTTTATAAATTATAACTTGTAAAACTATTTTATATTAAATCTTTTAAATTGTATTATTGCTTTTATGAATCGAGTTATTTGAGAAATACACAACATTATTACATTATATCCCTGTTTTAAAAATATCAAAAATTTAAATTAAATTTATCTGATAAAAAAACATGGAATTTCAGCCAACAAATGACATTTTTTATGATAAATGTTGGAAGACGCTTTTATCAAACTGTCCCCAAGGGAAATTAAAATTTTTATCTGTATTTCTTTCTTGTGAAAAAAAAAAAAGATTACAGAAGTTGTTTTCTTATAATCATGCGAGTTTCTTTTTGAATAAATAATGTTGGAACCAATCCATTTCTATATCTCTTAAAATTATTATGTATATATGTTAAATCACAAAATATTAATGATTACTGTTAGTATTTTATCCCATTTCATTCATGTTTCCCTACCAATCAGTAAATATATCGTATTAATCATCAAATATATTCATTAACATCATACAAAGATTAAAATAATGTACATGAATTTGATTTTGATTCATTATTTAATTAATGGAAATACAGAATTTTTTTTATTGTAGTTCAGTTAAATTAAATTTTTTTTTTACATATAAGGGCTTAGCATGGTCTAGGGGTGGGACATTTCATTTCAGAGCGATAGCTCCTGGATTCCATCCTTGCCTCTTTATCCCTGGGAGTTTTCAAGATTTACTCCTTTGCGATACGTGAATAAGGCCTTCTATCGATTAAGTGTCCATAAGCAAGTATATTACGGGATTGAAAGTAAAATACAATAAAACACCATTTGGCTGCTAACATTTTGATACCAAAAATTTTACTTATTAGAAAATTTTAAATTGAAATTTTTATTTTTTTTTTTAAATAATCAAATTTTTCCCATTATAAGTAAAGAATGGATAAAAATTGTATGATCTGTATCTTTAAATTTTAATTTCTTCTAAAAAATTTTAAAAAAATGCGTAGATGCAACGGTCTATGTTGAAATTATGTCATAATAAAATATGCGAATCCGTAGTGCTTGTCAAATTTAGTCGTTAAAGGACTTCCATTTCTGAAAAACTTTATAATGCTTTATAATTTCTTTTAATGCTTTATAGTGCTTTATCTGAACTTTATAATTTCTTTCATAAGCAAACTATGAACAAGATGACGATTTGATAATTTCAGAGTAACCCTGAAACCTTTTTGGTAAAGATTGATAGCATAAAAGGTATTATTGTGCTAAATATTTTTATGTTTGTTAATCCATCCTGTGATTTTTGCACTTAAATTGAATCAAAAAGAAATTTTATTTAAAAAGGCATAACCAGTCACTGAAATTGGAGCAAATATCAATGATTGGTTAAGCAACACTCAGTACAGAAGTAGAAATTAATAAAACATGCCAAAAATCACATACTTCTTCTTTGATTCTGAATATGTATGTTATCTCACTTACTTCTGACCAGCCTGTAAAGTGGTTATGACCCTCGGCCATCACTGAGTGGGTTCGAGCTCAAATCCCGAATAAAGCATGGATGTAAACCTGGAGAAATATTAAATTTTCTACCTGTAATGAATCTCAGTTTCGTTAACGAAAACATGTTCATGTTTGGAGTCCTCAGTCCTGTCAATAAATTGTCTATACTTCTGATTGTTTGTTCTTTCTCATGCACACTAGAGGGAGACACGTGACAAAAAAGCATTGATTCAATCATTACAGATATATTTACAAGTATGTATGTGCATATGTATTAGATCTTCTCGTAAAAATAGGATCAAACTTTGATCCTAATGAGTGCTGCAGATAAAAGAATACGGTCTGAACCTAACGAGTTATTCAGAAACTTCCAAAAATTTTATGATCCGCAAAACAAAGTTTTAATAATATTTTTACTTCCGTTTTTACCAAATTTATTTAAAACGTTGATCATTCTGTTGTCTAGAAATGAACCATTGAAAATTGGCTGTATTTTGTGAAGATAATAGGGAATTGTTTGTATAGTTTGTCCCCAATTTATAAGCTATAAGAGAAAGAGATTGTACGCGTTTATATAGGTGAAAGTTTCTTGGACAAGAAATTTACTAAGTGGGAAAATGTTTCTGGTTCTGGAATTAAATACTAGAAACATCATTATAAAGGACAACAATATATTAAACAGCCGCATATTCTGCTCAATAAAAATCAAAAATATTTCTTGTTAAGCAATAATTCCTTGTATTTGAACTTTTTACGTAAATAGGATTACGTGTATGTGGTGACAAACAAGCTTTTTTATAATGGAAAAATGTAATCATTTAAAAAGATACTCATAAAAATGAGTCTTCTTACTCGAAAGTAAAAGAAAATATTTTTTGTTATATTAGCCACATTATAAATCAGCACTGCCCGGAAGTAGGAGAACGTTTTCTGAACTCAACGTTCGAAGTTTTCTTTCGCCGTAATAAACGAGGACTTGGTGCAGCTCTCCAAGAACACAATGCAATTTCGGAGCGGGCTTAAAGATATGAGCAAAGCGAAGGATAATGAGAACAAAGTGAAACAATTTATCTCCGGAAAGAAGATAAAAAGAGAAGAAAACAAAGAAAAAAACATTGTTTTTTTCCTCTGTGCCCACGTATATAAAGATATTTATAAGCACACACACACATACACAGAGAGGACTGGGTTTCAATTGTCTCGTCGTTTGTTTTCTTTGGTTTCAAGACAGAGAGTCAGACAAGAAACACCAAGGATAAAAAAAAAGAAAAAAAGAACAAAGAAGAAGAAGAAAAACACTGTCTATGTACCTATGGAAGGTGGGCACGACCGGTGTCCCGGAGGGCATTTTCTGCCCGGGCGTGATCCGGTTGAGAATAGGGATTTTGTTTCAAAAACGTGATTTCGAATTTGATGAGGCGGTGTTTTCATTTTTTCCCCTTGGTTTTTCTCCTGCAGAAAAAGAAAAACTGTATTGATAAAGGCGGGGAAAACTCATAAAAGTTCTCCATGGTTTTTCTATTTGATTTCATTTCTTCTTAAACTGAGTTCCAATGCACTTAAATTTGAAATCGCCAAATAATTCAAAACTTAATTTAATAAAAAAATCTAGTCCTTGATCGTGGGGTTTATTCAATAGAACTTGTAATTTCTGTTTATGTGTGTTCTAATAGCTGTTATATTTCACTTCGAAAGCAGTTAAATGCAGAGGAAAATAAGATTTGCGTTGTAGCAGCAATTCTTTTAAAAAATTTGTTCTACATAAAGACTAGATCAAAGAACTCATAGATTATGAATTAGTAACTTAAATATTTATGTTACTCATCGTTTATTGTTTATTTTTATATACGCATTTATGAAATGAAAAGTAAATAAAATTAACAGTAAGTTTATAATTTAATTTCATATGTTGTAAATTTTCATTTTAACAAAATTACTCCTAAATTTCATTTACGGTCAAGTTACTTTAAAGATAGATTTATGAAATTTAGCTTCCTTGGATTTTTCAATCAAAAGCTTTTAATACTGCTTTGCATAATTTTATGAAACTGTTGTTGCTATTGCTCCCGAGGCCAGCAGCGCTAGTCCAGGTCCATGAGTGCGTACACCTTCAAAAGGTGCATCCACCATAAGTAGATTTTCCATCAGATCTCTCCCGGAGAGACCAAGACATTGAAGAATATGTTCAAGAGAAGCCTTTTCATTTAAATACTTGGAGCAAATTTTGAATTTCTTCGTACCCTCAACAAATTTCAAATAATTAAGATGGCCACTTCTGAAACAGGCAAAAGCCGTTTGTTCTTGTTTATTAAGACCAGTAGCCAGGGAAGCACTAGGACGCGGTAACCAATGAAGCTCAGGAAGGACAATCCAAGTGGTTTTATTTTCGTGTTTAATCGTTGAGTGAATCTTTTGAGATGTGAGAGGTGCCGATGGTACACCATCCTCAGACCCACCAGCTTTGGCCAAAGTGTCCGCAATCTGATTTCCCTCGATATCCACGTGGGATGGAATCCACTGTAGGTGAATATGGTGCGATACGAACATCCGTTTTAACATTTGAAGTATTCAAATCCCAGTACTGTTTCTCACTTGTTGCCATCTGGCCAAATGCTGTATTGCCCTTATACTATCAGATAAAATCCAAATCTCAGTTCCATGAGGAAGTGAATTCAGGGAGTCCAGGGCTTCCTCTGTGTCAATAAGCTCTCACTACGTTTTTTAAACTAATTTAGTTTAATACTTAAATTCTAGTAATGCGTTCATATTTGCTTATAACTTATTTATTTATTGCCATAATCAACATAAAATTATTGTGAAAATATTATATACTAGTGATAATATTATATGTTAAGTATTATTGTGAAATATATATAATATTATATATTATTGTGAAAATATTATATATTAATCTATAGACCTGGAAATTTTAATAATTGCATAATGTTACGTAATTGCAAAAGACAAATTAGCTTTAGAAACCGTACATGTATTTAAATGTACTAACTATAAATTTTATATTATTATTTAATGTTAAAATAAAACATTTTATGAATTATCTTAAGGAAAAGAGTTCTTTTATGATGGAAAATGATGTTTCACATAAATGAAAATATCTTATTTTGAACTATCTTCAAAAATACATTTTATATAATTATCTTCATAATGCCTTGTATAATAAAATATTGATATCGGAAAAAAAAAATTTTTGTGTAAAATAATTAAAAAAATCGGGTAATATCAAAACTTATACAAAAACATTCTTTTATCATGTTTCTTTAATTTCATCAATAATTAACACCCTTTAATTGCATTTAGATCTATTTATCCTTTTTTCATCCAAATTTCTGCAGAAATATAACTTTTCTGAAGTGCTCACAAACTTCAAATTCAAGTGCTATTAGTAGGATCAAGATCATCAGAGTAAAAAGTTATTATAGACACAGTTATTGTTGTACAAAAGAAGATTGGTGCTCTTTCTGCTTTCTGCATTATACGTGTATTGAAATGGATTATCTGGGAAGTTTTACGGGTTTCCTCCCTTTCACCACTTGAATACGGACCACTGTCTATGAAAAGTCCTCTAGGAAGACTGCAATGCGTGATGGATATTAAAAGGTTGTAGAACAGCTTGCAGACGAAGCTGTCCAATAAGTTGAATAAAATTATACTATTTAACAATATTTTTAAAACATAATTATATTATATTTATTATAATAATAAACAGGCTGACCGATGACTAAGTGGCTAGCGTTCCTGAATCCTGAGATATGGATCCCGGGTTTTAATCCCGGTTCGGGGATGGATGTTACTTTCTTTCTCTGTTCTCTCCGTGTTTCTCTGTCCTTTCTTTTGTGATGATGTATGTATGTCGCCCACCCTATAAACGTGTTTGTGGTGGTATGGAGCGGGTAACGCTATTCACCTCTGTGACACAGGTTCACAGGTATCCTTTTGGCAACGACAAATGAGTAACAGTTTCTGGCCTTGTTGTGGCATAGGGTTCATCACCCAAGTGGCCGCCGTTGGAAAAATAAATATATAATGACAAGCAGTGAAATATTTCTTTCATTTATACTATTCAAAAGGAAATTTCAGTAAGTGTTTGTAACTAATAGAAAAAAGACTTGAGAAATTTAGCTAAAATCTTATTTAATCATCATCAAAATAATCAAAGCATTCGTATATCCTTTTGAGTATTTTTTATTTAATATTTTTCTTTAGAAAATGGCTCTGATAATAAAAAATAAATGAAATTTTTTTTTATATAACATGACTTTTTGTATCTGAGGAACATAGATAAAATTTTGTAGGAAATAAGCATACAAATATTTATAAAGGAATAAAAATCACATGTAATAGATGCATCTTCAACGTGTAGATGCAATAGTTCTAATTCTATTAAGTAGCATACTTTAAAATGAGTTCACTCAGCATATTGTGTTGTGTGTGTGTGAATAAAGTAAATGACACAATATTTCCAATATATCCAATGTGTATATATACATGCATACATATATATATATATATATATATATATATATATATATATATATACATACATATATATATATATATATATATATATATATATATATATATATATATATATATATATATATATATATATATATATATATATATATATATATATATATATATATATATATATATATATATATATATATATATATATATATATATATATATATATATATATATATATATTGTTTTACTAAAACATTTAAATCGCTATGTTTAAATAATATATACTACATTTTGAAATGAATATAAAATTTAAAAATCTTTTTCTCACATGCGCAAATATGGAGGCTTGGATAGGTTATTATTAATTTTATGTCATTTTTTTGCACACGAAGGCCTGTTGAATGGGCTTCGTGTGCTTAGTTTAAAGTGGATTCTGAATCATTACAACCATGGTATGAATTGAATCTCGTAATTCATACCATGGTTGTATGATAAAATGAATCATTTTATCATTCATCCACACCCCTGGTATGAATTGAATCTCGTAACTGTAGAACTGATAGCCAGACATACAAGGGCGTATAACAATAAGAAGTTTCTAACAAAACTATCATTTCGGTGAACCATTGTATGTAGCTATAAATAAATTTAAAAAATTGATTACTCAACAATTTAATTAATTGTAAAAGAAACTTTTTCAATTATTTCTATTCATTAACTTAAGCAGATTATATTTTAATCTAATTCGTGAAGCATATTATTAAGAACATTGACTCATTGAGGATGCTTGTAAATATATCACAGGAGTTATGTACAGTAGAACTCCAATTATCCGAATTACTTTCAGAATTTCAGAAAAATAAATTAGATTGAAGAAGAGAAGGATAAATGAGAAAAAGGATAAAGCTCAATAAAAAGATAGGTAAAATAAGGGGCGGGGAGAAGATGAGAATGACGTGTCACTTGAGGGATTCAAAAACAGTCATTCGAAAATTCCTGAATGTTCAGAAATTAGTGCTAAAGATATAGGAGGATGGATTTGGAGTGATATCCTAGATTTCAAATTGCAGATGATAGTAAACTTATTGAAAGTGTTGATTAAGAAGACACACTCGGTGTCCAAGTTGAATTATCACATAAGGAACCATTTGTGGGCTTTAAAACTGCTTTGAAGTGGACAGAGTGTGACCACATGCAAATTCTCACTGTCCAGTGACTACGCAACTTGGTTGCCCAAAAATGGATGAAGGCAGCGAAATGGTTTTCCTACGACCGAAATGTATGGCAAGCAACTGTACACAAATATTGTATCAATTTACAGCACTTGTAAGTACCTGAACATTTAAAAGTATTGCATTTTCAGTTAATTGATTAAAAATAAAAATAATTACTTCACACATACACAAAATATTTAAGAAATTCAACGAACTTTTTAAATTTACGTTTCACAAATCTGCTCTTTATTTTTCATCAATATTTATGGAAAATAATTTTTAATGGTGGCATAAGCATAAAAATATATACAATTTTTTCTCCCATTTCATGAATTAAAATATACTCTTTTCTCCAAAAAAATTTGACTATCTAAATATTTGATTGCCTGAATAAAGTTCGGACCTACTTGATAAGGATAATTGAAGTTTTACTGTATGTGTATTCTGATTCCTAGCTTGCCTTTATGTAAAACATAAAAGTTGGTTACATTTTATCAAAATGTAATTTACTTAATACAATAAACAAAAAAGGCTTAAATTAGCTTAAGAAAAGAAACCGATTAATAATTATTTTTATTTATATATCAAACTCTTAGCCTTTAGACGTTAGAAAATCACTGTATACAGGAATTTCATGAAATATTTGTTCAACAGTTATTTAATTCGATTTGTTTTAATACATAATTAAAATAAAAACAAGTAGGCCATTATATTTATTAAATGTTGACAAGATGAGACAGGGCGTGATTAGAGCCACCATTATTCTTTGAGCAAATCATGTGACTCAGCCCTACTTAATTTTCTAATATCAGAAGCAAAGAGCATCCCAGTAATGGCTGGAAGAGAAACACTGAAAACAAGGCTGGCTACAAGCCAGGACAAAGAAAGGAATTTTCCTTCAAGATTTGAATAAAAAAATATTTCCTTGTTACCTCTTGCCGAGAATATTTAACAAAATTAAATTAAGAATAATTACAAAACTTCCTTTTTATGACTAGAAATACTATTTTTTTATTTAAAGTTATTTTTTTTAAAATTTAATCTTTCAAAAAATGAATATCTCTCAGAGTAATATCGTTAAGATGAGGGTTATATTTTTCTTTTATTTGTTAAAAAGAAGGCAGAAGGGGGTAAGGAGAAGCAGACTTTCATTTTAATCTTGCATTTGTGCCAAAATTTCAATTTAATTTTCTGCGTCATTTGTAATCTCATTGGTAAGCAACCACTAGAACAGCAATTTTGAATTTTCTTGACAAAGAACTCGGAAAGATAATTCATTATTTTAATCATTAATTTTGTATTCACATTTTTTTGCATCGTTTGCTGTGATACAATTGGCCAGTTCATGTTGAGACGAAACTGACTTGCTGCTTTTCTGATACAGCTGACTTTATTTACATACATTACGTTTTATTTTTGGTAATTAATTACATAATGCATCAATTATACAATTATTTTTTTAAAAATAAATTAGAATAAAGTGAACTCATTTTGGGTAATCTGAACAAGGTGTTATTTTTCTACTTTCTTTGGCCTTCATTTAAAATAGATATTTATGTAAATTAGAGAAATGAATGTTTTATGTTAATTCCCGAGAGAAATAATTAATTTAGGAAGTTCTACAAGAGAGTACCAACGTTTCCCAAAAACTACTGTACATTCTAAGATTAAATTTAAATTAAAACATTATGCATTTCATTAATAATCTTAAAAGTGTAGAAATTATTCTTATATTTGTTTAATACTAGAAACGTTCTCTTAAATTTCCCCACAACACTAAAGTTCCCGATAGATTTCTACTTTTAAATTGAACTTTATTGTTAATTTAAATTCATGTTTTAATTATATAAACATCGTTGCAGTTATCAACAAAATATTTTGATTTGATAACAACAAATTGTATATTAAAATTATTTCTGTTCTTTGTATTCATAATTCCCATTCCATTTAGTACAATTATGCCTGTATTTTTTTAATAATCTCTTAATTTAGACAGCAATAGATATATAATCCAGTGATTATAATTATAATAAAAGCTTAGCATATAGAGAATTTATAATCATTTAAATAAAAAGTGTGAATGTATTACCCTTTATTGAAAGTTTCAGATGTTAAAATAATTTCACGTCTAATTTAATAAATTTTATCATTAATTAACTTGCATTTCAAAATCACAAATTTTGATAATCAAAAATATCCGAAATTCATTATTAAATTCATAATAAGAAGTATTTTTTGTGTAGAAACTGGATTATGAGGCAAATATTATGTTTGAGGTATATATAATTATTATTATATGTAATATTATGTTTGAAGTATATGTTATGTATGAAGTATATGTTTGAAGTATATCAGCTTATGCCCCAAGTGTGTTTTAGCCTTACATTTGTCAATTGTCTTTGGTTCGTTATGTCTTTAAGTATTTTTAGGCAAAACATAACCTTATAAGTTAATTAATTAATGTAGTTAAAGATGAGTATTCACATAAATGTGTCCATTTACTGAGGATTTTATTGTCAGATCTTACTGGAAGTGTAAACATAAGGTACTCGGGTGAGTGAGGGCTTGTTTCGTGTTTGATGTATGTAGGTTTGGTTTGTTGCTTCACGATCACTTTTTTCGCAAAAAATATCTATTTATATCGGGATTTAAATTTTAAAGTCAATAACTATCAGTATTCATCTCCGAAAAGTAATCAAATCAACAAAATGTTTTCGAAAGCCATTCGGTTTCCAATTGGGGGAACGAGTTATCACTTTCATTAGTAGGAGGACTTTAGGTATTACTCTAAGTTCAAATATAAGGTACTTAAGTGAATAAGGGTTTGTTATGTGTATAAATGTTATGTGCTTATATAAAGAAAATTAAAAAAACTGACCATTTAATTACCAACTGGGAAAGAAGTATTTAATGTGATTATGATCAAGAGTGAAGTATTTAGATATTAGTCTAATTACAATGTAGCTTAGGTTTTTCTAAATATAAGGAAAATATATGTATGAGAGCTTGATATGTATATAAAGTGCTTAGGTTTGGTTTGCTTGTTACTTAATATTCACATTTTGCAAAAAAGACATTTAAATCTAGACTTGAATTTTAAAGGGGGTTACAAACCACTACCATGCCGTGTAAATCGCACCAATGGACTGTTTAATTGGAGACTAAAGTGCTAACTATTCAGTTGCCAACAATGAAAAAGGTAATGGGAACTGTAGTATAAAGAAAGATTATACAAGCCATCTTTCAATTTTAGACCAATTGTGGTAAAGTGAAAAATGACCTGCAATTATAAGTAGCTTAAATGATGTATGTTTACTTTCAATAAAGTACTATGGGACTCTAATTTGTATAAGAAATAAATTTATTTCAAAACAATTATTCACTTCAAATTGAGGATTTATTCATTATTGAAGATTAAGTTACCAAAATCCTTCATAAACATAGCGTGATTAAATAAGAGATGGCTTGTTCTTAGTATAATATAAATTTAATTAAGTATGTCATTGTTGCAAAACATAAAAAGTATATTAGAGAATTACAGCTTCGGAGCCATGGTAGCCAAGTAGTTAGGGTATCGGCCTTCCATCCAGAAGTGCAAGATTCGATTCCCAATGCCACCAAATACCCACCTAGTACATGCGATATATGTACTCGTTAAATATGTGGAATCGAAAGTCCTGTGAGTGAGCAGTTACCATAGGTGCAATGGCCTGAAGAAAATCCCCCCCCTCCTTCAGATCAATGTCAAAATTCAGGGAGTGAATCCTTTGGTGGTGCCATCTATTGAAGGATTTAAAAAAGTGCAAAGAGATGTACTTTCATTTTTGTTAGTGATCTGATTAAAACGAAAGATACTCCCTATTGACTTAAATTCGCATAGCCAAGGCATAGTGAGCTTGACTTGTCCAAGTGTCATAAGTATCATAACATAAGCAACTTCACAATAGGTATACGGTGCTTAATTGATAACTTGTTATAAGTATAAAGATTACAAATGCAATAGATTTTTTTAAGATAAATATAAGAAACTTAATAGAAAATTAACTAAAATAAGAAACAATAAATGAAGCGATAAAAAAGCAAATACTTTCTAATTAGGGAAAAAAATCCCGATTAAAGTTTGAATGAAGCATTGAGTGCTTTGATCGAGAAAGTTACTAATAGAATAAAAGACTTCTGGCATTTCAGAGGAATTCTGATAATGCTTCTAAAATAAACCCATCTGATAAAATGATTTATCAGCACTTGATGATCTTAATAACTTTTAATTTCCAGCAAAAATATTCTTTGCTGTTGCCAATAGCGGAAAGGGAAAACAATCATCCACTCAACAACAGCATAATTGAAATTTATGGACTCAAATCAGAATTAACGTCCACACTGATAAAAAAAAAAAGTAAAGCCCGGTAGCTTTAAGCCCTAAGCTTATTAATTCTAAATGTATGAAAATAATCCGTAGATGGCTATCAGAGTGAGAATAATAAATTCGCACAGAATTATGTTTCCAGAAAGTGATCACGCGACCCTTTTGCAGCCAATCGGAAGGGACTATTCTGATGGAACAGCAAAATCACGGGCGCCCTGGGTCTTCATAAAATGTTTGGATTTTTTCTAATGAGAAGCAGTGGGTTTCCTCAATTACGAAAGTACCTCTGCGTTGTAAAATCACTGCAATTTAGCTGTCAAATAACGTACCAACTTTTTGGGGGTACGGTTCTAGCCAGATCTAGACGCTAGTAAGAGATAAGCACACGCGTTTGATTCAGTTATTGCACGCTATGGTCTCTGCTCTGTTTGTGTAGCCTTCAAAGTTGTTTCGATGAAAATAAATGTGAAATGTTATTGTGTTGGGGGAATGAAAATGTACGCCATACAAACTGCTTTTACTTTTTCATATATTTTATTTCCTTTCTTGATATGCATTTGACTATAATTGTTGCATCTTCTCTATAATTTAAGTTGGCCATGGATAAAATTCTTTTGTCAGCTATAGTAATGCCAAGTTTCCTTTTTTTTTTTGACTTTTTGTAGCTAGATTGCTGTTGAGCTTTGATTTTTCGAAGCTGTAACTTCATTTCTGAAACATAATTATAACTATTTAAACATCAAGTTTATACAATTTATGAATTTAATAATGCATTTAACATTAGGGACATATTAATTATAATTCTAGTATTAAATTTATTATTTTATATGCATTTTATCTCCTATATCTATTCAATTAGTGCTGCAAACATCTTTAATTTTTAATCTCAGATTTTAATCAGTTGGACTGCAGTTAAATTTTCATATTTGAAATGAATACATCGTACCTGAAGCAAATTTATAACAAATTGAAATCCAAGTTTAAGCAATGTATACGTTTCATTATATACCTGGTTTATCTATTTAATCAGTTACCTTTGTAATAGGTAATACCCAATCTTTTTAATTATTTTATACTCTTTGAATAATAAGATTCAGATAAACCTTTAAACTTTTTAATTTCAAAAATGCTGTATCCTACCTGAAATAGCCAATCAATAAACTGTTAAGTATATGTAATGATTGCGCGTGTGATTATGTAATATATATATATATATATATATATGCTTAAATATACTTAATTAAATAAATTTTAGGTTGTGCAAGAGTAAACTAATGACACATTTCATTACTAATTTTAATTTAATTGATAAAATTTTATGAATAATATTATCAGAGATCAGTTTATAAAAGAATATACCCGCAAATCATACAGGTTTTTTTTAAAAAAAGTTTAAATTAATAAAAAAAAGTCTTTTGAATATAATTAATTGAAAATACCTTTTTGATGACGTTATATTTGTCACATAATTAATTCAAATATAACATATAAAATATTTTACATTTCCTACTTCACATAAAACTTTTATAGAAAGATAAATGTATTTTCTTACATAAAATGCTTACAAATAGATAAAAATTTATTCATGAAATTTCCGCATATAGTGCTAGAAAAAAAATGAAGTAATTTAAATATTTTCTTTTAATATTCTTTATAGTTTTTCTATCTAGATATAAGCTCAAATAATTTTTGGTATTTTGATGGGTAAAATCAAACTGTCATCAAATTAATGTTAAAAGTTATTTTAATAATGCCTTTAAATCACAAAAGTTGAGAAACTTACGGCGAACGAATCAGCTTAATTGCTCTTTCTTAGGAAACTAAAAAGAACAGTTTTACAAATAGTTTACCCTGTATAATTTTTAGAACAATAACGATTACTTCAAATTAGCAGTTACCGTAAATTATTGAAAAATAACGATATTGAGGCTCTGTGCAAGTTACCTGTTATCAGAATCACTAATAAGCAAGAAATGCGAAACATGAACCAGCTTGAAATTTTATGCTGAGTAAGATAAATTTTCAGTAGCGTTGATAATTCTCAGAAATTGAATGTTTACCGATAAAATTCAAACAAGTGTAAAGATGCCTATTAAAGTAATGAAGCGTAAAATAAAATAACTTCCAGCCTACGGAAGCGTAAATATTCTCCTGAAGCTAGAAGATGAGTGGGAGTAGATGCAAATGAAGTGCACGCTTCATCAAACAACTAATGACTCAAGTAGTGATTGATTCGGAAGGGCAAGGAAGGGATTCCTATTTATTCACACTGATTTTTCTTTTACCCCAAGATTTATTCTGGGGGAGCAGGAAGCAAAAAGAAATTAATGCTAAACTCCAACGACTGAAATTGTTTTAAAAACAAAGCGATAGTAAGTGACGAATGATATATCCAGGCACGAATGTGATTTACGATTTTCTAGGAGGAATTCGACATGCCATAGCAGATGATTTGTTTTATCGAAATTTTTTGTTTGAATTCATTGATTTGTTATTATTATTATTTTATTTAGAAAGTAATCCCCAGAGAAAGAGAGATTCGAAGATAATACACAAAATTATGAATAAAGAGAACACATATATACTAATATGCATTTGACCATTTTACACATATGAAGGACTTAAACATATTTATTTTTTGAGAATTAATAAAAATATTATTTCTTATAACATTTTAGATTTACTATTTTACGAAATTTAAAAAAAAATACTGGTTTTTGCCATTGATACATTTCTTTTTTGTTAAAAATTTAATTGCTTTTTTGGAATTTAGAAACATGTAATCCGAAAAGCAGATTAAAAGATTTTTGAATATAAGAAGTTTATTGTGTTTGGTTACACTTTAAATTAAGTTAATTTTGCTCTGGAAAAATTAAATCTTTTTTTAATGCCCGGCTGCCCTTAAACCTTTGCCATATTCAGCTCTATAATGGGCGAAATGATGGCATTTTATATAGTGAAGCACCTAGTGGTTGTACCATCTTTTCCCCGAAATTAAAGGTATAAAGAAAGACAAATAGAAGGAGGGAAAGAAACAGCCATGAAGAAGCATGTTTAGGGATCCAGAAAGAAACATAGTTAGGGAAGTAAGATTTGAACCCGGGACCTACTGCTTCGAAGTTAGAGACTCTAACTTCTCCGCCATCGGTCGGCTGAATGTGTGTGATTAAAACTTCAAAGTATGTATCCGTATATATACTTTGAAACTTTTTAATTCGTTGAAGGGAAGTTTCTTGAAAGAAGTTAAATTTTACAATGTAAAAAAATATTTAAGAAAGATAGTGTCAAATAATGTGGTTTTCTTTTTTGACATCATGTAGTAGACAGTTAAACGACGTAAGGGATGATTTTTCTGTGTCGCAAGGGAGGTAACATGGAAAAATCCCAAGCACCCACCCAGATAAATATACTTGCGAAAAGTGTGAACGCTACAACTATCTCCCGTTATTGAGCTACAAATGGAACAAACTCAAGATCTTTCTCTTTGAATTTCTAGTTTTGCCATTAATCCACCGTATATATATATATATATATATATATATATATATATATATATATATATATATATATATAAGCCCAGATAAACGTATTTTATCTAATTCTGTCTTAGCACAAATGACTCCTCGGTATGATTATATTGTTTTTTCATGTATAGCTTTCATGATAGCTACAGGCAGTGCCACCTATCAGTAATTATAACTATTTTCACTTACAGACATTTCTTTACGCAATCGTAAGTAGTAATGTAAATAGTATTCTTATTATTTATCTGTGTTAAAAAAACTGTGTTTTAGCATTTTAGCAGATGTAACTTAGAATACTTTTTTTTTTATCAATTAGTTATAATTTTTGATTTTTTTTAAAATTTATCTAAATATATATATAGAAGTTTATATATTTGCTTTTATTATCATTTGCACATTCAGTAATCAGAAAGTTTCATGTTTTTAAACAATATCTAAAGTAAGTAAAATTTTTATACAATTCAAATCATAAAATTTACTGATTATGTGGTTCTTCTGTTTAATTTATAAGTTAAGTAGATATACTGTTTAATGTAAAGTTTTTCAAGAAGCTTTATCAAATTAGCTTCAGAAAGGTTCGATTGGATTAATTTTGGTGATCTTTACCGTAATAATCATTCATTTGTGTACTCGTGTTTTTTTATTATTCAATAAAAAATTATTAAGACAAATAAAGCTCTACACTAAATCACAAAAATCACTATTTCGCCTTCATCAAATTCTTAGATAAAATTTAAGAAGTAACTTTGTTTCAGGAAAGAAAATCAGTGCAAACTCGAGCACTTTATGATACAGAGTTATGAAATTCTTGCAATTATCGATAATTTTATGTACCTATGAACAATCTGTATTCTGTAACTGATATTTAGTTGAAGATATATTACTATGTTAAGCAATTACTAAGAACTCTCGTCAAACTTAACACCTGTAATCCTTAACTCACTTCTACAAGGGTAGAAAGTCGGGACTTTCTCTAGCTCTTTCCTGAGATAAGAAATCCAGCACTTGCATTGCACGTCTTGCCTCTGGCCACCTGAAATGCGTCACTTTTTTAGCGGGTAACAAGACCTCCCCCCCTCCATCTAAATGCCACGGACAACAAACTTCTCCTGAACACATCGTGGATTGTATGAATATACTATGGGAGCACTATACTATGCACTTCTCCCCGCCTTGTCTTCAATTTCCTCTCCGTCAACGGGTTCTTTGATTTGGTCTGACTCCGCCAGATCCCTTGAAGATAAGCAACAGCCATCTCTAACTGATATTCAGTTGAAGATATATAACTATGTTAAGCAATCACTAAGAACTCATCGAACTTAACACCTGTATTCTCTAAGTGGTATTTAGTTGAACATATATTACTGTGTTAAGCAATTACTAAGAACTCATCAAACTTAAAATAACTAACCATCAAATCTAGACTTTGATCTGAATTTAATGGCGTGCATTTAATAAATCATTCAATATATCAAAGCATAGCAACCAAAATCAAAAGCATTACGTAGAACTTTTACACTCATCAATAACTATAAATATTTATGAATAATCTGTGTTCTCTAACTAATATTTGGCTAAAGATCTATTAGCATATTGATTAACCGCTAATTTCCTTCTATCTAATGGTTTGATGACGAACATTCAACGTATCGTTAAATGTACCAAAGCATGGCGAACAAAATCAAAAGGATTAAGGAAAGTTTGGCAAGATGGAGTTTAAGCGTTTATCCAGTAAAAACTGTCATCCTTGCGAGTTTTGTCTGCAATTTTTAAAACAATTAACATATATAGATACTGATGAGGAATGAAAAATTAATGATTTTAATCTTTTAATGTCTTGCTGCAGGCAAGGTGAAAAGGTAAAATTAAAGGAAATGCACTCATTTGTGTTCAGAATAATAAATATCACCTGCGTTTGTTATTAAATTTTGACTCTTGATAGATCGATCTAATTATAATCTTTTCGATCATTGGAAAAAAAAAAACTTTTCTTCCAAGTTTACCTTCCAAGAAATATCGGGACGAAAATAAATAATTAATGCCATGCTGTGAATGAGATTACGTTGTGAAAAAATTTAATTCAATTAGAAAAAAACAAAAGATCTTCTCCTTTCTACATGTAAATTAAGTTTCCAGATACAATGATGGATGAAATTATGGAAACTCCATCCACTTGCAACCATTTGGAACATTGCTCAAGTGGTTGTGGTCAACGCTTCGAGAACTTATTTTCACTCTGCACACATGAAAAAAAGCAACAAGCTTAATAAATCATGTGAGAATGAGGCAACTCGCTTGAAGGTTGATTTTCTGCAATTTGGTTGCTTCATTCCAGGCTAGAGATTTACAATTTCTATTTGGTATTAAATTACAATTATTTAACAGAACTAGAATTGACTATTTTTTATGAATAACTTTTGTAAATTTTTATAGAAAATATTTCTGGAAAAATTTATTAAAGTTACTCATTAAAAAAAGGAATAAATTAACTGATTTATATGAAAACATTTTTTTAAACTTATTAATGAGATGAATAAATCAGTTTAAAAATTTATTATTATGTTAATTTTCCATATTTGAAAAATTTCACAACCTTGAAATTCTAGATTGGCATATTATGCTCCTTTTTTTAAAAAAACTGTTGGTAAAAATTCAAATATAAATTAAAGCACGAATCAAATTATTGTATTATAGCTATAATTTTTGAGTTTTTAAATGGAAATATATTGTGCAGTTGCTTTTCGTTAATTAAAAAAATCCCTGTGCAAAATAATTCTGAATGTTGGGAATTTATAAAATTTAAATGTCAGGAAAAAGTTTAACCGAGATTCCATACTTAAATTTTTTTATGTTATTAGAATATGTTTAAAAATTATTATACAAGAAATTTGATATAAATGAAACTAAAAAAAATCAACTAGAGTTTATTAAGCAGTACTTTATTATGTATTCTTCTATTCTAAAAGCATAATTGTTATTTACATCAAATTATTTAAATATGAAGGCATAAATATGTAACATATATTTGATTTATAATTTCATTTTATATTTATTAGTTGTAAAGAATATGAATACATTATTAACATTATTAACTTTTAGGTCAGCAGTTTCTTTCTCCGCAGAATTTACTAGAAAATATATATATATATATATAAAGTGGTTGTTTCTTTCATTTTAGTTGAGATCATGATTACACCACTTTATTACGATTCTCATTGGTTTAAAATATCCATGAGATCAGATAATGTGTAATATACGTTACATCGCATTGAGACGAGGTCGTAAATCCGATTTATCGACGAATTTGCTACTTGTCTTTAAATCGCATTCTTCGAGCGGCAGCAAACAAAGCGAAGTTCGCCATCGAATGTTTGAGTGTCGTTGGCGATGAGACAAATCGATTCATTGTTTTACCTGTAATAAAAAAGTATTTTTAATTACAATTTTTCTGTTTGTAAAAGTTAACAAAATCATGAAGCTTACCAATTTTTCCAAATACAATTAGTTTTCAAATTTTTAGCGATATTGTTTCCATAATTGAACACGTTGAAAATAAAACGGAAGAAAGTAAAAAATGAAAAAGACAAGACAAAATGTTCCCTTTATGATTATTTAAAATCGGGAAGCATGATTTAAATTTTTAATTCTTATTTTGTTACATAGTTTTTAGCGTTTTTATTAAATTATTAATTAGTATTCAATTATTAATTTTATTCCCTCTTTAATAGTTTTCCTACTGAACGTATTTTAAAACAGTTCCTTTACAGCGAAGAAGTTATTTAAAAAAAATATAGTGAAATATCTTTTCCTTAACACCTAAATTCTAATCGTATTACAACATATCGAGTAATTCATATTAATGTTTTTAAAGATATTTTTAAATTCATGGATTTTTTTTGAGATTTAATGTTGTTTTAGATCACAATAAAAAAAATTTTTATTATTTAATCAAATTTTTTTAAATTTATATTTAAATTCATAAAATTTAATTTTTTTTTGTAGTTTGATTGCGTAACATGCCTTCTTGAAATAACTTCTTTGTTAAAGAAAATCTCTCGGAAAAGATTTGTGGTTAATGGGGAAAACACTTAGTAATTTTTGAATCCTTACTATAGTACAATATTTTTTAATTAATTTTTGAATTAATTTTGAATATTCCTAACTGTAATACGATATTTTTTTTAATTAATTTTGAATATTCCTACATGTAACACAATATTTTGATCGGTTCTCAAATTTATATTAAATTTTTTACTTTTTTGTGTTTTATTTTGATGATTAAAATTTTATTCCGATCACAATAATTCCTTTTATTCGTTTCATTTTATAATTTTGTTTTTTAGTTTGTTTGAGAAATATAATATTGTTTGAATTGATTTGTTTGTAAAAACACATAAATTTTCAAGCAAACGAAAAAAAATTGTTGAATATAATATTTCATAACATTCACATTTAATAGAGACAAAATACATATATTAATATAAAATGCATCTATTATCAAAAGTTTATTTTTCAATATTTTTCCTTTTTAAGGATATTTAATATTTTAATGAGTGCATTAAAATTTCAATGCTTTTTCATCTAGTAATTCAGCCAAGGAATATGAATATACTTTTTCACCTTATTTTTTGTAAAAAGTAAATTTTCTAGTAAGAAATCGGAGAATATCTTCACTGTTAAACATTTTCATACTTAATCAGATTACAATGTTAATTTTTATTACAATATACATTGCAGTTTTCATTTATGTCTATGAGCTAATATTTTGTTTTATTTTAAATTATAACGTTTTTTATAATATATGCTAAATTTTATTGCAATTTTAATGAAATAATGTATCTAAATATCATGATTAATTAAGTGATTTAAATAGTTTTTTTTTTGTGGAGAGCAAAAATGTAAGATTTTGATTAAGAGCTAGAAATTCGGTAAATTATTAAAACTACTATTTTTCATGAATATATTCCATTAATTAGTTATCATTGGCTTATAGTGTTAAAGGAAAATATTTTAAAATTATATACTTAACTAAATGTTGTAAAATAAAAACATAAAATAATTCTTTTTCTTGAATGTGGTTGTTTATTTTCTTTATACACGCACAAGAAGAAAGAAAACGAAATTCATCTGTTATTGTTCAAACAATTCTCGTATTGAATCCTAATTCTTTCACTTGAAAAAAATGGAATTTACCACTTAACCAGCTTCATCTCACAAATCTGCTATCTGGGATGGCATTTTTATTGCAGTTTCATCATAAAAATGATAAATTATTATCATCAAATGACACTGCATAGACAATTTTCTCCTTTCGAGGATTTTTTTTCTTCTTTTATAAATGGCTTCATGTTTTATTGTCACTGATGGGTATATATATATTTTTTGGTATTCTTTTGCTTTTAATATAATAATCAGAGGTAAGTTTAATGCATTTTAGCATAAACAAGGAGGGATAGTAAGTAGTATTCAGATTTCAAGAAAAAAGTTTTTGTTAAATATTTCCAATCACTTATTTTGGGTGATATGCATACATAAAGCAGATGTACAATAAGCATTTCCTTCTGTTTACAGGTAGTTAAAGTCGAACCTGATACCTTCAGATTACCTGATACCTAAGATTATATGCTTTTAGCCTTGTTCTCACGTGACAATGGATAAAATTAATACAATAAAATTGAACTTGCACAACAATGAATGACACAAGAGGCATTGTTGAAATTTCTGAACAACATATTGAGCACACAACCACACAACCATCAAAGCTCGTAGTTAAAATTTTTGTTCAGGAAAACATTTTTTATACATACATTTTGATATATCTCACATTATATTTATCTTATATTATAGACAATAGCCTTGACTAAAAATCTGGCACAGGTGACGCATAATCCATGTTTCCAAATTCTGATTTTTTTGGCCATGAAGAAATGTTACCAAGATGACGTATCGTGACGTGCTCAATGACGTAAATACTAGGATTGCAAAAATAGAATTTTCTGCATAATCTTCATGTTTATGACGTAACGGAAACAAGGTTGCCAGATACATAAGAAAATAGGCCAAAAAATCACCAATCTCAGAATTTGGCGCATGGATTATACGGCACCTGTGCCAAAAATTTTGGTATTTAAATGGGTGATTTAAATGAACAAGTTGTTTTTCATGAAAAATTAACTTTACTAGATTGCTTGAATGCAGTTAGTTCCAGTAAGTATACATGAACTATTAAATATAAATGAAAAACTTTGTATTTTTAATTTAATAGACGAAGATACATTTACATAATAAACGCAAATAACATTTTACAAAATTATACGATTAAATTATCAAACACATAAAGAAACATTAACAGAATATGTTGGCTTGTTACATAATTTTTATGAAAAAGGTAGCCTAGGGTGACGACGATTGAATGACTCTGAGACACACTCCTTTTAGCTTCGCATGATGATCAAACGACAAGGTCAGCGTATGAGTTGACGATTTTTTCCAAATTTCTCCGCCACACCCATAAAGACAGACGACCGCAATTAATTCCTGCGTCTGGCACTATCAATATACTTGTCTACAAAACGCATGCAATTAATTGTCACCGAAAGACCTACCTGCTGCCCCCCTTTTTATTACTAGACAGCATCGATTTTTAAACTGCAAGAATTATAGTTTTTGTATGTTAGAGATGTAATGCAGTATTTCATGGGTAAATTTAAATAAAAAAATTATAAAATGAGTTTATCTTATCTTTTATATGTATCTTTAGGTTGCACAACACATCAGTGAGTATTACTCTTCAATTATTTAAAGTTTAATAATTTTCAATTGTCGAGAGTTCAATTGTCTCTAATCAGCAATAATTTAATCATAAAATCTGTTAATTGTTACTCAACTCTGAAAATCTACTTAAATCCCAAACAAGGATAAGATGGTATTAAGCTCTTTAAATATTAATACTATGTTCTCTGCATATGATATTATATTCTTTAACAGACCTGCTCAACAAGATGTTTATGATATACCTTCACTTAAGAATGATATGATTAAAGTATACTGAAGTGTGTTTGTCATTTTTAGTACCCTGAATTGTTCACTTTCTCCGAAACATTTATTACACTTTCAATTAAAACACGAAGATTAATACATTGAAAAATTTGTATGCGATATGTAATACCCTTAAATTTTATTTCTTTCTTTGATAGCATCGATTAGGATTAGCTAAGCTAACACATTCAGAAATTTTTAGGAAATATCCGTTGTCTTGAGTTGGTCCTCTCACTGAGACACTCATTTAAAATGCTAAGTATAAAGTTTAGAAATTATCATGTGACATTCAGATCTATGAACTAATCTGCTCACGAAGATACTTATAGTCTTTTTGATAAAAATTCTGAGTAACTTGCATAGACATGAAAGTGATACCAAGTACTTTTAATTTGTTGAGTATTGTACAGGATGGAATGTCTACTTGATAAACATGATTCAATTAATATGATGATTTGTTGCAGCCCCACATTTATCAGGAGACATCACTCCAAAAATGAGGAGCAGTAAATTTCCCATATTAATTAATTGTAATAAAATCAAGGAATTTGTTTTAAATTTTTGTAACCCAATAATATGGGAATATTTGATCTTGTACATTCTAATTCCAGAATAATAAGTAAATTTTGAAAATTTTCTTAACAAAGAGAGAAACAATACATTTCTGATATTTTTCTAATTCCTTAAATTTTTCATCATTGTCCCAAAAGCATTTATCAAATTGGATCGGGTTACAAAAACGCTGAGAATCAAACATTCTAGACCAACTGACAATTGGACTTAGCAGTTTTATATTTTGTAAGTTAAGTAGAATTCAAGACAAATGGAATACAAGATAAAAGAGACTCAGCGTATTGGGGTCTAATTGCTCGCTCAACACAAAGAAACAAGGAAGTGTAGAGATACGATAAAGATAAGAAAAAAAGGTAAAAAAAATAAAAATAAATTATACCTCCCAGCACACCTATGGTTAAGTTTGTACAGAGATTACAGTCCTATAGGTCATTATGACTCAGTTAAGAAGCGTGGAGGTTAGAAGTTGTAAAGAGAAAAAAATAGAGTCGAAATTTTGGTAAGTAAAGCACGTACTAAGTTTTTTTTTCCCCCTGAAGCTTATTGGCTACGCATTCGAGCGAAGAATTAAAACACATATTGTGGCATAAACAGGTTCTGTGGACAGCGACGGCACGTTACCGCCACCCTCCTCTGTTATGATGATTATTTAGTTATTTATTGTTATTTTTTTATCTAAATCCTGCTTGAAAGACTTTAATCCTATTGATATAAATGGGGAAGAGAAAAATAAATCGCTGTCAATGTCACTGGAACCGGGAGAAGAAGGTGTAAGCAGCTTTGTGGATTTTGATAAGATAACGAAAATAGACGTTTGTGTAGAGTTTTACAATGGCAACTGAGCAGTGGTAATTATTCCGTAACGGAAAATGAATCAGAAGGTGAATTTGCTTGAATATGAGGAGTATTTTCCAGGAAAAACTGCTGTTTGGAATCGTTGATTGTTTTTCTTCTTGTAGAATTTACATTTTGCATTATTCTTTTATCAACTGATATTTTTCAATGCATTTAAGGATTACTTTTCATGAAATTTGAAAGGAAAATCAGCATTTTTGATGTTTTTTCCTTCACTATCAAAAGATTTCCCTCAACTCTTACGAATTTCTGTGATTTTTAAATGCTTAATGTGAAATACATAAGGAACAGACTCGTAATTTGGATTAATTCTGCACATTCATACGAACAGATCTTATTCTGATGCCCAACACTGCCCTTAGGATTTAATCCTATTCAATGCCACAAAGGCTGATGTGATGGCATTTTACATAGGTTTACCCAGTGGGTGCACAACCTTTACTCCAAAAGTGAAAGGATAAAAAATCAAACACACAGTGAAAAAAGAACATTCATGCCTGATCCAGGATTCATATTTTCATTTAATTATTAAATAAATGTAAGGATAAGGCTAACAAGAATTCGCTTCAATATAAGAAGCAATCACAATACTTTTTAAAACTTTCAGAATTGTGCATTGATTTTTCATATAAGTACATTTTGGTTTTTAACAAATTTAGAATATTTAAAGTATATTTGTCTGAGAAACAAAGAATTATTTTTCCTAAAAAGATGATTAATATTAAATTTATTATACAAAATAAAAACATTTTAAAAATTTGCATTTTTAAATTTTGTTTCTCCATTTATTTCATTGAGATTTTTTAATTTCTATTTTTATTTCGTATTATTTTCTGAATCTCCTCTTATTACGTCCATCGGAAAATATAAGCAAAATAAATACATAAGATTATGAAAGCTTAAAATATTTCTAGAATTTATTTCAAAATTTAATTCATTAAAATATTGCTTCAAAAATTGTTTTACTTTGTTTATTTTTTTAACATAGATTCTTACTATCTGATTTGGCACATTATTCTCTCCAAACTTACATACCAATTAAAAGACGGAGGCATTAAATTTTTATTTGACGGTGTCTTCTCAGCAAGTAAATCTTCGCTGTGATCAGGTATCGAGCCTTTTACCTTCTGCAAAATGGTGATAAAACCTATGAAAATAGTGGAAAACTGGACAAGGAAGTTTAGACTACAACTTAGTCTCAATAAATGTAATTATACTACATTTGTTCCACACAGGGACATCACCAGGAGACCTGGTATTACCATCTCCGGTCACAGAATCTCCTATACCTCCGAAATGAAATATCTAGGAATCCTCCTAGATCCCAAACTCAACTGGTTTCCGCACTTGAACTGGATCAAGGACAGAATAAGCAATTTGCAAAACAAACTTGCCCAAGTCACTAGGGCCACATGGTGACTTAAACAGAGATTCTCAAACTGACATTATACATGTGTTGTTGAGAGCATAATCCTATATTGCTGCCAGGTGTGGTACCAGGAAACTGTCCGCATCAGTAGAAGCTTGCAATAAATATAGAGAACTGCTCTACTTAAGATCCCCAAGTCTTATAGAACCACCTCTACTGATGCCCTTCAAGTCCTTGCTGGCTGCACTCCTCTGCATCTGAAGGCAGATTCCTATAAGAAACGATTCGAGCTGTGGAATTTTGATTTGGTCAGAAACTGGTTTTCCAAGAAGGCATGGACTCGTACTTTGAGGAATGATCCTCCCCGGACTCATAGACAAGTAGAATGGTCGCCTATTTCTAACCATCTTGACCATTTTGCTTACACCAATGGCTCCAAGATTGACAACAGAGTAGAATGTGCCTCCATTATTCTTTGCAACGAAGTTGTGATCTGGAGCACCAAAGTCCGACTGAATGATTACGCAACAATATTCGAAGCGGAAGCTTCTGCCATTCTTTTTACCATGAAATATGTTTTGGAACATAATGTTCCAGTCTGCCACTTCCACACTAACTCTAAATCTGAGCTATCTACTACATTCATCAATAGTGACGTCATCAGCGACATTAGGGAGATTCTCACGAACAACCCCCAGACTTTTACCTTTTACTGGGTAAAAGTACATGTAGACATCCGTTTCCATGAGGAAGCGGATAAAGCCATCAAAGATTCAACCAGAAATGAGGATATTGGAATCACAGTCCGACTCCGCAGGCAACAGCTTATCACCCTCACCAATGAAGACGAACTGCACAGATGGCAACATCTCTGGAAGTGCTCCCACAAAACTAGGAGACTCTATTCATTCTTTCCTAAAGTATCTAGAAAAATAATCTCTGCAGACTTCTACTTTAACCAGTTCCTCACCGGTCATGGTTCCCTCTGAACCTATAGAAGACGATTCCATGGACAAGAGGACACCTGCCCACATGATGTAGAGACTCAAGACATCAGTCACCTCATATTCGACTGTGAGCACTACGCTGAAATAAGGACACGCCATTTCCCAAGTTCTGCCTGAGCTGATAGAGCTCTACAACTCCTCTCTAACCAAGGCTTCCGGAAGGGAATCCAGGAGATTCTACTACAAGAGATGCATTACCAACTCACTGGTTGACTCCACCTCTTCTGTTCATCGTATATATGCAAAATTTCTTATCTATATTTAATCTGGTATCATACTGTATTGTAACCTTGTTTGTATTTTATCTTGTATCATACTGTTTTGTAACTTTGTTTGTATTTAATTATTATAGGCCAGATTGTCCCCCCTCTTTTAGTCCGAGCAAGTTCCAATGAACGTCTCTCTCGCCCCACAACTTTGAGCCTTTTTTTATAGTGATTTGGGTCACCCCACAACTTGCAGGTAATTCTTTCGGTCATTTGACCTTTGCAACCACCTGAACCTTGGTTTCAGCCTTGTGGTGCATATCTTGAGTGGATTACGCAACGATGTTCATTCACCGCATACCTTCGGGTGGGTCGGTGTTCCATTCAGAAATTACCTTCTGAAAAATAAAACAATCTTTCCTTCAGATAATCACAACATTTCAATGAAAAATATTCCTTATTACGAACAGGGCTATTAATCAGCAAAGGACACCCATAAGTTTTTTTCACGATCTTTCATTATATAAAATTATTGGATAAAATCATTTTATTTAACAGTTAAACTAGTTTTTTTACTTTAAATTTATTATTTATTAATTTGTAAAAGTAAAGCTTTCTTATTTATTGCAAAAATAAAATTAATTATTAATTTTTCCAAAATATTAGAACTGAATTAATTATTAGAATATAACAAAGAAATTGCATTTATTTTATTTTATTTTATTTGAAAGCTAGAGATTATGTAATCTAATTCTCTTAATATGGTTAGGAATAAATAACTATATTATAAAAATATACCAATATCAGGTTTTCGTAACTACGAATGTAACTTTCGTTGATTTTCAAATTTTATTAGCAGATTTGTTGGCAGTTGTCAACTCTAAGCATAGCAATGTGTGACAAAAGCTGTTTGTCTGATTTGATAAGGTGGCAACGATCGAATGTATGGAAGTGTGTATGCCACAGGCTGATTCAGCTAGGTGCCTTAATGTGTCTAATAATGGGAATTCACCGTCTCTGGAATCAATATCAAACCGAAGCTTCTATTTTCAGAAGACATTGACACCAGCGAACTCCCCTGTACTTAACTCCAAGGAGCTTTACCAGTTTAATGGGAGCTGCTGGGACTTTTATTTAAAAATATATTAAAAAATGATATTATAAAAATTTTTACAACAATTGAACATGGCTTTAAATATGCAATCAATTTATGGTTAATTGTAAAGATGAAAACAAGATGACAATATAATGGAGTCTATGATGAATTATATACAGTTAACATAATAATTGTAGTTTTGCAAAGCTCTAGACTATAATTGAATAAAAATTTAAAAATCATATTCAAAATGTTTTTGATATTTACAAAGACAGAGCCTTAATTTGGTCAAAACCTGTTTTTAGCTAAGTTGTAGAAGAGTTCCCAATCCAGCAAACTAGGTTTTCATTATTTATTAAGAATTCAACTGTTTTATTTAATTTTGCTCTCGCTGTACAGTTTTCTCAGAATTCTTTTCTTCCAGAAGATCTTCCAATTTTCGCTGGGTATGGCTAAATGCCAGGATAATGTTAAGGAGCAAGTTGTCAAGAAGTGGAGTGGACTGCCTTCTTTTCCACAAGTGCAATCTTTGGAATCAGAAATATGGAACCTGTGGAAGTAAGATGGAAATGGCCCGTGCCCCGTGAAAAAAAGTACCTCTTTCCTAGTCCAGTTAAGGGTTTTCCTGCTAACTTTCGGCATCATCTCGTGTACATTTATTCCAGTCATTCCATTATTCCAATCTTCCTGCCAACGACCCATTATCCATTTATCAGGTAAAGATTTGGTATGACAACTTGGTAACGGTAGGACCTGAGATGAATTACTTGATAGTGCAGCCGCTTTTGCAAGTCTGTCCGCTGCCTCATTTCCTTCAGTACCTTGATGGGCCTCTACCCAACCAATCCTGATGTTATCTGATGTTGTTAGGAGATCTTGCATTTCTCGTACCATAGGACATTTGTTAAGAGGATTGGATAAAGATTTAAGGCATGCTTGACTATCTGACCAGATGTTTGTTGGAAGAGGCTGTGAAGCAGCTACTTGAATGGCTTTACGCAGAGCATATACTTCAGCTTGATATACTGTGTTCTCAGGTTGTAGCCGAGTACTCCAAGTACTTTGTAATCCGAGTTCAGAGTATACTATCATTCCGGATCCAACTTTTTCTTCTATTTTTGAGCCATCTGTGAAAATTGTTAGGAAGCCATCACTGAAACATGGTATATGGTTTTGCTCATGTATTTTTACTTTGCTCTCTATATTAAAGACTCCAGGGTGGATTGTTTCTCCTTTTATAACTTTTTCAATCAAATTTGGTGCAGGAAGAATAGGATCAACTTCACAAGGAATCTGTGCCCTTGCATGCCTTTTAAACTTTGCCTCGGCTTCTATTTTTAGGTAGAGAGGAGGTATTCCAGTTATAACTTGAAGAGCTGCTGTAGGAGTCGTACTAAACGCATCAGAAGACATGTTCCATGTCGAATATGAGCTACAACACCTGCAGAATATCGTTTTATGATCCTTTCGGTTGGAAGGAGAAGAAACATTTCTGTGCCACAATTTGTTGCAGACAGCTTGTATGATCAGGGAGAAGAATATCCTCTAGTACGCAATGAAGGCGTCTTCATCATCCAGATCTCTATTCAAGTTGACCAGTTGGGTGTATATATCTCACCGGAACTGAGAAGGGCTAGCTTATTTTAGGCCAAAGAACACGTTTCTTTGACAGCGATGGACTTCGGTAATTGTTACAAAAGAGCCCAGATTCACACCGGAAATTTGATTCAGGCCATTTGCTAGTCTGAAAGAAATGAAATTTCAGATACCATCAATCCAACACTGGGGAAAGACACAGTAACAGAGCTGATAGAATAATGGTTTAGGCTGGGATCTTACTCGTTCATTACACTGATCTTGTGTTCCTTGGAGGAACTTAATTGGTGTGATCTATCGAGATAAGACCCTTGATCCCCACATGTCCTCCCATTTGCCGGTGCAGTTGGCAATGATTTCATTATAATGAATGATTAGACACAATCTCATCAGATGTAGTTGTGGAACAATATTTTAAGGGTCTTGGACTGGAGCAAATGGAATGATCAGCTCTATCTCCAAACCTGCATCCCATAGAACATCTGTGAGACTCTTGGTAGACATGTTTTTGCTTTAAGTACACTTCCAATTTCTTTAGGAGAACTGGAAAATAGGTTTCTCACTGTCTGTTCTTTGCCTTCTTGTTTCAGGAATCGAGAACTGAATTGACAGCATTGTTAGGTGATGCCGCCAATGCAGTTCAGTTAAAGATGGCCATATCTCTTATTAAAATTCCAGTATGTTTTTATAACATTTTGCCGCATAAAACTTTAATTATTTCTTTTTCCAAGAATAGACTTTTCATCCGAGATTAAATTTTTTTTACCAATCATTTATGCGTTTTTCTTATGTAAATATCTTTATTGCAATCAATGCATACTTATTTTCTGTATTTGTCATCCCAATATGGTGTTTCTGTATTCATTCAGTTGCTAATTAAGCGAAAAAACTGGTTACTCCTTAACGTTTGGTGGTCAGTGTATATTAAATTTTATTTCATTTAAGTTATAGATCATCTTTTCCACTGGACTGAAAGTTTGGAGTGGTCTCTATTAAAGCTGAAGTAAGCAATCTGTTTCCAATAAAATTTTTTAAATCTCTTTTTAACTTAAGTTTCAAAATAATCTGCAGATAAATGATTTGTTCAATTTACCATTTAAGTAGCATAATAATAGTACCAGTAATTTAATAAATTTAAGCTCATTTACCATTATTATAATAATATAAATGATTCAAAACTATTTTTAAGAACATTTAGAAAATAATAACTAGTTTCTTGCATATTTGAAAATCTTTTGTAAAATATTGAATTAATAAAAACAAATTCTATATTAAAATCTAAAGATTTAAGGTTTATTTTTTAATTTGTAACACAACTATAAAAAAATCATCTCATTTTAAATCAATGATTTTTGATTAAAAGTTTTTACCTTTTATTCTTTATCAATGATTTCATTTGGCATTAATTTAAATTATTCTTATACAATGTAGAAACAAATTTTTATAAATTTTTAATCTAACTATGTAAAGACTCAGCATAAGGAAAAATCATTTAAAATTCGTAATTTGGAAAATTAAAATTTCCTCAAGTTCAATTGACTTAAGTATTTCTATCAACAAAAATTGCATGATATGCACATTTTTTTAGTTCTTCAAATGAAAACACTCAATTAGATTGCCTCTCTTTTCACGATCCTTTTAATTTAAAAACCTTCCAAAAGTTTTTCTTTATGGCTTTTATAATTGCATTAATCTAATTCTAACCGAATCTATAGGGAATATTTGTAATTTATTACTATACTGGATCGGGCCTCTCTTTTTGTTCTTTTACATAAAATCCTTTATAAAGATGAAGAAATTTTCTATATAATATATAGTTGCATTATAATCTAATACAAAATGAATTCATGAGAATATTATTGATTATACTATATATATATATATATGTATATATATATATATATATATGTATATGTATGTATATATATGTATATATGTCTATGTATATATGTATGTATGTATATATGTATGTATATATATATATATATATATATATATGTATATATATATATATATGTATATATGTATATATATATATATATATATATAATATATATACATACATATATATATATATATATATATATATATATATATATATATTTGCTACATCAAAATCTCTCTATTGTAAATTAAATTAATATGAGCTTTTCTAAAAAATTTGATTTTGCGAACGCGTTTTTCGTAAGTGTTTAGTAGATATTTGACTCTATATTTATTAATTTTATAATTGTAATATATTCTGTAAGGTTGTTTATCTTTTTATTTTTTATTATTTCTGTCACAAAATAAGTACATATTTATATGTAAATATATATATGTATATACACACATATATATATGTATGTATATACACACACACACACACATACACACACACACACACACACACACACACACACACACACACACACACACACACACACAAATATATATATATATATATATATATATATGACATATCTATCAAAGAAATATGAATTCTGCCAAATTCACATATATTTACGATACCTACATGATTCAGTTGATAAATATAAATGAAGAATAAATTCAAATATTGATAAATGGTTAAATAAGGACAATTTTTCATAAAACTGCAACCGAATAAGAGATTAATGTCATTAAGATTTTCATTAAAGAATTAAATTATTTATTTACTAATAATAAATAATTTCAAATAGTAGTATTGTTATACATCTTGAAAAAACATTCCAAAAATATGAATTATTTTCAATAAATATGTATTTACTTCAGTCTAAAACAAAAAGAATGAAATAAAATTCCGGAATTCATGTATATATAATTGATAAATAATTAAACAGTAAAAACATGAAAATCAAATTGAATGAAACCAATGTGAACAACTTTCTTTGCAGCTATATTTTAAATTCTTCAAAATTCAAATGGTACATAGTATATTTTAGTAGCTATCGGCGACTTTTGCTGTGGAAATAACTTAAGGAAAAAACAAATTTCATTTATTAAACACATGGATTTAAGTCAGTAACAAAATATTTCGAAGGAAATTTGAATAACTCAATTATTAGTTAAATAGTAACAACTGTACACAGCAAATGAAATTAAATGGAGCGAGTCGAGGCATAGCCAAATAGTTAGATGTTAAGGCAATTATTCAAATTTCCTATTGCTTCATACCTGCTTGAAGAAATTCACATTTACATGTAATCATATCGCCAATTGCGCAATTCACTCACCATTGTATTGTTTGTGAAGCGTGAAATTCATTCTCCTCATCCATTAACCAACCATGAAAATTTCTCTATCCGCTCTTCCTAACCAAACGTTGAGAAGAATGTCCTAGATTCTTAGTGTTTCGATTTGTTATACGCGGAATCGATATTGTGGAATGATCGATACTGTCTCCTATTTAAAATTTAAATCTAAATCATTGCTGCAGATGGAATGTTTAATAGCTGTCAAGAGATGTCTGGAAGACTAAGCAGTAATTGAAGCAAACGCCATTGTTATCATTGATTTATCGCCAACATGTCGGATTTGGTACAATAATGAAATGGAATTGGCTGCTTCAAAGTTTGTTCCGATTATTTAATGTTCCGAAAGTGTTGTGTGTTTCTAGATGTAAATAATATAGTGATTAAAGTTAAGCAATGTAGTTGTTAAATGTGATGTAAGTGTTCTTTTCGATAGTTGTTGATGGTTAAGAATGATTTAATTATCATGTTTGAAAAGTGGCATATTTGAAATATTTACTTGTGACTTATGGATATAATATAAATAACTGTAGATATTTATAATAAAAAAAATTACAGCGTAAAATAAGAGAGGTAAAATTTTGATTTACTCATATTTTAAAATGATGTCTCTCCAACACAAGTAACGATTTCATATAATGAGTGGGAAGTAGTATGAGGTGAAAGTAATTCCCCAAAACATTTTTACTTAAGGAATGATTGAAATTGTCAAATTCTGATTCTCCCCATAGTAGTTTTCTTAACTATTTTTGATTACGACATACGTGAAAGAAATTTATAAGTGCATTAATGAAAAGCAAATCAATTATATGTGATAAACAATTAGAAGAGAATAAATATAGCAAACATGTTAATCAATTTGTATCATTGAATCTGTTAAAAATTTTTTAAAAGTTAGCATATTAAAATAATTTACAATCAGTCAAAATTATAAATATAAAAAATTAAACAGAATCGAATTGTGTGAAAAATTTATTTAAATTTGCTTCCAAATTTCTTTAAAATTCCTTTTTTCAACTGAATGATCCACAGGGTACTCTACAAATTTGGTATTATTAAATACATTATTTCAATTAAAAATTGCTTTTAAAAAGATTAAGTTAACTCAGAAATAAATTGATTGGAATGTCTATGCTGAGTTAAAAAAGCTTCAAAGAATTGGGATTATAAACGTCTTCAGAATGGAGAGATAAATTAGGATCATGTTTCAATAGAAATCTAAAAATCTTCAATTTGGTGAGATTAAATTTGCCTCAAATAAAATTTAATATTTCACTATTAATATCCTAAATATATTACTGTGGTTGGATTAAAAAGTTCGTTTTAAGCATAAAATTTTACAAATTCAGAAGTTAGGAATATGTGATCTGAAGTTCTGATAATTAGCTGATCGTGAATATGGACGTGCAATATCGGCCGTGGATACGGAAATCGGAATATGAAGTAAAGTCTTGAATGTGCAAATGGAAACATGAGTCAGAATGTGAAACATTGTTAAACATGAATTTAGAAAACGAAATACGCATCTTAATTACTGTGATTCCTAATTAACTATATGAAGAAATTACAGGAGTATAAGAACTAATATTAAAATTCTTATTTAAATGTTTAATTTGATTATTATTAGAAGTAATATTAGGGATATTCTGGATCAAGAATGAATTCAATAAGTATATTCCTCAATTTATATCGCTGCAAATTGTTTGCCATATACCAATTAAAAAAATTACAATCTTCCTGAATATTAAAGTATATTTATAATTACTATGTAATGCAAAAGAAGTTAATAATGATTTTTTTTAAAAAAAAAATACCTGCTTAAATAAGTTAATGCGCACCATTTAATATTCTGCAAGATAAGATCTGTGTTTAAAAAAAATCGTATGCAAATGTTTCAGTAGAATGTGACAATAGAATACTTATGTGTCTTCATTTCTGTAACATAAAACAGATATATAACTGGTATCTGTAACAGTTGGTGAAATGGAAAATTTTCAAATCTAGTTGTTTCCATCGAAGGATAATCTGTAAACAAAAATTTCTTTTTGGAACATTTCAAAGCTACAAGTAAAATTCACATTGAAAAAAATAACAGTCTCAAGCAAAATCACTACAACCTGGCATAATTGTGTTAGTTAGATTTGTAAACTCCTCAAGGCATATCTAATTGATATTATTTACAAGCAAATGATTCCATTTATCCGCTCTACTGGTCTGCAGAGACACTGCTGAAAGAATTTTCGAACGATTGATCCACAACGTCGACTATAAAACGTCAACGTCACAACACACTTCCCAACTTTTTCGAAGCTCTTACAGGAAAAATCTCTCTTCATGGGCAACAGGATATTAACAGGTTCTTTCCGAAGTCGTTTCTCAATTTAGAAAAAAGAAGAATAACTTTAGAACGCGAAGAACTGAAGCTGAACGAAAGGTGAGAACGTGATAATGATAGTAGCATGTACCTACAATCGAACTTCAGAATTTCGTGACAGGCGCGAGAACATTATGCTTGGCGTCAAACGCAGAGAATAGGAGGTTCAGATCAATATCCTTTATTTTTTATGTATTCTTTTGTACCCAAACAGCTATACTTGATCGACTATAGATTAGAAATGCATCATTTTCAATCTGAAAGCATTAAATGCTATTATGTTCGTCAAATCCACCACTACATTGTGGTTGGTTCCGAAACCATTCATTTCTTGATAACCTACTCAGATTTTTGATGATAGTCTTCTATGATTGTCTCTTGCAGAACACCGTATTACTAACCTTTCAAAATGTATTTTTTTTACCATATCAATATTTTACTTGAATTGAAAAACTTCCATTGATTTTCGTATTTTTCATTACAAAAAGGAGCAGTCTCATGATATGTTTGGTAAAGTAAGATAGTAATGTGTTTCAAATAGTATGTTTGACGAATTGGGTGATTGCTCTAATTTGTTTTTTATTTTTATTTTGGGAAGATACTGTCTCTAAAGTCTCAAAATACTTCCATTGTATTTACACTTTTACTAGCATAAAGCTGCATACTATGGTATTTACATATATATAATTATATTGGATGTAACTTTTTAATTTTCTCACAAATTTGTATTTAAATTTAAAAAAATGATTAAAAATATTAGATTTTTGTTTTGAAATTTACAAGCATATATATTATCTATTTATAAATGTATATATTTATACTATTATATCTAAAATTATATATAATACTGTATTTTATATATACTTGTATATATAATAGTATAAGTATATACATTTACATGCAGGAATTTATAATATTGTATTAAAGAATGCACAATGCAACATATAACCAGATTTATTTATCAATCACAAGATTTCTTTCAAATAAAATTTAATTAAAATGCCAGTAAAAATAAAATTATGGAACCAAAACTATAAAACTTGGTAAAGAGTACTTCATAAAAAGTCCTTTTATTTTCAACATAAATAAATAAATAGGAATTCTCATTACCAGCCTCAAATAGTAATAAATATAGTATTAAAAACAAAATTTTATAAAATTTAGATGAAATTTTCAAAACATTATAGACATTTTTCTGGTGAAAAAAATTAAAATTATCACACTATCGGGGAATGGAATTGTTTATAATGTTCTCAAACAAAATGAAATATAAACGAATAGTTTAAAATTGATGTAAAATTAAATGCGACTTGAAAAAAGGTTCAATGAATATTGTGAATCGTTAAAATGTTCATAACATTTCTTCTAGTATTTTAGAATTATAGCTAAAGATGTAGAAAAAGGATTAATTTTATTTTTCGAAAAGAGTTGACAATAAAAGCAAGACGTTTTTCTATAAAATTTTAATGTTTATAAGAAATAGTGTATCCTAGTAGTGATCCACGTCTTTCGGAGTGAAAGGTCCCAGGTTTGATACTGGTGTTCCTTAAATAATGAGAGGCTTTTATTGTGCTTCAGTTCGGGAATAGAAAAAAAATGTGTTGACAAAATATATAAGTATACTTTGAGGAATAAAATAACTTAAAAGAAATCGCTATTATGTTATTCGATCGAAAATTGTTCCTGTGTTGAATGGAGAACCTACTCGAAATAAGGTTGAAATTGTATGCATGTATATATATATATATATATATATATATATATATATATATATATATATATATATATATATATATATATATATATATATATATATATATATATATATATATAATGCTGAATTTAACTTTTTGTAAGATTGATTTTACTGTCATGTTATTAGTTCATTCGATGTACTACTCCACGATGGATAGCTATAGAGAACCGAGCGAATTCTATTGTAGCCCCTAGAGAGCGCGTCCCCAGGTGGGTGATAGGGGAATGAATCCTTTGGTTATCCTTTGGGTGATAGAACGGAAATAAAATACTTTCCTCTGACCAACAGGCAGAAGTCCAACCTTTAAGACTGGAAAAGTACATTTCTATTGATTGTACACCTACAATATAGACCTAAATCCTATAAACCACTAGTTGGTTGTTTCATTAAAACTCGACAGCTTTGGAAGCAGCTTTTAAGAGCCTTTTTATCAGTCAGAGATAGCTACCCTGATTCAAGTTCAAGAAGTTTTAAACACCTTCTGTTTAATCTAATTTTTAATTTCAATGTCAGTCATGGACAAGACAACAACAAACGAATTTTATTCCTGTAATAACGGAAGATGTGCAGAGTTTACATATGGTGGCTGAAGAACATAAATGGTTGCAGTTTCGTCCAAGTGAAGTTAATACCTTTGGAGTTGGCTTGCCAAGTTTCCATATTTGGTCCTTGTTTTGAATTACCAAAATCGAAATATCTTCGTGACTACATGGGTACAGACACTTGGTGCCCTATTGTGTAAGGTGACATCAATTCTGCCCTTTGCAATGCCGAAAGATGAAATAGACATGACGGCTGGATATAAGAAAAAATTTGGTTCCAAAACTCTTCTCGTTTTAAGGAAAAAAAACATGAATTTCTTTCCTTCTTCCTTTTTTTTTAAAAACTATCATCGATGCTTGACTATCATGGATGCAGATGTAAAATCATTGGAATCGAATGCAGCACAATAAGTACATTCAACTAATATATGATATTTGTAAGCTGTCAACACCCTGCACTTTTTTCAACAAATTTCATTCTTAATGACCTGATAATTTAGGGAAAGAATCAACTAAAATCGCATTATGACCAAAATTTATTACATGAAAAAATTACTAGATTTGCAAGATTTCTCGTTTTTATCGGCGTTTTGAATTTTTCTTTTGAATTTAACAGATTACATAATTGTTTATGCGATAAGAAACTGAGTGCAAAATAATAATTAATAAATAAATTTTATTCTCTTAACTTACGTTGTTATTTAATATCTTTCAAAATTACTCAAAATGCTTTTATTTAGCATTTATTTAGCTATTAATCAAC
Source organism: Latrodectus elegans (assembly GCA_030067965.1). Lineage (NCBI taxonomy): Eukaryota > Metazoa > Arthropoda > Arachnida > Araneae > Theridiidae > Latrodectus > Latrodectus elegans. The sequence goes on from CM057813.1 coordinate 30,290,757, forward strand.
GCAATATTTGATAACAATACACTACTAAACAGAGTCATAAAATGCCATTTATTCCTGTATAGCTTGTATATTGCATTAAATACCATTGATTAGTTTTATTACAGAATTTCAGTCATGAAACTTACGGACACTGATAAAATTGTCTCTGATCTGTATATCATTGTAAAATTAGTAGGCCAAACCTCTCTCAAGGCAAGTTTTCCTATATCATTGTTTACATTGAAATACGTGTATGTTACTGTTACAAGGAAAAAATAAATAAATAAGAAAGCGATATTTGTTGTTTAATTAACTTTATTTTAAAAAATACTATTTTATACCGCAAAATAAGGTTTTACATATTCATAAGTTAAAAACAAATCAAATGAAGTTTGATCAATAAGTGCGAAGTTATTCCCTATATTTCCCTATAAAATTCCCTATAATTATGAAGTTACTAAATTCCATTTATTTAAGTTAAAATCTATTTCCTATTGGCAGGATTTAGGAAAAAGAATCAACACATACTGCTATAAGTAAAAGCGCAAATGTTTCAAAAAAAAAAAAAAAAAAAAAATACCAGTAAATATCGTAATTTTAGAGTGGAATATATATATACTGTGGAAATAGAAAAAAGAGTGGTTTGTGTGTGTGGTGCCATACAATAATTATATCCAATCAATGATGTAGGAGAATTTTAAAAGGGAAAAAGAAATAACACACTTCCATTTTTCAAGCAAAAAGAGTTCGACAGCAGAGTTTTACACCGTTAAAATTCAAAGCGTCAGACACTTTACGAAGTTCCTTATGGAAACTCTGTAGTGTTCCAAAACAGGGTTTATTGCATTTTAAATTTATAACTAAAGCAAAAATTTTGAATGAATAAAGTCTTTATTATAATTTATCTAGATTTTGATGAAAGTAACCTTTTTTTCCACGCCAACTTTCTCAAAGCAATCTCGAACGAAAACTCTAACAGAAAAAAAATTCTGTAGATTCATATTGTAAAAATATGATGAATTTTTTCCAAGTGACAATAAATTGGCTGCCATTGACGTCAATAAAACATCTGCCTTATTTATTTTCTCTTTCAGTGCAATATAATTACTAATGTATTAGAAAAGAAACTACAGATTTTAATTATTTTTATTTTGCTACTAGTTTTTAAAGTTATGCCTCATTATCTTGCGCTAAACCATGCGTTATGTACACGTAACTCGTTTTCATGAATTATTAATGTTTTAAAGTGCTTATAAGGATATCTGTAATTATTGGCTCTTTAAATTTGTTTTCTGTTTTGTATTTACATCGTGATATATTTTGACTCTATTCATAAATGATAGATCTTATTGTGAAATAACACATCCATCTTTTGTTATTTTTGAGCTGTCAAAAAAATTACTCACCGCGAATGTTATTTAAAATGAATACCGTTTGGATACATATCTAACTAAGCAAACAAAATAACGATCTTACACAGTTTAGAGCTTTATTAAAAATCCGATCACATATTAGTTTTTTTTTATTAAGATCTGAAGAAATATGCTGATTTCTTACAAATTATTTTGACTTCTTATCAAACAGCGTTATACACAATACAGCAAATGATTTTTCTTACCTCATTGAATCTCCAGTCATTTTTAATTCAAAGACATTGACGAGAAATGAATATGAATAATTAAGTTATGAAACAGGAGAAAAGAAGCAAATATACGTGAGGGAAATATACAAATTAACATTATATTTCCTAACCAGTAGCATCGTATTTTAATAGTTCAAGATTTACTATCATTTCTGAAGGTTTTATTGTAGACACTTAGTGACTATTAAAATGTTTCCCAACTTATTATATAATTTTAGCTATATCTATTTAATCAAAATATTGTTAAAGGTATTATTAAGTTTCATTAATAAAATGTGACTACTTAATTATATATGTATCGAATTTTCAGATACAAGTTATTTAAATTTGTGATATATATTTTTTGTTTTTTATTATACTGCTACTTAGTTAACTATCCACTTTATATACTGTTGATTTATTTTATATAATCAACATTCATCATTTTTCATTATTCAAATCCTATTTTAATATTATCATATTGTTTCCTGAATATGCTATCATTATATATGTAATATCTGAAGTTTTATTTTAAGAACTTTTTTTATTTACATTTAATTTTTATGCATTACCAAACAGTTTTTCGTCATTATTTAAATTGAGTATTCTTTTTTTTTTTTTTTTTAAATATAAATACATAATTTTTATTGTTATGAATGAAGAAATTTGATGCTGATTCAAATGTTGGTTATTTTATTCTCTTCAAGTTCTTATTAATTAAATATACTTTATATTGTTAAAAAATGTTTTCATTTACAAATTATATTATATTAATTTTATATAAGCGAACAATGAGAATAAAATAATGTAGTTATATCACACACACAAGTGTTTTTAGCTGTTATAGCGTTTTTAGATATATTAGGCACTCTTGCCTTCAGCATGAACGACTGTCAGTTGGATACTTGGAAGTGTTCCGTATACCCTTCCTTGAGACACACGAATAAGGCACTCTATTTGTAAAAAGTCTTAGGAGAAGGTAGTCAGCTTAGTGGATAATAAGACATCTTAAGGCCGCTAGGAAGTCCACTATGGGATAATAAAGTACGGTCCAGTCATTGGACAACTATCTTCATATGACAGTTACGGATTGGTCCTGGCTATTGAACTACTAGTACTAAATGCTTTGTTTCTTGTTTCTGGATGAGGATATGTCAGAGTGGCCTTTTGGGAGTCTTCAGTGAATGTACTATTATGTGTACGTCCTACTATCCATGAAATATTGTCCCAAATGTCAGTAAGTTGCCTATGATAAAATGCCTTAGAAATGACTTAATTAGTTCATTAGTCCTTTGCGTTGTGTCAAAATCAAGTTTAATTTACTACGAGGCAGCAAAATATTTAGGCATAATATTTCTTTTTTTTTAAATTTTTTTCTTCATAAGTTGTTGATAATAATATAAAATTTTCAGCAACGGTTATGTATTAGAAAGATATGTATTTTAAATGAAAGTTTCTACATTTTCATTTTATTTGACAGAATATCAATTTTAATAATTTTATAAGCAGATCGATGATTGAGTGATTAACGCTTCTGACTCCTGAGCTGTGGGTCCCGGGTTCGAATCCCGTTTCTGGCAAGGTTATTTTATTTCTCTCTATTCTTTTTTCTCTGTCCTTTCTCTTGTGAAGATACATGAATATGGCCCACGCTATAAATAGGTTTATGGTGGTATAGCACGGGCAACGCTACTCGCCTCCGTGAGTTGGTCCACAGGTGTAACAAATAAATAACAGTTATTGGCCTTGCTGTGGCATAGGTTTTGTCACTCAAGTGCCCGCTGTTGGAAAAAAAATATAGCAAATAAATTATAAGCAGGCTTTATTTTATTATATAACAGATCTGCATTATTTTACTTCTCCTTTATTTCTATTGTCTTCTTCGATTCGTATTTGACTGCTAAATTCTACTCCTAGAATATAGCAGACAAATTAGTAGTGCAGGAGAGTATATATTTGCATTTTCTTTACTACTCTTTGCCAGCCCCCTGTGACTGCGTTTTGAATTTCAAAATCCCTATCACAAAAATGTGAATTCTGTCGCTTTCATTGTAACGCTGGATTGGACATCCATTCCGATAAGACAAATGAAGCTTTGTTCAACGCAACGAGAAACAAGCATTAATGATGAATGACTTCCAATCAATTCCCGATTATCCAACCCAGCCCCGATAATACGCCAGATCGAATAATACAAAAGCGTGAAGGTCATCGCCAATTGAGGGAAAATTTACGGTCAGGTCAACAATTTCCCCCGCTTTTTTTCTTTGCCGCGCATTACTACTGATAACACAACACCCTGTTGATACAACACACTTGAACTTATCAGGAATTGCGATCTTGTTGCTGGCAACCCATCCCCGTACTGTCCACCTACTACTCCATGTGTGTTTCGAAGCGTGTCGACGGCGTACGTCACTCCTCTCCAAGGGTCAAGGGTAGGTAGGCTGTGCCCCAGGTGGGCGTAACTCGAAACATACACAACCCGCTAGAGAACCTGTTTGGCGAAGTTGGGCGTAGACGCGCGCTGGTGAAGTTTTAGATTCTTCATTATTATGCCATGCTTTACTCTTCTATCGTGACCAGTTTTCATTCTTTTTTTTTTGCTTTCATTCCTTCTTGAACACAAAGTAACGCTTTAGCTGCATTTTTTTTTATTCTTTTTCGTTAGTTATGACTTTTGTTTGAACTCCTTTTTTTTCATTTGGTCGGTTTTTATTGATTTTTTCTTGTTTTATTTAAACAATGGAGTCGTGCTCCATCCTCTTCGAAGTCGAGCTTAACGTGGTGTTCCGTGGGGGTTTTTCAGACGTGCCTCGAATAGGGTGCTCCGGGAAGATAAAAGTGCAGTCTTCTCTTATCTCATCCACTTCTTTCCATTTTTCTTTTTTGTATTCACGAGGACAAAGGATTGAATTAGGGTGCATTAAGTTCGCACACACGCTTGCTTACACATCATGCGGGTATTTATTTTGTGATAGTATTCAGCCACAGATGGAAGGGATGATTCAATTTTATTTTTTCATTCACAGTCTTTCACAATACGAAAACTGTTTTGGGATTTAAAATATTAAATTCGTCAAAATTTTTTTTTATCTATTTTTGATATCTACAGGATTTACTTTGTATAAAATTAATTACATCTGAAATATTTCAATTATACATGTTTGTTACATATTATTATATATTGCACAGCTAAATATATTTATTTTGTGATACCATTCAGCCACACAACTGCTGATAGAATAGATTATTTGATTTTATTTCTTCATTCGCAGTGTTTCACAATAAGAAAACTGTTTTAAGATTTAAAATAAAATTCGTCAAATTTTTTGTTTCTACTTTTGATAACTATAGGATTTATTTTGTATAAAACTAATTAACGCTAAAATATTTCAACTATATTTGTTTGTTACATATTATTATATATTACACAATTAAATAATATATTTATTTTGTGATAGCATTCAATCGCAACTGCTGATAGAATGAATAATTCAATTTTATTTCTTCATTCACTGTCTTTCACAATAAAAAAAACAGTTTTGGGATTTAGAATGAACAAATTTTTTTATCTACTTTTAATAACTACGTAATTTGCTTTGTATAAAAATAATTAGACCTAAAATATTTCAATTATACATATTTGTTTTATATTATTATATATTATTATATACTTGTTGTAACGTATTTTTTTATGCTAGTATTCATCAGCAACTGCAGATGGAATGAATGATTCGATTTTATTTCTTCATTCACAGTGTTTCACATATGTAAACCCTTTTGAGATTTCAAATATTAAATTAGACATAGTTTTTATTAACTACTGATTACTACGTAATTTAATTTGTGTAAAAATAATTAATACAGAAATCCTTCGATTGTACAATAAAGCGTTTCTCTTATGTCTTCTTAAACGTGTGTGTGTGTGTTTCTTATGAATAGAAAATATTACATAAAAATATTATTTTTTAGGGATATTTAAATAGCTAATTTATAAATACCATTAATTTTGAGAGCTAAATGATCACTTTTTAACTAACGCGTTGTAAATAACTGTAAGTTATCTTTAATTAATATCTACATCATATGGACCACCGAAACCACTTCTAGTTGATGCCTAATCTTGCTTGCATGTCCCATCGAATGGAACCATGAAATTTACTAAATACACAATACGTGAGTATGTAAAAAAAAAGCAGCAATTGATTATTCAATAAAGAATCAAATCCTTTTACTCTAACAAGTGTGGTCTTAGAATAATGTTTGTTGATTTCAGCCTTTTAAGTTTATTGTAATTAAAAGCGAGATAAAAATTAATTGTATAACATAGAAGAGAAGAAAAATATAAGGTGTTTGTTACATTCATATGTAAATATTCTTATAAATATAATATTGTGTATCTTTTCTTCAGAATGATACATCTATCCTTAAAGTACCTACATTACTTTCCTTACTATACTCGTGTTTTCATATGAGGCAGTCTCCGAAAAAGGAGTCATTCATTAACCAGAAGGCAACAGTTTCCATACCCGTATCTGCGGAAGACCATCGTGTTGACAAGACCTATGTACATTAAATGTTCCATAGTATAACTTTCCAATTTTCTGGTATAGAAATGAGGGTTTTATAAATAAGGTTTTGACCAATTTTTTAATGATTATTAATGACCAAAATAACATTACGATTGTCAAAAATACATGCAAATGCAAACGTACTGGAATAACATAATACCATTAATGCAGCCAAAGATTCAATAATTTCCATTATATCTTACCATTTTATTTCCGACTATAATAATATTCATTTCTAATATTAACACACAATATTCATTTTCAAAATACAATATTCATTTCTAATACTATTAAAACAGTACTCCTGAAATGATTCGAGAATTAACATTTTAAAATCATATTCTGCATTTCTTTAATTTTCATTTAAATTATTTTAATTATTCCGTCGTATATTCTTCCAAGCCAATAGATTTTCATATTATTATTGTAGCAGTAATATCTTTACCACACATTAAAATAATTCCATAGTGGTGATTATATTAGCATAATAATTGTATACTGTTATCGCGCTAGGTATTTTGATAAACCGCATTTGCTGATGTTAATATGAAAGCACACGTATTATTTCTTAATGAATTCCATTTTGCAAATGTGTTCATAGTTTACATTCGTAATAACTTATTAATAAGCAATGTTACGTTGATGCAAATATTCTAATCAGAACCATGCGAGTGTAACACTAATAATTTTCATATAAACTCCCCCTTCATAGTTGAAACTCCTTGCTGTGTAAAGGAAATAAAATATATCGTTATTTTTTTCATTCTTATTCAACTTTCTTAATCCCGTTTAAAGTTAAGAATAAAATAATTTTTTTATATAAGTGTATCTTAAAGATAACTGTACTACGAATTTGTGAGTATTTTTCTACATAAAATCATCAAATATAATGTTATTTTTTGGTAATTGCAAAAAATTGTTCATTGAAACCATTAAAAACAGAAATGTTCAAGTATTTTTGTTAATAAATAAATTTTCCAAGACTTTTTGGCCACATAATTGAGTATTTTTTTGCATATATTTTTAGAAATACTTTTGAAAATGCATATTCTTCACATTAAATGATCTAAAGTTCGATACTAGACATATTCAAGCAACGAGAGATGAGTGTTGATTTTCAATTTACACCTGATCTTTTAGTTAGAATGAGTGCTTGACAGTTTACCAGATTTTTTATACCTTAATTGCATGTGAATAGAGCTTGCTATCTACAAAATGACTTTGTGAAAAGTAAATCCACAGATGATGCTTTGATGTGTTTTACATTGATATATCTAGGTATAGATTATTCATTCTGGTGTATGAAATAAGAAGTAGGATTCAAACCCACGAACTGTCGAACCAATGGATACAGCGCTTTTATCCCTCTGTCAGATCTCCTCTTCTTTTTGAGTGCGAATTTCATAAAATATATTGAAAAACAATCAATTTCTTAATAGTTAATATTTGAAAAAAAATAAGCTATACTTTTTTAGATGCTATGAATATTAAATATTTTCGAAAAATGAATAAAATTAATCCGATGAATGTGGACATTTCTTTGCTTGCTGAAATATACAAATCTTTAAAGCCTGGAAAAAATCAATATGTAACCAATAATCTTAAAAAAATATTGATCTATACAAAAGTCATTGTACAAATATCGCTAATTAGAATATCCCCTTAAATAAAATATGTTACTTCTACCTTAGACTTCTCCAGAATTAAACTTCAAATAAAATGATAGTCAAAAGAAACTGTCTAAAATAATGTAAATCATTTTAATAACATGATAAAATAGAAGTGACAACTTGTTATTATACAATTTTAATATATGAGGCGATAAAAGATAATCAATAAAATAGTTAGTCAAACAATACATAAAAAAAGAGTCAGAAACACAATTTATGAGAATTATCATACAAGGAATTTTTACGACTGCACCAAAATATCCCGTATGCAGTATCATATGTTGCGAAATAATTTACTTTAATTCTAAATTGGATAGAGCCTTGATTGCTAACATAACATTTGTTTCATAAATGTTGTCTAGTTGGTGATATAAATATTTAATTTCTATATCATTTTATATATGTATTCAAGTAACTTAATTGTTTGTTATGATGAAAGAGTACAATATATACTAGTTAAATCACTATAAAACACTTTATTGCCAAGCAAATAATTTGTATGTTTAATTTTCAAAATGTCAATAGTTTATATGTTCATTTATTAATTTGCTAAAATGATAAATATTTAATATGTGATAAGCTTAATTATTTTCTTTTGTTACAAATTTAATTGCTTCTGCTGCAATTTCTGGGTAATGTTATATGAACACGGAAAGAGAATTCCTAATGAAATATTGTTTTGTCTTCTCAGTTGCTTTATCGTTATCTTTTAATGGAAGATAATTATGTTTTCTATGTCATCATCTTTCAGAATTAAACAAACTGGTATATTAAATAAAGGCACATTTACGTATGTTTGAAGTTAGGGAAATCTTCGCTTATATAAATTATTGATTCGAAAACAATTTTTGAATTATTCGAATATTATTTTCCAGTTACTAAAAATCTATTGATCATTTGAAAAAATAAAATAATCGTTTTTAATATAGCTTCCAGTTTTCTGAAAATTGATGAATGCATAAATAATATTACACAATTAGATATAATCGTATAGCATTACATAATAGATCCTAAACATTTTTTGGGTTTTTATTTTCATAGAATTTTTTTCAGCAAGATTTTGATTGATAGTGTGCGTTTCTGAAAAATTTAAACCACAATAAATTAATTTTCAAACTGTTTGACAAAGAATATTTTAATTAATTGAATATTTAGTATAAGACTTTAGATCTGATTATAGAAATTTAACATGTAATTAAAAAAATTGATGTATGTAATAAATTACATTTTAGACGTTAAAGAAATAATAATACGTATTGTAATCATATTCATTTAGCAAAAAATTTTTGGATTCTAGATTAGAGTTTAATGCACTTGAAGAATATTGATTAATTCAATAAAATAAAGAAAATCAAACCAAGTATTTTGAAGCTAAATATAATAAATTTGTATATTTTTTTTGATGACTTTATTTGTAATAGCGAAATTTATTTCTAACAATATTGAAAAAAAAACTAGGGTATTTTTATAAATTATGAAATTACTTTAATTATAATTATTATGCTGATGCTGTAACTTACAATATTGAAATACTTAGCCTTTTATAATTAAATAATCATACACAGTAATAAAGTAATAACTAATTTAAGCATGTTTGTCAAATGTCAAACTGTGTACATTTTGTGCATTTTTTGTACTAATTTCTTGAATTTTACTTGAGATATATTTCATTTTAAAATAGTTTAATAACTAGAAATATATATATATATATATATATATATATATATATATATAAGTTATTTCTAATTATATTTTTATTATTAAATTATTTTATTTAAGTGTATATGTTTAAATAATCACATTTTTGTACTTTTGATGTATTTCAATTAGCTATATTGATCAGTGTAATAAACAAAAAAGTATAAATCGATTATCAATAACAACATTAAAGGGACGAATACTTATATTTCTAACAAATTTGCTGGTACAGAGTGTTCATTTACTGGTACGCTGGTACAGTGACAGTTCATTTACATTTCTTTTTTGTAACTGTGAAGGCTTATTTTCTAAACTTTTTAATTTTTCGTTTGTTAGAATTGAAAATGAAAGTTTACCATTTGCTTGAAAGAGATTTATTAAGGCAACATCTCAAATGAAATTTTTATGCAAAATCAAAGTAATTTTTAAATTGATGTAAAAGAATTTTTTCAAGAAAATATTAAAACTTTCTGGATCATTTAAACTGAAACAAATATTACTAGTAAACAGTTATATTAACTAATTTTTCTTAGAAACTTCCATATAAACGTTTAAAGTGATCACGCTATGACAAAAATGATCCTATATCATTTATGTTTCTAATAAGGTCTAATTTTGTGCTTCGACTTTTACATTTTAGACTCTTTACAACTCTCTCATTCAAATTTTGAAATAGATTGTAGCTATTGAAGCATGCAGTCTATTTACAGCATATGCACAGAAGCTTGATTAAGTCCTTTAAATTTTTAAATGATTATCATGAAATGATTTAAAATGAAGGAAAGTGATAGGTAATTGGCATTGAAAATTGTCAAAAATTTTGCGAGTATTATCAGATATTTTAAGTTATAGAAAAACAGTGTATATTATCAAGTACTCTTTGCCAGCTGTGCAATATACAAAAAGAAATGGACGTAAACTATTTGAATCATTATTTTGCACTGAATTCGAGACATTAGTTGTAGAAATACTGCAGAGTTCGGCACAAGATGAACGATTTATAGATTTATTGTGGTTTCAGTCTTGTTATTCGAGTTTATATGTTACTTTGTTCTTTTTAGTTTCCTGTTTGTTATCCAGTTAACAGTTGTTTTTAAATCTGCCATTGGAAATAAAAAATAAAAAAATAGAGATAGAAAGTATCTGTTGAAATATTACAAACTTTTAAGTAATTTACTTTTTTTATTGCCGATGATACTTCCCATTAGTCTGTAAACATTATAAATGAACACCTTATAGCATAATAAATTAATACATGTATACACAAAAATGGAATGTACGATAAAATAAGGAAAAGGTAATTAATTTCTTTCTATTAATGTGTATTCAATATATTGTTTTATAAATTTATTCCATTTAATGATTGTAAAATTTCATAATATAAAAAGGGTTTTGGGTTAAAATGCATAAATTAATTCAGAATTTAAACTTGTATAAAACATTTTATTTATTAAAAATTTTACAATTTTTTTTTTAGTTATAGTTCCCTAAATTTTTTAACAAAATACATAAGTTGCTTATTTATAATATTTATCTGGAATAAACATAAATCGCATAAAATAAAAAGTGAGAAAATTATTTTTCGTACAACGTATTATCAGTAATCTTATTAATTTGCCATTACGTTAAATTTACGTCAATTTTCCTAAAAGCTTTTTATAAAAGTTTATGATATTCAAAATTTTTTTATTTATTGATCTAAGTTTGTGGATTCTTACAATTTATTACCTTAAAAATAATCTACATAGTAATCTATACATTGTAGCAGTAATCATACTTTTATATAATTTATCTATATAATTTTTTATTCATTATTGAAAACTTGATTTTCCTTAATCATTTAAATGTATGTGTAATTTTAGTGTATTTTTCTGATTTACGAAAAAATTTATTCTGAAGTCAGATAATAAAATGAAATTGTAAAACAATCAATCCTAATTTAAAAGCACATCACTTTTTTATTCTTCTTGGTTTAAACAAGTTGACTTCATTTAAGTTTTAGAATTCACTAAATATAGCGAAAATAAGTACATGAATTGATGAAACCTAATACGTTTTATTAAAATTTTGTTGATTCATAGGTACAGAAACCTTATGATATACATAAAAGCAAATACATAAATGCTTTTTCTTTTACATTTTCCTTAACATTTTTTTGGGGTGACTTATACTTTAGGGGTGACATTTCCAATAAAGTACATTTTTACCGTTTTCTGTTCATTCTTAAAATAAAAATTTAGAAAAAAAGGTCAGAAATAGCAATTACTTCTTAATTAATAGTTTAAGAATGTCTGCATGTTTAATTTATTAGTAGTTAGATTAATCATTTAAATATAAAATTACAACTAGAAATTTATTATTCACCAATTATGATTTAATAATGGACATTATATCTCAAAATAAATCCATAATTTAAAAGATATATTTATGAGGTTTACAATCGGAGAGACGTGGTGAAATATTTTAAGAATTATATTCAGAATTTATTAATTAAATTTTACACTGTATATCACATAAAACTCATTAATGAATTTTTATAATATATTTTAATGTAAAGTATGATATTATTCTTCAAGCATTTAGTAATGTATGTAAACTATGTTTTAATTTACATCAATTTTATATTTATAATAAATACATTTATTCATAAAAACATTTCTGGAATTAATCTGTAATTTTTAAAGCAATTTAAACAAGAAAATATATCAGTGTCTCACAAATTTCAAAATTAAAGGAATATACTTGATTTCAATTTATATTCTGATATCAGATTTCTAGTTACACGTTTTAGGAACAAATATGTTCTTAAAACTTTTAAATATAACTGAAGAGAAATTAAATTTAGCTTTCAAAAAATGTAATTTATTTCATGTTTCTTTTACATGAATTAAAAATAAAATTTATTTTGAAAATTGATTATCTGTATTTTTTTAAAATTAATCATACATATTTTTGTATTTTTTGCCATATTAAAAGAATTTCATAAGTTTTTATGGAGGAAACTTTTTTATAAATGTTTTGTATTCCAACTATTTGCATCAATTTACTGTGTATTTGCAACAATGGCAAATGCTTTTACATTGTTATGAGTTTAACGTTCATAATTAATACTTTTATACAGTTACAGAAATGGCTTACTCCTTCTGGTAAATACTTGTACTAGAAAAAGCATCCAAACTTCATCCCTGTGTTCGAAAGTTGTTAACCAGATATCACAGCGGTTTCAAGACTCAATAGTAGTCGTCTTAAAAAGGATGAACTTTTATCTCTGGATGCAAAGTTTTTCCAATCTTACAACTGGTGACATCTAAAACTGGCGTATCCGGAACATGTCTTAGACTGATTGGATTCAAGTTGTCAAATCAAAGAGTCTTGCTAAGGGTCCAATATCATCTCCACTTCTAGTGATTGACTTTGTTAGAAATTATGGGCCAGATCTAGCTGCTGCTAAATCAAGAAGGATTATAAATAGTAACAATAATAGGTTTAATATAATTACCAGAATTTTTTCAAATATTAAAACCATAATTCATCTTTTATAAAGATCAAGTATAGGATATTTATGGTAGGTTAGTTTTATAACATCTCACACACACACACACACATAAGCAAAAGTACTAATTAAATTGTATTTAACTTCAGTTGAAATAATAATATCATGATTTTTAATATTAACTTAGCCATAAGTTATATTTTCTTAGTTAATTTTGCTTAGTTAATTTTAAGACAAGTTTTTCTTGATGTCTTAACACAGATCTTTCTTATTTTTGTTTTACTTGTTTGAAAACACTTTAAAGCATATATTCTAATAATCTTAGTATGGTTTATAAGTTTCATCACATTTTTATGTGTTGATGAAAATAATTGAAAGGATAAAATGGCAACACATGTGTATGCAAAGACACAAAATGTAAAGATATGAACGTTAAAGTAAATTTCATTAAATAGGCAAACTTTGTTTATTTATTCGATAACAATAAATATCATGTTTTAATAGTAATATGAAACGGTATTATTTACATTCAAATTTTTTAATAAAATAATGATGAAACACATATCTGTTAAATGCATTTTATTTGTGATGAATTGAAAATCATAAAAAAAGGTTCAATAACTTGTGGTTCTATTAATTGCTTTTACTGTAATGTTATGGCACTTGTTACTTTATATACAAAAAACTCGAAGAAATTTACGAAATATGTACATTAGTTTAACTTGACATAATCCATTTTTTATCCACATTTTATCCTTTATTAAAATTTATTAAACAAGGACATAAAAATACATTAAAATTAAGTGACTTCTATTTAAGTAATATCATGAATATAAATATATATTATTCTATATTTTTTTCAACATATGAAATTGAAAAATTTTCTAATTTAGTTTGAAATACAACACTTTTAAAAAATACGATTTTTTTCAATCATCTTTAGAAATCTCGTATAAATATGAATATAAAATTACTAATTTTAAAAATGAAAAACGTAATTTATTTTTCGCTTCCAAAATGAAAAGATGAAGCTTACAATTATATTTCATAGTTTATGTAAAGAAAATGTTAATATGCACTTCATAACAAAACTAAATAAAGAGAAAAAACTATATTCATTTCTTTTTTACATTGCTTTATAATTGAAATTCTAACATCAATTTCTTGGAAAATTTAATTAATTTTTATGGAAATATTATTTTGTAAAATTTATGAGTTGGGTGTTTTTAACAATTACTTTTTTAGTGCTAAAAATATGAGGAAAGAAATTATATTCAGAGAAAAAACTTTTAAACGTAAGATTTTCTTTAATTTTCGAGGAATTATTGAAAGATTTAAACTAATATTTCAATATGGTAACCCCAATATAAAAAGATATATTTTTGTCATTTATAATATACTTTTTTATAATTTATTAACATTTTAATAAATAGATTAATTTAATGATGGATAATCAATCTAAAATAATTAAAGGAGTATGTAGATCTTCTTGGAAAAGAAAAAAATTTAAATTGACTCCTAGGTATAATTACATAAAAAAATTAGTTATTTTGACACTTAGTAGTGGTCAGTTAAAAAATGCCTCTTTAACACATAATCAATATTTTCGAAATGATATTTGAAACGTTGTAGGTCATATTCATATGAAATCTGTCAAATTTATGGCTGACAACTAAAAAGCACCACTCCCCCCCCCCAATATTTTGTGGATGAGATATGAACCTTGAATCTTTCCCTCTCAGGTGGACAGTTCTAGCTCTAAACCAGAGGGAGCCCATGAGAACAGATATTGCTTTCTTCAGCAAGCAGGACTGGCAAAGTTGAGAGTTTATCAGTTTCATTTTTGTGATGTTCAATTGCGGGGAGTCCTTTAACAAACCTCACTCAAAATACAAAACTTTTCGGATTTTAAAAAAAATCATTAAAAATTTCAACTTTAAAAATATCATTTGTGCATTGCCAAATTGAAAATTTTTATGAACCAAACACATTAAATTCAAAGATATAAATTTAGATACTCCAAAAACCATGGGAATGGGGAAAATTTTATTTATTTTACATTGACTTCCAAAAGTTAAGAAACAACATGCTTTTCGAAACTCAGAAAAATATGACACTAAAATTTAGAGTTTATATAAATGATAAAAAGGATGTTTTGTAATTTATGCAAAAGCATTAGCTACCAGTTTTTTGATGGAAAAGAACAGGTGAACGTAAATATGTAAACATTAAACATTCGTAATTGCGCGTGTAATCTTTATTGATTTTCAAGTTTTGTTAGCGGATTCGTTGACAATAATCAATGAGGACCTACAATGCCTGAGAGAAACACTCAAAACATTGAGTACTTTAGATACTCATACGGTTGACATTTTGTTTCTCGAGAGTCACTTTTGCATATGGAATTTAATATATCTAGCACCTACATTTTTAAATATATTTCCGAATGACTAAACATATACACACAAAAGATCACCTAATAATGTGGTAAAATCTTTCTTTTGGAAAGTAGAAGTTTCCAAGCTCGTCCCCAGTTACCGTTGAACATCAGGAAGTAAATACTAACTCGTTTTCTGCATGAATGTGGGTTGGATAGAGTTTGGAACTTTTTCTGCGATTTGTGTACATACGGCCCAAAATCTATGAAAAATCTTCCCAGAAAGGAAAACTTTTGAGTTATTCACATGTTTTTCAAATACAGTTTTATACATCCAAGGTGAGATTCAAACTCATTGGCTGCTGAGCTGAAAACCTGAGCATTAAGCATTGAGGAAAATAAATCACTATTTTGATTAGCTTAATAGAATTTTTACAATAATAATGACATTAAGCTATATTATCATTAATGTCATATAATAGTCCTTTTTAACCGTATTTTGTTATAAAATGTAAACATGCGCTGTGGTTTTATTTTATAACTTACATAAGCGATGAAGAATTAATGATTCTGATATAAAGACTATAAATAAATACAAAGGGATTAAAGTATAAAAAGTTATACGAAAATGTCCCCAAAAGCGATTATTTTAATGTATTTTTTAAATTTCATTATTTGAAAGAAAATATGAATTCTATAAGTAGTATTTATAAATTATTTTCATGAAGTAATAATAATTTTAATTTATTGTTAATATAATTTATGCAAAATAATTTATACACACCACTTTAATTTAATTCATTTCTATGCATTCTACTCCCGAAATATTTCCCCAAAATGAATATTAAACAAAGAAGCTTGAGGTCCGATTTCATACTACGTTTTCTTCTGTAATTTTGTTATTGTCAACCCCCAAACTTACGCACGTTCCACTAGCCGCAGAAGATACGATTGCCTTTTTAAATATTAAACAAATAAAGAAAAACATATGGCGTGTGATTAATATTCATAACTAGTTGCTAAGATTTAGTTGGAAGGGTGGACAGCGAGCACGGAGCTAGCGTTGGACGTGGGCAACCGCAAATGCATCTTGAAAAAGGCCTGCAGACACCCCTGAATAAAATATGAAGCCCTGGGCCCTAGTGAGCGGCACATGGTTTTACAATATTCGGACCCAGCTTCTGTAGTGTTTGTTAGTTATGGAAACGGCGTTCGTTCTCATGGATTCGCCCTATTGATTTTGTCTGCGAAATTTGATGCGATTTTTGTGGAAAAAAAAATAAACTTGTCGCCCACTGAGACATACGTGATTATAGAGTTAAGCAACTAAACGAACCCTTCTGAAATTTCCTGTTTTATTAGATCATTTTCGGAATAAGAATACGGAATGACATCACGTGATTTGCTTGCGTGGGCTTAAAATGAATTTTTATAGGAAAAATTAAGTAATTATTGGAAAGGGAAATAATTTATGTACCTTTAAAGTTTATAAGTTATTTAACTATTATTATATTTAAAATCAATAATAAATGTCTTTCAATCTTAATAATCGTATCGTTTTTTAGTTTCAAATTATAGTATTTTACGGTAAACTGAATTTTTTAAATATTTTTTTTTAAAAAATTAATTTAAGAAAGAAGGTGTTTATATACTCTGCAGACATTTATCAAAATCTATTCAATTCTGAAATAAAATAACTTGAAAAGTAAACAAAATCCAAAATCAAAGATTTTTTTCACTGAAAAAGTTTTTGATTAAACACTATTGAATCAGAGGCATGAAAAATAATTTAACACAGGGGAATAAAATAATTTTTTCTTTTATGTATGTATACTGCTACTAAATAGACGTAAAAGGTATCAATGCTTTATCTAGTCTATGTTTATTGCAAAAGTATTTTTTTCTTTAACGAAGAAAATTTTAATTAGTGATTTCTGCTCATGCAAAAATTCGATTTGCATAAAGTTACAAACATTTATTGCAGGGCTTTCCAACCTTTTTATCTGGCGGATCTCTTTTTCAGGCAAAAATGCATGGTGGTCCCCTGTCAGTAAAGCGCACAGTAACTAGTAAAATTCAGCTCATAGCCTATCCGAATTGAAAACTCCAGAATGCAAGTGCCATTTTTTTCAATAACTCCAAGACGAATCAAAAGTCTTTGATTTAAAGATGAAAGGAAACAACTTTAAACTAACTACGTTTCCATTAGTCTGAATTCCAATACGTTATATTTAGATACATGTTGTTGGATTTACTCACATCGTTCAACATACTAGGCTGGCCATATTTCTAATTGAGTAGAGAGGAATATATTGCAAAGAAAAGCAACATTCATTGGATAACATTTTAATTTTCAGAACAAAAATATCAATACAAACCGAATCCAATTAATTACTAATTTATAGAAAAGACAAACAAATACCTACAAAAGTTATAGTCCGGGTAAATTCACTGATCGTCGACGAAACACTATGCGTTCTTCTTTATTAGAGATGAGTCTGTAGGAATAATAATGGAATCTTAATGTGAAAATTGAGGTTGCTTCTGATGACACAATTTTGAAAAGTCGGGCTCAATACTTGACAACTGGAGACGGATGTCAGGTTTAGCATCTAGACAGCTTCGGTACTTAGTTTTGGTGACGGCATAGATCGAGAATCCGGATTCGCACATGTATGTTGTGGTAAATGGAAGTAGAACACGTTTTGTTTTTTCAACAAGGGTGTAGAATTTCATGTTTTCCAAACGTATTTAAAAGTGTGAGTAACCATCACTATCGAAAGTAGATTTCAAGGTTGGATTTCCATCAACAACTCATATTCATTCGATTTTAGAATGCTTAACTTTTGGATTGACCATAAATTTGCATTCCTGCAGTTTCTCATCTTGGGAAATAATACTCAAAGTTAACGTTGAGCTTCAGAGGAGTTCAAGTATTTTATGAAACAAATCTTTCGCAAGCTGTAATGTCTTGTCTTTCAAAAAATCGTTGAGAAGAGAAAAAGCCGCAACCTCCCCTTCCTTCACACTCTTTGCCCAAAGATTGATTTTCCTCTTGAACCCTGAACTTTGTCGTTTGCAGTGACCGTTGCTATAGTGCAGTATTCATTTAGCTCAATTTGGAGAAAATATCTACCAAATAAGCAAGTATACATTGCCAGTTTTCATCATTAATAATCTTTCCTAATTTGGTATTATGATAGTCTAAAAGTAAAGGTGGGACTTCTAAACTTAATTCATATAATCGAGATTCCCGATTCGAGAGCTACTTTACTTCTATATGGAGAAGCAAAGAATGATGAAGGCTTCTCCTATCTTCACACAATATTTTGTAAAGTCTTGACACCAAAGACGTGATTTTATGTACTTAATAATTCAGACAGATTCATCTAAAACTTTCTTGGAGGATACCGGAGATTATTTTCGTCGCTAAATCATGTCTGTGGAGAACCCAATGACTACTACTGCAAACTTTCGAGCTCTCCTTTGTTTTTGTTACCTCTCCAACCATTGGACCCGTCACAGCTTTTGCCCGTCATCTGTGCACACATCAATGGAATTAAACCATGAAATTTCGTTGGCTCTTAAAAAATCGCTCAGCAAACGGAATATTTCAGCACCTGTTGTAAGATGCGATAGTGGTTTGCACAACAATGAGATGTCCTCTTCGAAACATCCGGAGTATGCATGACGAACAAAAGTCAATAAAATTACTAATCCCGCAACGTCAGCAGATTCATCGATTTGGAGAGAAAATGAATTGTGTTGGAAGCGAGAAACCAGAGATTCTAGCCCATCATTTGACATGTCAACTATCTGTCTCTTGACAGTATTGCTTGATAGAGGCACTGAAGATATTAGTTTTACTGCCTTTTCATCTAACATACAAGAAACAATATCTTTAACACATGGTTTTATGAGTGTTTCCACAATGATAGGAACTTTGCCTGTCTTTGCTACCTGATGACTTACCAAGAAAGGAGCTTTTAATGATTTTTCATTTTTTTGCTTAAGTTTTTATGCAGTGTGAGGGGCAGCTAATTCACTGCTCTTTCCCTTGAAAAAATCAGTCTTTTTAGTATGGAGGTCCGAGTGAGTACTCTCAAAATCATGACGCAATTTAATAGGAACCATCAAGTTGTTTGGAAGGACTCGCGCGCAAATTACATACTGAGTTTTACCTCCCTCTGCCCTGATAAAGCCCATTTTTAAATAACGGAGTTTAACTCTTGGAGTTTACAGAAAGTCGAACTGGGAGGCCACATCCACCGGCTCTAAGCTACCTGCGAGTCAAACTTGGGAACCGCAGCCGCTGTTCAAAGATGGCCACGTGCCTCCTAGAAATAGCCAATGGACCCCTAAGGGGTCCGTGAACCTCACGTTGGGAATCCCTGATCTATTGTATTGTATTTCAATCAGAATTTAGATATCAGAATTTTAATCAGATTTTGTTAAAGCTGTTGAAAATTCATTATGTGTGAAAATATTAAAATTATCGATTATTTTTTTAGTTTGATGGTGTCACTCTTGGTTCCGGATAATTGCGGGATCAATACCCAACACTGAGAAAATCATAGTGATGGTAGGAAAAGTGTACGTTATAATTTCCTACTCTCACAAATGTTTTTGTGTTGGATTTTGTAGGAAAATTTACGTATTCGTTCTATACATATGACCATTTTTCAACTTTGAAGTGTAAAATTGTTTTTACTTAGAGTTTTCAGTTGGATGAAGTAGATGAAATGAAATGAAGTAGTAGAAAATAATACAACAATACTATGAAAATAATACAATAATATTATATTGAAGTGATTATGCTATCTTCCAAATTCACCAGATACATTACTTATGTGAAATTTTGTAACCATTTCTTACACAAATAAAAACACAGTCATAATGTCACATAAATCTTTTAATATTTATAAACAGAACCTTTTTAAAAATGAAATTATGAAAAATTTTACGAATGAGCAATTACAAAAATGAACTCTCTTTATATTTAATGCAGAAACAAATAATAGATTTTTATATCAGAACCATGCCTATAATTTTCTTCTATATTTTCGGTTATTTTATTACATTATACATAATATATGCTACATACTCTCTATTATAAATTTCCTTAATGTTCCTAAAAGTGAATTCTACTACATTCATCACACACAAAATTAATAATGTTAAATTTTATAATTTTTAAAGCAATGTAGATTACTTATCGAATTATTTCTTGCTCAATTTACTTTAATTTGGAATTAAATTTTACTTTTTGCACCTTTTATGA
Source organism: Latrodectus elegans (assembly GCA_030067965.1). Classification (NCBI taxonomy): domain Eukaryota; kingdom Metazoa; phylum Arthropoda; class Arachnida; order Araneae; family Theridiidae; genus Latrodectus; species Latrodectus elegans. Next base: position 30,311,450 of record CM057813.1, read on the forward strand.
CCGAAAATAAATATATTTATGTAAAACAATTTTTAATGATTGTGTATAATTATTATGTAATATTTGAACTGTGTAACTTTATAAATATCAGATATTTTCGTTGAAAAGAAACTATGGCATGTGTAAAAATAAACTTAACAATGGAAGGAAAACTAAAAATAAACATGGTCTGCTTCTAAAAAAAGTAATGAAACACGTCGTTAAAAGGGATTAATTTATCCTCGAGTGTTTTCATCTCCAATTGCTAAAGTTTGAAATAAGAGGTTATTAGAATTTATAACAAGTTCGCCTTTTTATTTTTTACTAAAACACGTAGTTAAAAGTGGTAAAGAAACTGGAAACGACCACGTTATTTTAAAACAATTTCCTGTAAAAAACAGGAGAAGGTCTGAATTACATTTCCTGATAAAAGTTTTAGGTCCCATATAAAAACCATTAGTGCCTTCAGGAAAACATATTTCACTGGAGAAATCTTTTCACTCTTTTTTTTTTTTTGTCTTATAGTTGTATAGCGCGGCAGAGGGGAATGAAACGCCCATTATGTTGAAATAAAAAAAAATGAAATATATAAAAGAAAATCCTTTTTCAATTTCTCCTTTTATTTTTTGACATACTCTCTAAAAGCGTTATTCTTCAACGAGCAAAAAAATATATCTTCCAGCGAAAGCATATATTTTTGAATGGCGAAAGTTTACACGATTTTAGAAGCATTTACTTTTGAATTTTGTCTTAGAGTCTCAAAACATTTGGTGGAAGGTTCTGAGAGCATAAAATGCGAAATCTTATACTTGAATAGATTTCAAAAGTGGTAAAAACTCCACTGTGTTAACATTGTTTTACTCAAATCAATAAACGTAAACATGTAAATGGATTTGCTAACGAGTAGATTGCAGTATATATTTCCCAAACCTTGTATTTTTTAATAACTACACACGCGCTTTGTTATGATTCCTCCACAAGATATTTATTCATAATGCTTCCATAAATATTAAAATAAATTTACATATAAAATGTTTCAATAGGCTATGGTACATGGATTTGGTTTTATTCCAGGTTTATTTCGCTTATAAGGTGTTTTATTTATTTATATATTTTTTCGATTCCCAGACGGTGTAGTTAAGCTAAACCATCTCCATAAAACAACGATCATTAAAAAGTCTAAAATTAAATAGGATTCCCCAAAACCTCGTTCATGGTAAAATTCAGATAGTCAAGAATATGTCTCGGGGAGGCCTGATCAGCCTTTGAACCAGGGACACCCCAAAAAGACTTTCTGGCCTTGTTGAAAAGAAAGGGACCAAATGTGGCCCCTCAAAAAACGTGAAAGAGCAGTTTGCTGTATCCTAGGGATACTGAACTGGTGACACCAACCAGGTTTTTTCCCAAAATACCAAGAGTGGGCAGATGGATATCGCCAAATTGCGTTTAATTCCGTCTTCTTAATAGTGGAGATTTCCGAAAACGTTAGACTACCGTTGCCCTGCAAGGTGTCAACAGCAGCAGACTTGGGCAAGCTATCTACAATTTCATTACAACTCAATCCAACACGGAATGTTGTTTTATAAACGCACGAAACGCTATTGTTTTGATAAAACCATTTATAGAAACCATAAATAGTTTTATTTATGATGGCAAAACTATAAATGAAAAATTAAATAAATATCACTTCTTTTGATTTTGAGAAATTTATTTTTTCTCCCAATGAATATAGCTCTAAAATTAAAGTTATAATTTTAAGAGCTCTATATTCATACTATCAATTAAATACATTAAATTTATTATTATGCACAAATATCTTTGAAATAACGTAAAAAATAAATGTATGTCGTGGCATATAATTGAATACACACACAAATATCAGCTCACTTAATTTTTCATACTTGATTTTTAAAGAGTAGAATTCTGAAGGTGAAGAATTTAATATGATTATGAATATTTTAAACAATAACATGAATAAGCAAGCTTACATTATAACCTATAATTGAAAAAAAAAATAGGGTTTTCTTTGGTGTTGTTTTGTTTTCAGAGAAAATATTTCTGTTTTTAATGAAGCAAATATATAAAAATAACTTGAATAATATCATAAATGAATTAATGTCATTATATACAACTGAATAAATAAACTTGTTTTCATTTCGTTAGTTTTTTTTAAATGGAGTATTCATCAAAAATTAAAGAAGAAGAATAAAAACATCTTGATTAATATCATAAATAATATGTTTATATCAAGGTTTGTGATTGGACAAGTAATACATATATTGATTTAAGCAACCTATTATAAGCCCAGAAAATACGTTCCTGACAACACAAGATAACTAAACAAGGAATACATTTCTTGTATAAAGCAATCTAGTATCATTATGTTGTTTTGAAGAATAATATATATATATATATATATATATATATATATATATATATATATATATATATATATATATATATATATATATATATATATATATATATATATATAAACAAATTAATCTTACATAACATTGAAAAAAATGACAATTTTATTTCTTTATAAAGTTTTATTGAATCTGAAAAAAACTGATTGTTATATGGCAATATTTAGTGTATTACAAATAAACAATTAATAACTTTTTAAATTTGTTATGAAAACTTTTGTTGATTTTGTTTCAGAGAATATGTTTCTGAAATGAAATGTAAGAGTTCACGTAACATAACTATAATATTTAAATAAATTATTAAATTTTTCCGTATATAACTGGGTAAATATATTTTTCCTGATATATGTAAGCTTATTTCATTTTAGAAGTATAACTTTGAAATAAAATAAGTTGATTTTACATTAATATAAACTTAAATATAAGAAGGTGCATATAATCTAATTTCAAATCTTGTTTTGTTTCACAAAGTACATATTTAATGTAAAACAAACCAATATTATACACATAAACATGAGCACTTCGATATATAATTGTACAAATATCACTTATTTTGAGTTTAAAAAATGTTTTTTTTATTTAAGGAAATATATTTGGAAAATAAAATATATATATCTCTATGGTATATATATACAATATATATAATGTTTATCATACCAATCTTAATATATAATCATCGATTTAGTATTTATATTAAAATTTTATTTATCATTCAATAATTATTATCATAAATAAAAAAATTGGCATAAAATTGCATAAACTTAATTTGTTTTGATTTTCAGCTTGTATTTAAGCTCTGACTATTATATCACCCATTTTGGAAGAATTTTTCAGTTGGTGCTAATAGTAGCTTTCCTACAATTCGAACAAGGAGACGTCATAAAATGTTTTCTTCTCTTTTAAAATTCAATGATTATTTTCCTATGAAGTTACCTATAAGCACTAAGTAATTATTTTTTCTTATACCATTACTTAACATTAAATATTGTACACTTAACTGTGTGAAAATATTCTTTGTTCTATTCCACTAATTTCAAATGGCAAGGCAAAAAGCTATGATTTACATTGATGTCCGTAAAAATAATGACACAGTATTAACACAGTAAAATATAATAAATCCATTGAACATCTCCTAAAATGTATTAACTTTACTGTTAATAAATGACTTGAAAAGAACCCATGTTAGGTACTGATAGCTGAAGTCTATGAAATATACAGCAATACTCATCAGAAATGTAATCAGTCCATTGGACATCTCCTGAAATGTACTCACTTTACTGTTAATAAATGACTTGAAAAGAACCCATGTTAGGTAATGATAGCTGAAGTCTATGAAATATACAGCAATACTCATCAGAAATGTAATCAGTCCATTGGACATCTCCTGAAATGTATTCACTTTACTGTTAATAAATGACTTGAAAAGAACCCATGTTAGGTAATGATAGCTGAAGTCTATGAAATATACAGCAATACTCATCAGAAATGTAATCAGTCCATTGGACATCTCCTGAAATGTATTCACTTTACTGTTAATAAATGACTTGAAAAGAACCCATGTTAGGTAATGATAGCTGAAGTCTATGAAATATACAGCAATACTCATCAGAAATGTAATCAGTCCATTGGACATCTCCTGAAATGTATTCACTTTACTGTTAATAAATGACTTGAAAAGAACCCATGTTAGGTACTGATAGCTGAAGTCTATGAAATATACAGCAATACTCATCAGAAATGTAATCAGTCCATTGGACATCTCCTGAAATGTATTCACTTTACTGTTAATAAATGACTTGAAAAGAACCCATGTTAGGTACTGATAGCTGAAGTCTGTGAAATATTCAGCAATACTCATCAGAAATGTAATCAGTCCATTAGACATCTGCAGAATAAATGCAGAAATGTGCTCCCTTGACTATTATCAAATGACAAGACGACACGTTAGATGTCGATAACTGCATTTAGTTAAATATTCAGCAATACACATGAAAAATATATACAATCCATTCGACATTTCCTGAAATGTATTCACTTTACTATTATCTTTATTCTGGATACGAAAAGGCTTCCTGTACGCAAATGTACTTGATATGTCTTCATGGAAAAATAAATGATTGAGATGTTAAAGCAACTTTGACTTGTCCTTGAAATATTTTTAGGGACTTTGGCTCTTTTAGAGATTGTAAAAGAAATAATAATTGAACTTTGGATGTGGTAGACAAACTTTTGTTCCTTTTTTTACTTTATTTAAATCTGGATTCTACCTTGGCAGTTTATGCTAGAACGGTGTGCGAGTTAGTGCCGAAATAAATTATTCTTAATTTGCGGTATAGGATGAAATAGATCCAATCTGTTAAATTTCTAAAACTTCTCGGAAAACCATGGTCATCATTAAGTTATATCATAAAAGGCAAGAAATTTGCTTAAAAAATAATGCAAAAAATGTTAAAATATCAATTTAAATTTTATTGTAATGCTTGTTTAACAAATGATTAATTATTTCAAGATTGCTAAATTTGTAGTGCATAACATCTTAATAGAAATAATATTTTTGTGAAAATACATTAGATATAATTACAAAAAATACTTCCTAAAAATTTCTTTCATTAAGATTATTTTAATTATTTTTATTAAACGAAAGGACAAAATATCGAAAAATATTATGAATGATAGTTTAAAGAAAATTTAGGGTTTATAAAAAACATTCTAGTAATATTATATTTACATTTACTGCAACAAAATGCTATCTGTTTGATTTTAAAACAAATTTGCGTTATATATGAAAAATAACCTGTTATCTTAATAGGACTTGGACAGTGTTCTGACTATATATATATATATATATATATTGGTATGTTTCGATTAATATCAAAGAACTTTTAAATCAATGATAATGATTGAGTTGTATTGAAATCAAATTCGAGTAAAACCGATCAAATAGTGGAAAAAAAAAAAAAAAAGAAGATTTTCAAGAAAGAACTTTCTGGACAGAATGCAGAAAAGATTTAAGTTCACTCGGTTCATAACTTCAACAGACACCTTTCCAAAGGTTTCGAAAGTGTTTATGCTTCTACGCCCAGCACCATAGCTTGGCAGGGGACTGATAACTGGACAACGGAGCACTTTTTTCATATCTAAAATGCGAAATCCATTCACCAGGTGACGAGTAATCCTGCTCTTGGAGGAAATAAAAAATTCTTCGCAGGGGCTGAAACAAAGATTTCCATTCCGTTGGCCATCCTCGGGAGGCAGAGAAATTCAATTTTTCATTCATCGACTTTGAGAAGAAGCTCCACTGTCAGAAACGTCGTAACTTATGCACGGGGACATCCCGGGAAGCCCCCCGTTCGGCTCCTGGATCTTTTCCTCCCCTGTCAATACTTCTTCTGCAGGGAAGATCCCTTGTCCTTCCTGAATCCGGAAAAGGGGGAGAAAGCCAAGCAAAATATAAACAAATGCAGAAAAGGGACAAGGAAAAGGCTAAAACTTTTCCCTACAGCCAACTTTTCCAGACGTTCCAAGTGTAAAGAATGTAACAAAAGTTAAATATATATTGCTTACTGAAAAATGTTACCCAACCGTTCTTCCATATGGGCATAAGAAAAAAAAATGCCCCATTCAATATATGTGCAAAATCGCAGTAGAATTCAAGAAAATCTTTGAAACCCAATAACTTCCCAGTTTCAGAGTACAAATCTAAATTTTAAGAGAAAAATATATCAGATTTCTTGGTTATATTTACAGTTGAGGAGAAAATTGCTGAAAATATGCCGCGAAAGAAACGAATAGAATGTACAACCTTCCCAGTGAATAATAAAAAATGCTCACGAGAGATTTATTTCCTACAAATAATTTCAGAAAAACTATTTCATAAGAAATTATGCTTAAAATAGTTTTATAAAATTGTTATATATGATTAAATATTTTAGCTTTTAAATTTGTTTAACTCTCTATACAGCTAAAAAAATCGCTTTATTTATTTATTATTTTCCTTACTTTAAGTTAATTTCAATACAAAGTGACTTAAATATTCATTTCCACCTCAACATTAAATATAATTCAAAATGAAATGTTTATTTTATACAAATTATGCCACCCAATCCTTTAAATTAAATTAAGTATTTTAGTCTTAGAATTTCATAAAATGTAACAACAGAGAAAATCTTTGGCGTTTCTTAAAGTTATCTAACCCAGTAGATATTTTCATAGAGTATAAGAATTCAAAATCTGTCTCCCATTATTTAACAGTAGAAGGTATTGAATCTGAGACTCTTAATTTCGAAGATCGCATTCTTATTTTTGACTACTGTGAACTTCATATAAATTTGAACCAAATGTGAGTGTCATAAGTTATAGAGATAAACTTTGCTTTAAAAATTAAAAATCGTTTCAATATACGTGAAAAAATTAAATTTCATTAAATAATTTTAAAATAGTTGATAGATTTAAATTTATGATAAAAACTTCAGTTTTCTATTTTAGTTCGTAAGAGAACTTATTTGTGAATTGCTGTTACGTCAAAAAATAAAAATGATGAATAAAAATTTTTTGTCTAAAAAATAAATTATTAAAAAAATAATTAAAAATCCTAGATAAAATTATTAACAACTGAAAAATCATATAAAATTGGTTAGAAAATTGGAAAATGCGATTTTTTCAAAAAAAAAAAAAAGAAAAATCTTATTTCTTTCGAGAATTTTGAAATTAAAATAAAATTAAAAATGACTTTATTCCTCTTATACTCGAAGAAATAAAACTATTTCCCCTATAATATCATTTCGTAGAAAACGTAATAGATTAAAATTACACATACGAAATGAGAACATCTAAGCGAATCTTACAGTAGACTGCGTAAACACGTCACACTTCTGTAGCAAAGGTTAACATTTGGATATTATTTATGCGCCAAACCACCATTTTCTTCAAGGTGAAAATGCCACCAAAATAAATATGGAGATTCAATGAAAAATCTTCCAACAAAGAGACCTATTGTTTGTGTTATACCGAAAAGCTGAAAGTTGAATCAGAAATAATTATAATCGCAAAAAAAATCATATTTCCCTACTTCAAGCACTCTGAGGCACTATTTATAGACAATCTGTCCATTACCAAGCATCGTATATTTCTTCCCGAACACATAATGCTTTCTTGTTCTTCCTTGTTATTCGTGAGCGGGTGGCTTGTAGATACAGTTACAGTGAAGCTTAGTCTTTCCACAACACATGGCCAAATGTTCGTATCGCCAACTAAGTCTGTTATCGCTATTTTGGTGATAAAATTATAATTGTTTTTACTTACTGATAAGAAAATATGATATTTTAATTTCCATCAAATATAGTTTATTTTTTTAAGTCGCTTTTCTTTCAACGTGTAGTAAAATGGAAACAAAAATTTTATATTATGAATTGAATTTAATTCTGAAGAAAATCTAAAAATACATTATTTACATACATCTCGTAACTCATTTATTTGAATGTATGAGAAGTTTTTGAAAAAATATTCCTTATAGGATTTATAACGGCAAAAATGTAATTACTTTATGATCATGATTCTTGTTATGGAATGTCAATAATTACAAGCAGAAGTAGAAAAGTGGAAAGATTTGTTTTGTTTTTTTATAAGTTATTACAAAAATGTAAATTAATTCCGATTTAAAAAAGTTTATTAATAAAAAAGAAGAATCAAAATTTGAAAAATTATACTACATTTTTACACCATACAAATACATGTATGGTGACACGTTGAACGAAGTAAAAATAATTAAAAGTAAATAGTTAATAATTAAAAGTAGTTAATAATTAAAAGTAGTTAATAATTAAAAGTAAATCAATTTCAAAGTAAGTATATGTGAATCTACAATTATTTTAAGTAATTCTATTATTATTTTAAGTAAGTTTGCGAGATTTTCAGTTTTTTATAGCTTTTAGACATTTTACTAATTCACTAATTAGCCGTTTTCTATTTTTTTTTGTCTTAGGAATAATCATATAATTATCTGATTTAGAAAAGAATCTGTCATTATTCACATATTAAGAGGGAAATAATTGTTCTCTTTTGGAAAACCTCAATGGATTAAAATGCCCTTTCCATTTAAGCAAATTTCCCTATAGCTGATACATAAAAATGAAAGTAATTTAAGCCTAAATCGTTAATAATAGTGCCTTTTTAGTAGAGAACAAGTAAAACTATTACTGAAATATACATTATGTATAAAGCAAAGTAATTTAAAACCACCTGTTCAGAATTAAAATAACAGCAAAAATAAACCCAAAATATCCTTAGGCGGATCATTAAATGAATATTCTTCCAAGACCAAGAGATTTACCCAAACCAAATCAGATTCATTTTTCATACGGATAAAAGATTTTTTGGCTCTCTTCAATAAACTTAATAGTCCGTCTCTCCTCAGGAGACTTATAATAGGTGCGCTTACGTCTCTAACGATATCTTCCTCCAAAAAATAAAATTCAGCGTCCTCTTTTTCTGACGGGATGGGGTTCTTTATTCTGACATAAATATTCAAAAACGATTCCTTAGAATTCCTAATTTTTGATAGAGTTCACCGAATCCACTTCGTTCAACTTAAATGGGGAAATAGAGATCCCTTTGAATAAAGAACGACGCGACAGATTCCATTTTAGAACGTGGCGCATGGTGCAGGCATTTTAGCTTCACCCATTTTGTTCGAAATATATATCTCCGCTCGTGTCATATGGGGCGGTTGTATTTTATTTACAGCACAAATACCGCGAGTAAGCCGTGACATATGGCATCGCTGCATTTCTTCCTCTCCAGCTCTGGCACCTTCGTTTTATATTTTTCGGGAACTTTTGTCTGTTTATTTATTTATCCAATTTTTTTTTAGGAGTGTAGAAGGAAATTCCGCCCCCCTTAACCCACCCTCGGTCAACATGGTTTCCGAAAGTGGGAAGATTTTATTTATTTTTAAATATGGAGTATATTTGAGTAGAATGTGCTCAGAATCATCCCCCAGCGTGTCTGTGTACATTTTACTCCCCTATTCAGATTATGTTTGCTCAATCGCAAATCGGGGATGTAAGTGAATTTTTTTAAAGAGAAATAAGTGGTCTAGTTTTGTATTTCTAAACCCCGACAAAAAAAATTCTGAAACTTACGTAGAGTAGGGAAATGTCTCATTAGTCATTCAATTTTTTAATTACATTTTTAATATTTATTTAATTTTTATGAGATAAATAGTTATTTATTTTAAAAGATCTTTTAAATAAAAAAAATTAAAATTTACTTATACCTTTATTGTCTTGACAAAACTATGTTAGTATATACACAAAATAAATAGATTCTGAGTTTATAGTGAAATTATATCTATATATCACAAATAAATTTACTTTTGTTACTACCTTGTTGTTGTTGTTATTATCGCATGCCCCCTAGATCAGCAGCGCTAAGCCAGGTCCATGAGCGCGTACACCTTTAAAAAGTACAGTACCATGAGTGGATTTTCATTCAGGTCTCTCCCAGAGAGACCAAGGCATTGAAGAATATGTTCAAGAGAGGCCTGTTCATTTAAACACTTGGAACAAATTTTGAATTTCTTCGTACCCTCAACGAATTTCAAGTTACTAAGATGGCCCCTTCTGATACGGACAATAGCCGTTTGTTCTTGTCTATTAAGACCAGTAGCCAGGGAAGCACTAGGACGCGCGCAGCGGTAACCAATGAAACTCAGGAAGGACAATCCAAGTGGTTTTATTTTCGTGTTTAATCGTTGAGTGAATCTCCTGAGATGTGAGAGGTGCCGATGGCACACCGTCCTCAGACCCACCAGCTTTGGCCAAAGTGTCCGCAATCTGATTTCCCTCGATATCCACGTGGGATGGAATCCACTGTAGGTGAATATGGTGCGATACGAACATCCGTTTTAACATTTGAAGTATTCAAATCCCAGTCCTGTTTCTCACCTGCTGCCATCTGGCCAAATGCTGTATTGCACTTTTACTATCACATAAAATCCAAATCTCAGCTCCATGTGGAAGTGAATTCAGGGAGTCCAGGGCTACCTCTGTTAGAATAAGCTCACTACGGAACAACGAGCAATAGACACTATATTGCCTTTTGAGGTAAATTGATGTAAATATTCCACTGATAGGTTTTACTATCTTTATAGAGGATGGGGAATATTCATTCCTAACTTATATATATATATATATATATATATATATATATATATATATATATATATATATATATATATATATATATATATATATATATATATATATATATATATATATATATATATATATATATATGAGTAAGCATTTGCATATTGTAATCTCGAATTGTGAAGAGTGTTACTGTATTATCCCATTTTTAATTTTGTCACTTTTGTCATTTACATAAGACATGAAATAATTATCAGTTTAAATGGAAAATTCACGTCAGCAATATTTTTCATGGAAAATGCATTCACACTTTTATTTACTCATTATAGTTTTGCTTCAGATTAATATTATATGAATATATTTTAATATTGGAGGAGTTTTATCTATCAAAATTGTCTTAGAAATTATAGCTATGATATCTGTTGAAGGAATTATATCTACTATATTTATCACATTTGTTGAAGGAATTATATCTATACATCTATCAGGGGAATTATATTTTTCTAATTATCTTTTAAATGGATAAATTCATATAGAGATTGAATAACATAATTTAAAGAAGAATTAGAAATAATTTATAGTATTATAATCTTTACATGAAAGTTGCGAACATGAAGAAGAGTTTCGAAGTTTATATACCGTGCTTGATTTCATTTTTATATTTTACAATCAAATTCCTTTATTATTATCATGAAATAATAATCTGCTTAATCTTGATGATCGTCTAAATAATACATTTATATAATATTTACTAACACTTAAATATTATTAAAGTTTTGTGTTTAACCACGTTCATAATAGATAATTATGATCTATACTATTCGTAAAATTATATCTATATTAAATATATTTATTCCAGTTACTATCATTAAAGGAGAGACTAACTCGGAAAAGGTAGAAATATGATTTAAGGATAAATTATTAGTAGATTTTATCAGTAAGCACAATGAAGAGGGGACGGATATAGTGAAGTTTCAGTGTTAGACCATTTTATTTATTTAAAATTAATATATTTTACACGTTAATATCAGGAGATAATCACCAAATTATTTTTGATAATCATTTATATAATGTATTCAACAGAAAATTCAGTACATCTTTATTACTTTCAATGGCTTTTGCTGTGAAATACTTTCCAGTACTTGTGAGGCTTTATATTTGATAAAAATCTTTTCACCAGTTACTTTCCTTTGTTTGGTTGGTTGGTGTCATGTCCATTTAAAGTCAAGTCAAATTACTCCAAGTATCAAAATCATGACCTTGACAATGGGTACAATTTTATAATTGCAGAGATTTTCTTGAAAAGGAAATTCTTCAATATCGAGTTGCTGTCTTTTTGATAGCATTTTATAAAATTTAAGAGTGCTATTCAATTTCCTCTTTAATAGAATAATATTTATATCATTAGGAATTAATGTGGCATATTATAAAGTTAAAAAATGTTATTCAATTTTACTATCTATTTCTTTTTAACATAAATAGAATATTTTTATAATTATCATGAAATAATTATATATTTATCAAACATACTCAGTAATAAACCATTTAAATAAACTGATACAATTAACATTTATTCAAATATTTTCTCTTCAAAATTTTATTTTATTGTCACATGATTATATATATATATATATATATATATATATATATATATATATATATATATATATATATATATATATATATATATATATATATATATATATATATATATATATATATATATATATATATATATATATATATATATATATAATCATGTGACAATAAAATAAAATTTTGAAGAGAAAATATTTGAATAAATGTTAATTATATATAATGTAATTATATATATATATATATATATATATATATATATATAGATATATATATATATATATATATATATATATATAGATAGAGATATATATATATACACATTTTCTTATAACTTAAATTACAGGTATAATAAATTTCTCTATGCCATTTATTTTTAGTTAGTCTAAAATTAAGGAAATATATAATTAAAGAGAATTATAATTAATATAATTCTTTATATACCAGTAGCAAACTTTGCGGTTTGCATATTTTAATATGTATATACCTTTGCATTCTTATAAAATTGCATTTAACCAGAAATGAATTAATTTTCTGTTGAACTTAACTGATCTTATAAATAGAATATTTCATTAATAATCTAAATCTTAATTATCTCGTTAAAATTTGAGAGCTTTCATTCTACTTATCTAAATTTATTGTAGATGGAGTGTATAATAAATATATTTTTTTTTATTTCTATCTTTATTAAGATTATGGTAATTAAATTAGAATATAAGGAAGAATTATTATATTATAAATTTCTGTGAACCGAGTACTATCTTTGCAGTGAACGATAATATTATTAAAATATTATTTCATATTTAATATTTATTTTTTTTGAACTTTAGCAAAATATTTTAATTTATATATTGAAATGTAACTATTTAATTTACATGTTTAATTAAATAAATAACTTTCGTGAAAACGTTTATAATGATTACTATTTTTGAGGATGTGTAATAAAAGAAGAAATTTATTTTTCTTATGATTATATTCAGTCATCAAAATAAATGGAAGATGAAAATTTTCATAATATTCCACTCTCTATTCTATTTAATAGTACTTAACAACCTTCATCATTAAAATACCATTAAGGTTTAAAGAATACATTAGTTAATTTATGTGTATAAATATTTATATATAAAAAAAGTATATTAATATATTATAATAATTCTATATAATAATTAATACTATATAATAAAATTAATGAATTAATATTAATTCCTCTATGGTAAGCACTTAAACTTTAAATTGTTTTTTTAGTATTCCTGCGTTGTTAAATTATAGGTCTAAATATTTTACTTGCTGAATTTATATGATTATCCAGTTCAAATAGTAAATGTGTCATTAGTATGTAATCAATTCAATAATGCTGTTGATTAGCATACTTCTATATAACTGGTCTTTGAGTTGGGCTCTACCACTAGGTGGATGCAACCTGGAGGGAATCTTCGTAATTTAAAAGCAGTGATCCGACAGAAGACACCCTAATACATGACCTGCCACCACTGATGAATCATTGTAAAATGTAAATGAAAATGATAAATATGAATATTAAATGAAAATGAGTTATCATTTTATATGGACCACATTGAGACCAAGACCTATTTAACGTGCCTCGACTGTCTTTAGTTAACACCACATAAATTTGATTAAGCTGAGATTCGAATTCACGACCTTCTAAAAATGAAAACGACTCATAAACCAACCACACCACTATGTCTGTAATTCAAAGCTGTAGAAAGGGAACATGTTATATTTTATTTATATTTTTAAATTTCATTTGTACTTACATTGAGAAAACATTTTGATGGTTCTATAAGTTTATGCTCTAACATATCAATCTAATCAATATTCTTATTATTTTAGATTATTGTGAAATTCTAATTTTTTAAAATTAAAAACTCTTTTTAAGAACGGTTTTCTCAAACTAAGAAGTATTTTGGTGGAACAAAACTACTCAAACGGTTTGTATAATCTCTACGATTTTCCTATATATAATTATTTACCATTCTAAGAGCAAACTCTTTTAATAGTGTTACAAATTCGCTTGAATTTAATTTAATAATATGTGAACCATAATTATATGTTTTTATAAGACCAATGAACTGAAAGACTTAAATTACAGTATAATTTCATTGATCCCTAAAAACTCAGTAGCTTCATGCCGCTTCACATAAGATTAGCAAAGTGAAACATCTTTTGTCGTGGCCAGTGATTGGGAGGGTGACCGCATTCTCCCTCATTAAATTGCCGCAGCTCCGTGTGTTGGGATGTATCTACTTTATTCTGTGACATCCGAAGTCCTTCCACTGGTGTGGTGTGAATATAGAAAAGGAGTGCCAGCTCAAGTGTTACTTCGTCATGTGACCATTATACTTATTTTTATGCTTCAGTCACTTATCTTATTATCACATTATTAAAATATATAAAATTTGTTTTATATTTATATTGGTCTGATTGTTACTGTAGAAATACATTTTGCCTTCGAAAGATAAGTCAATTAAATCTGTAATTAAAAGTGGGCTCTTAGTCATTAAAATTCAGAATTAGACTTATAAACCTCTGAAATGCTAACCATGGAATTGTAACTATTCACTACTATTTGTTTGCTACTATCACAAATATTTTTTAATTAATTCTACTATCAATGAAATAAAAATCTTAAGCCTTACATACAAATATTGATGGATTTAAGAAAATGAATATGTTAATTTTTCATTTGCATAAATGTCATATAATAATTAAATTTTTTTTCAAAATTATCTTATCATTTTCTTTTTAAAAACTACAATATCGGATGGAAATTTTCAATATTTAACTATGACTTTCTTAGTTTCTTAACTAAAACTAGCATTAGTAAACGAACATTCTTAAGCCTTAAAAAAAAAAAAAAAAAAAAAAAAAAAAGCTGCAGCATTCTGGTTCGAGAGAAAAGAATTTAAGGTCTAGACCTCCGATATCAGTAAAAACACAAATATTAGATTGGTACATACGAAAACAAACAAGCTTTATAACTTTCGGCAAATACATCCGCAAGATTAGGGCTTAGACGGTAATGCATAGCGCAGCTATTCGATCCGGGAAGGAAAAAGGATAGCAAGAAGAAGAAGATAGCTAGAAGAAAAAAAGGGATAGGAAGCCCATAACCAGTAATGAAGCCCTCCAGAACACAACAGTCATTACGGTGCACGTCGACGACGAAGGAAATAACAAGTATATTTTATTAATAAAGATGAACAGGTTTGTCGTAATAGTCTCTTTTGTTTCTTTAGTCTTGTTATGTGACCCAAAAGACCGCTCAATAAATAAAGTTCTTTCTCTTTCTTCTCAACACTCTTCTACAATTTACGTTTTTCAATAGTGTTTATGCTTAAAGAGAACACTCAATTTCCTCTCATGGGAGTTATTTCCGATTTAGTTAGGTTTCATGGTCTGTGTTTCCGATGACTTGTTTTCAGTTGCATAATGACTCAGTTGACCTTTTTCCACGCCAAAGGCGACAAAAATTTAAATTATTTTGATGTTATAGACACCTCATTGCTTATAGTTGATGATTATAAATATTCATAAAGGATAAACCTTTTATGAATTTGTGTCTAAATGATGTTTATAATCTGTGCTTCAGTTCAACAGTATGAAGGTTTGATATTTCTTTCAGTCGTGGACCCTTCTTCAGATAAGGAGCTCTTTAAACTGTAAAAAGCGATAAAAATCGCCCTAGAGTGGTAAAAAGAGATCGTAAAATAATAAACAAACACCCTATAGCAAACGGTGGTCCTCAGGACATTTAGAGAACGTCCTTGCAAGATCAGGTGGACTTAATATTAACGTATGCTTATTACTTTACAGGAAGACTTTTCATAAGATAGTGGGATATATTTATGTATTCCAAGCATCTTTTCCGCCAGATGTCTTGAAAATTAGAAAAGCAATATCCTTTGACCGTTACTTAATTGTAGATGGGCACGACGAGTTTGTTATATTTTATTTCAATTGGTAGTAATTTAATCTTTCTAACATTTTAGTACTTTGAGATTCAGAAAATCCCTGTTACAGTTTTATATAGAAATGACAAAATAGGAATTAATTTGTGTTGTTGTTCCCAATCTCAGATAGAGTAGCGTGGCTGTCTTATTTCCATGAAACCAAAAGTCTAAAAAAAATCTAAATTGGGAAGATTGCAACTTCAATTGGTGTCCTGCACCAAATACATTATTAACAAAAATTGACTTCTGATAGCTCATTTTAGCTGGACAACGGAATGACCTACACTCTAAAAATCCCATTCCGACCAGAAACACCCTTCCGCAGCGAAGAAGCATCAAGCTAGATTCGGGGTTGTAGATCAGTTTGTTCATTGCTTATTGCTTGGTACAAAATTATTAATTTCTTGGTACAAAATTTAGCTCAGTAAAAAAATAATGTCGCCTTATTATAATTTGCACACGCATTGTTTTGAGTCTGTTTACAAACATGCAAAATTTGTTTTAAAAAATGGTATTATGTAATGTTCTTAGAAAGGCTGTGGATCACTTTTATTTTCCATATGATTGTAAGTGATAATTACGATCCAATAATCTTTTAAATAACACGAACATTTATATTTCCAATCAAAAATATCTTATTTAAAAAATATTTTTCATTGAATTTCTTTCAACAAAAGAGTTAAGAATAAGTACACTGGGCACAGCATAGACGATATCTTAACTAATCTAATGCTTTTTTGAATATACTTATCGTACTTACTTTCTATGAAGAGTATATACTGATAATGAAATATAGTCATATGCCACATGTAATTATTTAAAATCAGAAAACTTTTTATTTGATAATAAGATTTTTGAACAGATATCAATTACGTATAATATATATATATATATATATATATATATATATATATATATATATATATATATATATGAATGTGTAATAAAAGTTTTTAAATTTATTTACTTGAAAAGAAGAAATATAAATATCTTACATATTATATTTAATCCAATGTTTTGAATTACATAAATTTTTAATTTATTATAAAAATTGATAAAGAAGATATGTTTATTTCTAGAAATTTAATTTAATTTAATATGATTTTAAAGCAACTTGCTCATACGCATAATTAAACAATAAAGTAACTGGAATTTTTAAAGTTCAGCTTTTCAATAAATTTATTACATTTGTTATAATAGAATGTTTCAAATTATATTAAGTATTTTGCGTTTTTAATAAAATGATTGGATCTGCTCATCTTAAAAGTAACTTAAAGACATCAACGCAAAAAAAAAAAATAAATGTTAATAAGATATAAATCAAATTTTCAATATGAAATATTGAAATTCAATTATAAATGTTGCTATTCTGCATTTAAACCACTGAAAAAGGGAATTTTCTATGCAAAAAAAGTATTAGATTATCTTCTTAGACTTTAAAAGTATTTTTCCTAAATGAATTAAAATAATATTTATTACGATGTTTTTCATTATAAAATATTTCAATTACTGAATGTATAAAATTGTCGCCTTTTTACTTATTTGATTTTTTTTTTCACAGTAATCAAAATCGAACTTAATTTTAACATTTTTCAAGTAGCATTCAGAAATACCAAGCATAAAGATATTATGCAAATGCCTAAATAAATTATGAATACGTAAAGATATTGAAGTTTCATGCAACAATATTTGCTGACAGCATACTTGTACATTAATAAATTATTTTCACAAGTTATTTAAAATAATATATATTTACTATCAAATATATTTATTATTTATATGAAAATAATCCAAACGCAATAAATATATTTGCATCATATATTTCAATTTCATTAATAATATTGTGTGTGTGTGTGTGTGTGTATCAACTATCTAAATAAAATATAATGAAGGCCTAAATAAATTAATATTTTATATTTTCAATTTAAATCAAAAACAGTAACCTAATGAATAAAATGTTAAGAAATCTTAAAAAGAATATTCAAGGTATGTTTAAAATCTTCTTGGTTCTTAAAGACTATGGGATAAAAAGTATGTTTAGATAAATTATATTTTATTTCATGTTACTCAAGTATAGTCCTTATGTGTTTAATAATTCAAATTATAAATATTTTATTAGTAATTTTAAAAGATGTTGTGTCAAAATATAAATAAATTCAACTATTAAGCATTTACTTTTGTAAGACCTGCCTATGAACTTTGTTCTTAAAAATTCTCCTTTTTCAGTTTTTTAAATATTTTTAGTGATATTATACAATACATATATAAACTCAGAAGAATACTTCATTAAATTAAAAATCAATACAACTATGTTTTTACCATACAGTTTATTAATAAATGGAATCAATTATATTTATCCATTCAGCTTCATATAACACTATAGGCTAATTTAACATATTGATAAATAAAACTTAAAAGTAACTGGCAAAGATTTAGCATAATATTTAACAGGCAAACATTTCGCCATAGTTTTCTAAGCAAAAACTCGTTTTAATAATTTAATGCACTTCAACTAATCATGTTATAATGTATTGGTATAATGGTAAGGAATTTTATTAGGAATGTCAAATGTTGAATTTATTGCAAGATTAATTTACTTCAAAGCAATAGGGTGGTTATGCTATTGTTGTACAAAAACACCTAGTAATCAAACAATGTAACTGTCTGTAAATAGCAAACACATATAAATTGGAAATAAAACTCAAAGAATCATCTGAATATTTGAAACAATATCAGCGCATAATCCATTGTTCACAGAGAGTAATATTGTTAAAGACGATTAATTTAGAGTAGTATTATTATACAGAAAACTAATATAACTTGTAGACAGTCATCGTTATTTCTGAAGGAAGGGAAATGCAAAATGCAGAAGTTTAGTTCGTAGAAAATAAGTGTTATCTCTCTAAAGCAACCTAAATTGACAGTAGACACGTAAATGCGTTTCACAACATCTGAGAATTATCTTTAAAGCAACAAAATTACGTAAAATAATTTGGTTCACTGATGATCAGCGTTATTTTCAGAGTACATACGAGTACATTATATAATAATATGGCTTACAGAGAACCAGTGTTATCTGCAAAGAAATATAAAGAAAGAAATTAATGTGGTTCATATGACCTAAAATTATCTTCAGCACAAAAAAACCAAGTTAATATAACTCACACATACACAGAGTTATTTTTAGTGTAAGCAAATGCTCAATATATTTACATGGCTTACATAGAATCACCATTTTCTGGAAAAGAACGTAAATGGAAAGTTTTTCAATGTATGGATTATAAACTTTAAAAGTTATTTTCAGAGCAACACAAACTATTATGGCACACAGGTATCCACAGTTATTTTTTGAGTTGCATAAATACACTATATACTATGCCTCAAACAGAGCCAATATTATCTTTACCGAAACATAAATGAACAGCATATTAATGTAATTCGTAGGATCCATGGATAATCTTCAGGTCAATATTAGTACGCAATAATATATGGCTAACACTTATCCAGAAATATTACTAGGGCAATATAAATGCACGATATTGTTGTTGTTGCATGCCCCCGAGATCAGCAACGCTAGACCAGGTTTATGAGCGAGTACAACTTCAAAAATTCCAGCACCATAAGTGGATTCTACATCTGATCTCTCCTGGAGAGACCAAGGCACTGAAGAATATGTTCAGGAGAGGCCTGTTCATTATTTGTAACAACATCAGCGCACAATCCATTGGTTATACCACTTGTACCACTAATTTGTACCACTTGGAGCAAATTTCGAATTTTTTCGTGCCCATGACGAATTTCAAGTTTCTAAAATGACCACTTCTGAAACGGGCAATAGCCGTTTGACGATGTATTCTGACTCATTGAATACCAGTCTTACTTCTAGAGGGTAATAAGTTAATATGGTTCACGAGAATCGAGGATATTCTTCAGATAAACAAAATTACATGAACTAATATTGCTTATAAGAAACTAGAGTTATTTCCAGAGCAATATAAATTCACAGTATGCTAACATAACTCGCAAACGTAACTGCTAAGTAACAGAAAAGTTACTAACGTCCTGACGTATGGTATAATATTAATAAGATTGAAAAGGCCTAAAGATTATCTTGAAAGAAACAGATTACATATACCCAGCGTTATTTTCATATTGTTTTCAAGGCAATATAAATACATTATTTAATTTATAAGGTTTAAAAAGCAATATAAATGCATTATTTATTTAATATGACTTAAAGAGAACCAGAGTTTTCTCCAGAGCAACATAAATGAACAATTTTTTGTTAATATGGTCCACAGTTCTCTAGGATTATTTTCAGAGCAACATCAGTACCAATATTGCTCATGGATACCTATTTATAGAACTATTTTTAGGGTTCTAAATACATAATATACTATCTGATAAGTTTCACTAAGGGACCATGATGATCTGGTGGTTAAGGCGTTTGCTCTCGTTATCGGAAGGTAGTGAGTTTGAATCCAACCCCAAAGTTCCATTCTGTATACAAATGACGGTTGGGGCATATAAAATATGTCGTGGCAGGCTCTTCGTGTAAAATGATACCTATGAGGTGGAAGATCAAATCTGTGGTCTTTTTCTTTATGCCTATTTCTAAATTATGAAGACCCACTGACTTTTGAGGTCATGATGGTACGCCTACTGGGTGTCCAACTATATAAAATGCCATCATTTCTGCTCTTTTTGGTTCTAAAAAGTAAAACTTCGTAGTCGGGCATTATTTATGAACACCAGTATGTTTTACTGCGAAACATAATTATCTATAAGCCAGTATAAGCAGACAAGCTGTTAATATGGTTCACAAGGTTCGTGGATTATCTTCAGAGTAAACAAGTTAGCAATAAATTAACACGGCTCACAAATGATCAACGTTTGCTACTAATATAGTTTCTACATAGCTAATGTGTCTTTCTGTGTAATATAAATAAGCTTTATTTTAATTATATAGAGACTTAACATAATCCCCTCATAATAACATAAATGCAAAATATACTAAAATGGTTAAAAAGATAGACTAATGCAACCAGTGCAACATAAGTTCAAATTACACTAGTATGGTATTAAAATGATTCAGAACTGGATCCAGAACACACCCAGTACCCAAATAGCATTCACAAAAATTCAAAGTAATCAACAAAACAGCATTTTATTAAATAAGTATGGTTATTTAAAGGATTGATGAAATTTCCATAAAATATTATAAATATAGAGTACACTTAGGATATTCAGATGCAATATAATCCATTGAATAACATGGATATATTTAGTACTTACAGAATAAAGCAAATATCCAACGTAAGCTAAAATATAACATAAATTCCCGATATACCATGTGCAAACGATCAGAGATCTAACATCGTCAACATAAGTGAATGTTATGTATTCATAGGATTCACGATAAGTATAAGATCTTTAAGACTCCGTAGTAAACGTCTAAGGGCTTAAGGCTGTTGTTCGGTATGGTTATGATCGAAAACGAATATTTACATTCCAAAAAAACAAATTTACCACTGGGTCATGGTGATTCTTGGTGCAATCTTTTTTGATACCACGTAATATACGCACTAAAGTCTTAAGACTGTAAATCATTTTAACTTCTTCCTCATTAAATTTCCATTCAAGAAATTTAATTTTCTTTCGGAAGGACATTTGGAAAACTTTCAAGTACCCACTTTGACCGACTTGCATGCAATAGCCAATAAAGCATATCCAACTACGTTGCTCAACACTGACTGAAGGATTTCGCTTGGAATAAAGCTATTTACGTCTAAGTAATGGCAAGCCCAAATATATAAGCTCTTAGCAGAATCTTAGAATATACTAAAAAAATTATGCATATAGTGTTCAGATAATTATAGCCCCATTGTCTGCACATCCACATCACTTGCACATTGTTTTCAATAGTTCAATAATCATTCTTAAAATGTACTCAACAAAATGATGAAAAATGTTGTAGAGACTCTGATATTACGTCTGATCAATAGCTTGAACCAGTTAAGAAAGCGAATTAATGATTTTATCAGTCAATGTTTTCAACTTTGTTACACACATATAAGTTTGATTAAGATAGCGAGAATTTACATGTAAGAAAAAAATTTTCCTCTTATATCTGAAACTATTTCTGTGCACAGCACGCACCATGGTTGAGTGCACTGTCCTGTTGGAAATACGTATTTATATATTAGAATAGTTCATGAACAATGTATATTATAATATGAATTAGATCCTTATTAATACAAATATGCTTTATTATGCTTACAATTTCTTACTCGGTGCAGGAAGTCAACTAAACTTTCCCATATTTATAACTAGCCAAAACCTCATTAAAATCATACGTTTAAAATGTGTATGATATGATGCAATTAGATATATTTTATTTACGTTACCACTTTTTAACTAATTCTTGTGTTCTGATGTGATAAATTGCATTGCATTGGGGTTTGAAATGTTCTACGTTCAAAAGAATTGACTGAATTAAATTATTCAGTATGTAGAACTCATTCGAGAGAGGATTTTTTTATTTTTTATATCTTAGTATTTGCGATATTTTATATCTTAAAGACTTTTCAACCATTTAACTTTTCGATATAAACTAGATATAATTTATGTCAAAAAAATTAAGGTATTTTGAATTACTAATTAAAAAAAGTCAGATTTTTTTTGCATCTAATATTATTGTTTGCAAAAAAGAAATAAAAATAATCTAATTAAAACAAATAATATTTGGAAACAAAAAATGTAGGTTTTTGCCATTTTTATTTATGTTAACACTCAGAATGAAAACGATTTTAAAAAATCACTTGCACTTTATCGATAATGATTTCATCTCGATTCAAAATAATGTTCGTCTGGTTTAAATGCTCCAATCAGAAGCGGTTAAATCAAACGAACTGCAAACCTAAAAGACTAATATTGAACATAAGAGTCATCAGGTTGCGATAGTCTTCAATTTTCTTCTAACAAATAAATATCTAAGACAAGTTCCCTTCTTCAGAAAGATGTTTATTCGATATTCTATTCGTCTTTTCGTGTCTATTTTCTCTCCTCCCTCCCTATCCAATCGATGGAGAAGAATGAATTGTGAAACAAAATCTCTTTTCTGCTGCTGCACATTCCAATATTCGGCTTTACTTTTTTGTAAAGTGTTATTTTTTTATTTTTATATCATTCCCATATTGTTGTAGCTAAAGTCTATTTCGATCCCTAGAAAACTTTATTGAGTTTTTCGATATTTTAAGGGAAAAAAAATTCAATTTCTATAATCTATTGAAGTGTAGTAGTATGGTGATAAAAAGTAAAAATAAAAAAGATGTTTATAAGAGTTTTAATTAATTTGTTTTGGTTTTAATTAAATTAGCCACACTTGTTCGATACAATATTAAGATGTATAATTTAGCCAAAAATTAAGTTTACACGAGTTTAAGTTCTAATATCAATTTTTTTATCAAATTCATTTCACTTTTGAAGACTTACAATTCATTGTGATCTAATCATTCTTTTGTTTTTTGAGTTACAGATGTGTAGTGGTAATAAAGGGAATTGTATAAAATACATATAAAGCCCACAACAACAACAATTAAAAGCATTATTTTAAGATAGTTTGCAGCTATTGAGGGCTTATTTGACAAGACGTCATAGTTTAAACTGAATTTTGATCCATCATAAGATCTATACTCGAAGCAGAATCGAACTTGTAAACCCAAAAAATGTTCAGGATAAACTGCTCTGCTTTTAAAAAAGTTATTAAAAAGGTGTTTTAGTAATCTAAAATTATATTGATTGCAGTTTTTCTGAGTTTTTCTTTTTGTAAAATACATGTAAAAACATCCAGTAAAAAATTCTGTCGAAATATAACTACACTAATATTGAGTGACGAAGATTTCATTCACAAATCTAAATCAAATATTAGAGTATTTCCTATTATTTGCATATTTTTCATCATGTAATATACCAAGTGTATTTAACAATAAGAAATGTAAATTCATCTTAATTTAATGGAAAAATATTTCGAAAATTTATACTAATCCGTTTCAGATAAAACTGGTTTACAAGAATGCTATTTTAAATGTAAAATTTATAAAGTTTAAAGGCAATACAAACAAATTCAAAGTTTTGCATATTTAATAAAATAAAGATTTTAGTTTTCGAGATGAAAAATTATTATGGATTACGTCGCTACTAAAAGTTGGATATTGAAAAGATAGGTTTTTAGATATACTAACTGTAACTTTACTACACAGATTTAAAAACCTAAATATACAGAGAATTGATTTGAGAAGTAAATAAGAATGTTAAATATTCATATGGGAATATTATAATCCCCCTCTGTGTAGTAAACAGTTGCATTAAAGTTTTTGCAATGTTTAATGACTAAAAATTCAATTTAAAGGTAAGAAAAAATACTATAAAATGATGAGTAATATTTTAAATATTAATTTAAAAGATATTTTAAATATGTTTTACCCCAAGATTTTTACACCAAGATACGAAAATACATATTATATATATATATATATATATATATATATATATATATATATATATATATATATATATATATATATATATATATATATATGGGAAATTAATTAAAAATGACAGTTTCTAACGAAATTGTGCTTCAATCATAGCAAATAAAAAATGAAATAACTATTAACATATTGAAGACAATATTTGTATACAATGAAAAAGATTTACTTTATAGATTATATTGTATTTTCTTAATAAATAAAAAATTAAGTTACACACACGCCAAAATTTTTGAATAATTTAATTAAATTTTTCCATTTGTTATTGGAAAAGGAAATATTGTTATTTATTAGTATATACGCAATACCAAAAATGTGTAATATTACGGTATCTCATCATTGTGAGAAAGAGTAAAAATGAAATCTTTTTTTTTTTTTCGAAGAATAAAATTCGCAGATAAAACATTAAATTATAATTAATAAACATACAAAATTTTTGTTTTTCAATACAATCTTTATAAAAAATTTAAGGGTAATTTGTATGTAACATTTTTTTAAAAACCAAATCGGGCCAAAATGATTCAATTTTTTTTTACAAATATTTATTCTCATTAAAAGTTCTTACCCATGAAAAGTTCTATTTCATTTGAAATATAATATGAATATCAATTTTTGACAAAAAATGACAGTGACGAAGTAAAATATATCACAATTCAAATATTCGACTTACAGATGAAGTAAATAAAGGATAGCAAATGATTATAGATTATAGATAATTAGAAATTCTTCTTTGAAATAAATATTCGTAAAATCTTATATGTACTTAAAATGCCAATTATGAAAAAAAAAAAAAAATTGCGATGTCGTACTTAGATAGATTTCGCATTTAAAATGGAATATTTTTTTATCAATAACAATATATATATATATATATATAATTCTATATGAGCAAATGCAAAATTTTTCAATGAATTAAATTTTAAAATATAAATAATACTTTAAAATTATAATTTCTACGTTTAATCAAGTATTAAAAGCATAATAGCAAATGATAAAATGAATACATATTTAATGCGAAACAACTAGAAATATAATTTTTATATATTAAAATCCTTCTCAAAAATATTATAGAAGATGATTTAAAAAAAGAAAGAAAAAAAATGAGGTGTAGTTTTTTCTAGTAATAAAACCAAGACTCTCTCTTTTTTGGCTTCATAGCAAAATATTCACGTACGTTTATTAAAATTTAAAATAAATTTCTTTCTTGAAGACGATTTTAAATGTGATTGGTGGAATTTATGATAAAGATGATGTATTATATAAAGTGAAGATGAAAGAATAATTTTGGCAAAGCAATTTACTTGTAATCAAGAGTAAGATCACTCAATAGAAACGTAAAAATTTAATGGAATGTAAATCTTTATTTACTTAGAGCTTACTTTCATTACTTGAGCGGTCAACATAACTACATTGAATCACGACAGCTACTTGTTTTCATATCAAAAATAATCAGTATGCACTAATTAAATAAAATCTGTAAATCATTTAGGAAATTGTTGCGCAATGGCCTGACAATAATTGCTGTGACTGCATGAATGATTTGTGAATATTAGTGTTGACTCAAAGATTTGAACTGGAAAAAATAAAAAGCGAAGCATGTTATTTTTTATATTTATCTTTTTTTCAATTTTAGCTATTGAATTCAAATAAGTTATAGATAGTTAGAATTTTTGAAAAAATATAGATGTATTTTTGCACTCCATACGCTGATGTCAAAATTTGAAAACAAATCAGTTTTAATGTGGTATGTGTGTATTGTAAGAGTATATAAGAAAGTAGTTGAATTTAATTCATCTATGTGGTCAGCAATACTATATTAGTTATACCTGAGTGGCAATAATAAGCAGTTAATTTAAATTTAAGAATCTATTTTTAAAATGAAATTTCAGAATATCATTGTGAAAATATTGAAAATATTTTGCACAATTAGGTGGGCTATTTATCTCATATCATTATTTTAAATTTTTAAAGAGGTTCAAAACTGTGCTTTAGACATTATTTGTTATTTTACACAAATGTAAGATTAATTATATGTTATTTCTGTAAATAATATTACATATCAAACGGATTTTCACATCAATTAATCAATAAGTAATACTATCAATGAAATGCCTTCTCGGAAAGCATATGAAAAATCTTTTTAACATCCTTAAACATTAGGCTCTCCATTACAAGTTGTTAAAATTCAATATCTGCATCCTCAGAATACAATTACTCTATCAGCTTTTCATGAATTAATATTTACAAGAGGATATTTTCTTTTTGTGGTACTTAAAGGCGAGAAGTGTGGTTGGTCGTTGAGCAGTTACCATGGGTGTAATGATCTGGAGAAAATTACCCCCCCCCCTCATTCCTATCTCTAGATCAAAATCAAAATTGAGGGAATGGATCCTTTAGTGGTGCCACCTATCGGAGGAGCATAGACCAAAGTCGTACTGTCACCTTCACAGTGCTCTGCTTAAAACGAAAGATGCACCCTTCTGACTTTAATTCGCATAGCCGAAGGCATAACTAACTGTGCCTGCCTGAGTATCATAAGTAACAACAACAACAGATGTAAGAATTGAGATAGGCATATATTTATGTTAATAAAGAAGACGCTTTTATGATAATTTAAATCACTTTTCCAATTTATGAATATAAGTCATTTACAAAGTCTTGAGTGTCTACCTTGAAATTTCATTATGACTTAAAATTAAAAGGCTGCATTGTGTTTTTTTTTCTTAATGCTCGGTTGCCCTTAGTATGCACCTAATCAGATTTCTCACACAGTAGAGCACCCAGTCATCTTCATTCCGAAAGTAAAGTTATAAAGGAAAACAAATAGAGAGAGAGAGAGAGAGAGAAAGAAACACCCATGCCCGAACCAAAATTCAAACCCGGGATCTGCTACTTCAAAGTTAGGGACTCTAACCACTCAGCCATCGGTTGGCCCAGGTGGCACATGGTATTATTTGCATCCGCAAGTTTTACCAATCAAAAGTTTTTTAGGCTGCAATTTGTGTTCAAAGAAAATTCGGTTGGTAAAATTTGTCGTTACAAACAAACCAAACAAAAGTAATTTAACTTACAATGAAACCCGGGATCTGCTGCTTCAAATCCAACAAGCGTATGTGATAAACTGCTGGTGTAAAATTTGCAGAAAATTCTTGGGTACTGAAAGAAATGGGTTTGTTGAAGGCAGGATGCTAAATCAGGTAACGACATTGTCACTGTGGAAAGTCAATAAAGGTTATGTTTTATATTTACATGCGCTAAATATTTGGTAAAATTATGCTTTAGAGAGTGCTTATGCAAGTTAAAATTTCATAAGAGTTACGTGTCCTTCTACTAGTGCGGTATGGTGAGTAATTAAGAGTACGAGTTCAGTTGTCGAGTTGGAAACTTAGTTTTGGATTGAATGAATCAAGTGGCTAACCCTGTTTAGTGGTTTTGATAGAAAGAAATTAATAAGGAAAAAATTTATTGTAGTGATAATGTTTTATTTAATGATGAAATTAGTAATGTGTGTGCCATTATTCCTTTAAGAATTTCACAAAATCTCTCAAATTTTAAGCACAGGTGCCGTATAATCCATGATGCCAAATTCTGAGATTGGTGATTTTTGGGGGATTTTCTTATGTATCTGGCAACCTCGTTTTTATTACGACATACATATGGAGACTTATAATAACTATGCAGAAAATTCTATTTTGGTAGCCTTAGTATTTATACCATCGCGCATGTCACGATACGTCATCTTGGCAACAATTCTTCATCGCCAAAAAAATTCAGAATTTGGAATCATGGATTGTACGGCACCTGCGCCAAATTTTGTGATATTCTGAGTACTGGAATATAGAAACTTACATTTGGAAGAAAAATTATATAATGCTTGCCATTTTTCATGATGATGAACAGAAATGATTGGGATTTTGGGCTTATGATACATATCTAGAAAATAAACATTAAAGATAGCAATGTAACTTTCTTTATACAAAGCCTAATTCTTTAATACCTTAACTCAATTTTCTACTTTCGCTTCATCACAAACAGTATTATAAAATGAAACTGGTTCCAGAGCCACGGTAGATGAACCTTTTCAATCCATACGAATCTCTTTCACCAACTAGGTGAAATGAATGTTCGATAACCTTATGGCATCTAATAGAATTCCCGGAAAAAAGTTTTGTATCATGTTTCATTCATCCATTAGTTTCTAGGCTCTTTGACATTTGGTTCTAAAATTTGAATCTACAAATTAAATTTCTCCTCCGTTAGTTTCTTCTTCCTTTTTCATAAGAAAAATGCATTGGAGTCAACTAAAGAGAATGGGAGATTTTATCCCTTTCTTTCATATTCTGCTACGTGGAAGCTGAAATGATAAAAAATATATATATAAATACATACATATAAAAAGCTCTTTGGCGATATAAATATATCGCCAAAGATCTTTCCTTTTGGGACTTGAAAAGAAAAACATAAATAATTTCCCAATGGACTGAAGAGAACGCTAGAGAAAAAGAGTTGGGAATTTTGTTAGTGATGCGGCCAGAGCAATCTTATTAATATTTATAGGCTGGAATCTTATGATTTAACTTTCATTCACCCTGAATTTCTTTTTATAACAATATTTGGATTATTTCGATTCTTTTTGCACTGCTGTTCGGAACAAAGTTTACTCTGTCGAGTGGGATATGATACTTATTTAGGTATTGTAATTTATAGTGACGATTGCTTTTTCATGAATTTAAAGCGACATTTTGCCGAGGTTTGGTTAAAATTTGTATGCACAATTTTTATCTTTGAAATGCAAGTTCGTCAATGTAGGTTGATTTCATTAGCAATGTTTAGTGAGCTTTAAAAATTTAATGTTTGGTGATTTTTTGTGATTTTAGATTGGTTTGTAGAAGCTAATATTTTAATTTTTGACTCTTATTTTTGCTATCATTGATTTCTGAAAAATAAACTAACATATCTAATTTAAACTTTAAAAAATAACGTAAGTCTAATGGAAAAGGTTTAATATTAAAACTTAATTTATTTCCTAGTAAACATTTATTTTTGAATTAAACCACAAATGAATTCTAGATTAAGTCATATTTGATTCACTTTACAAGTACTCATACCCTTTGAATAAAATTTGGTTTAATATAAAAATGATAAAAAAAGCCAAAAAATACTTTCTTGCACCTAGTTCAAAGCTGAACTCTGCCCATTAGGAGTCTGGAGATACCATGGAGTGATTCTAGTCCGCATTCTTGTCTGGAGAATCACCGTGGAGTGAGGATGCTAAACAGTTGCTTTATGCACTACCACACTGGTCCAATACCGGGTATTATGGGTATCACTCTTGGTGATATTGGGTATCACTCTTGCATCCCTCTAGTACGCATTGTTGGTACTTTAAACAGGCAGCTTTACAACTCCGAGGTGTTGGAGCCAGTTGTCCTTTTTTACTTTCAGGGCTTGCCCACAGCCATAGTTCAACCTGATAATGTGCGACCACACGTGGCACACACTGTACAAGGGTTCTTCGTCAATCGCCAGATGGAATTGCTTCCCTGGCTGGCTCGCTCTTTTGATTTTTCACAGATAGATAACATTTGGTCCATAGTTGCTCAATGAATGACCCAGATTACATCCCCAGCTGCCACACCAGATCAACTTTAACAACACGTGTAAGCTCCTTGGTCTGCTGTACCCTAAGAGCACATCCAAAAACTCTTTGAATTACTGCCGAGGCGTGTGGCAGCGATCATCTCCAACGATGGTGGCTACTCTAGCTACTGATTTTGGCAGAAACCACACTTCATAGAAGTCTATAAATTGACTCATTTGATACTTGGTCAACATGTTATTCAAAAAATAAATTTTGTTGCGATATCTCTTGTCTTCCTTGGTGTTACAATTTGGGTGGCTAGCAGTATATTAAATATTCTGTTATTAATGCTGTAGGCTAGGACGTTTTTAGATTTTTAATTTCTTAGCTTAATACTATGTGTGTAATTGGTGGACTAACCGGTGTTTCTGGCATGCATAAGATTATTCTGACTTGTGATTATTATTATTTTTTTTGCATTTCTTTGATGGATTATCCTGTTTGAAATTTCCTAACACTTAATCGCTAATATTAATAGTTCAGTTTTTATTTAATATGTTGTCATATAAAAGCTACAAACAACGCTGGAGTGAATGAGCTTTTGGGTGAAATTTTCTACATGATTTGGAATATCCCGATGTTATCGAATTGTTATCTTTGCGCAAACAATGGACATGTAGAGAAAGGATGTATATAGGATTCACTCTTGTCAAGTAAACACCAGCAGGGCTCCCTGTACCTAACCCAGGGAAGGTTCTATCAATTTGGGTGGAGTCTGCTGGGAAGAAAGAAAGAAGCACCAGTAGAGGAGCGCCACTACTGCCAATGGTCCCGAGCTCCCAACGCAACAGCTCAAATCAATGTAGGAGGGTAGTTGCCTCACTGCTGCCATTGACTGCCTTCAGTGGACAAGTTTATTTAGACTTTGGAAACTAGAATGATTCTTGTGCATTTAATTGATCACGGGTCCCTGACCTGGTTTGTTCTTCAAATGAGAAGTACCGGTGGTGGAATTTTGTTGGTGTCGCTAGTGGCTTAGGATGACAGTCCATCGAAATTTTGAGCTATCGGTTCTTCTTTATTGACCCTTATCATCATCCTGTTCAGGGATTACTAGCTCCCTGTGGTCCGAGAGGAATATTACCAACGAGATGATTTTGGCTTTTACTTGCGAATGGTGGATAACATTTTTCTACCATTCTATTCTCAGGTGTTCACTGGGGGTAGTAAAATGTCAGGAGCTGGTGAGTAGGCACGATGTGGCACAGTGAAGTGGATCGCCCGTATGACCACAGGCTCAATTGCCCTTGAATGAGAACGAGTTCTATAATATATAGATAACTCAGGAATTGGCCATGTCCCTTGACGAACAGTGTAATTTTTCTTGGCTAGCATTGGTTATTAAATTTAACCATTGGAATTGTATCATGTACCAGGTGACCTGTAGTAACCTGGTCCCATGACAGTTGTCAGGTTTGAATGGCCTTTGTTTTGAATTCCATTTTGCGGAAAGATCTTGGCGTGGGCAGATCTATTTGAGGTTCGGTCAATGTTGTGAAGATTCACTTTTGTTGCTAAATTTCGAATTTGTAATTTTTTTTGAGAAATAGCTGTAGTTTTATTTTTATCTATTTTTAAGAAAGTACTGTGTTTGAATACTGCAGCTATTTTAATTTCGCATTTCCTAATAAATTGTCAGTAAGAAATGTATTGCAACGTGGATGAAGTTTCTTGAATTCAGTGTCTATTAAATGAATAATTAAGAAGAATTTTCAAAGATTATACACCTTTCTTATTTTTTTTTATCTGACATGTGTTTAAAATTTCATTTCGAAGGGCAAAACCTTCACGCATCTTTTAGAATAATTGGATCAGATTAATGCAGTTACGTTTCTCACAGCATATTTTTGTCTACTAACAGCATATATTTACCAAACTCAATTAACCACTTCGTAATTTTAAACTGAGGTCTAAAGACCAGTTTAACATCCGAGTTATCAGACTCCTTTCCATATTAAGCACTACCAACGGCTGGACGTATATACATTTTAACGTACAAACATTCATCGTAAAGATACTTATTTAGGATTTAGAAATAGAACCCGCTAGCTACCTGTCATGATTATTTCATCATCATGTCTATTGCTTCTCTATAAAAATGTCAAATTCTTGTTTATACGCATTATATTCCCTTGAAATAACTCTGTAGCTATAAAAGCAGCTTGCAAACTAACATTAAATTCTACAAAACCCTTTGAAGCCGATTTAAGCGACGAAGATAAAAAATATTGGAGTTCTTTTTTCCGCGTTTGTAAAGAGACTTGGAAAAGATATTTGTGTGTCTAACCATTGACTTCATTAACATGTTAACTTTGCACATATGTAAATTTAACATCTCAATGAATTTATTTATTGCTCGGTCCCTATGATTTTTAATTTCTTAATATCTGATCTTTGGAAATCAGATATTAAGAAATTAAAAAGCATAATGACTACGTCTTCATCAAAAGGGAGATGGTCAGCTCTGGATACTAGACAAGCACATTTTTCTCTTATTCCTCTTATCTTTAACTGTTTTTGTTCTAGTTGAGTTGTTAAAACTATATATTTGTTGGTATTCTGTTTTATTTTTACTTAATAATCAGCTTCTTTCGTGTATTAAATTATATATTTTTATAACTTTAAATATATATACAGATAGATAGATTATGTATAGATGTATATAATGACAAATATTTCAAAATTAGTTTTAAAAATTTGTTTCAATTCTTAAGCTTTCAAAACAGCATAGTAAACTAGTAAATAACGATTACTTTCAAATTAAACTGATGCGATTTATCTGGAAGTAATGTACTTGAAATTCTAGGAATTAACGAAATTGCTGGAAATAAGTACCACTTTTGAAACTAGCTATTGACATTCATTTAAAATAAAACCATAAAAAATAGATCACGAATCTATGAGATAATCCCAGTGGCACTTGATTTACGGTTGAATAAATTCTCGAGTGACACTATGTTGCAATGAATATTTATTGACTATTCAAGTAAAATAAGAAATCAGTACATTTATTACAATGGAGATGGAATTCTGAATTTTGTTAATAATAGTTACTGAATAGTTAAATTTTAACAATGTTAAATGATGCATAATTCCAGGTTGATCAATTATTGTACTGCAGACAACAAATATTGATTATGTCTATAAAGTATCCATTAAACTATCGCTAGTGAAGTTTGAATTACATTTGATTATCCCATTCAATTTTGCATTTACCATTAAATTTTTCTTCAACAACATGGTTATATATAATAGTTTATATTATAATTTAAGTTATAAATTTATAATAACTTATATAAATCATGTAATATATTACGTTTCGATTATTAAAAATGTTATAAATTCATATTAAAATATAAATATTTCATAGAAATATTTTTAAAGAAAAATTTAACAGATATTGTTTTGTATAGACCTTTGTATCACATTTTTTCTCGTATTTTATTTAGAATTAATATTTCAGAATATATATATATAATTGTTAAATTAAACCGACAAAAATAGACCAACTTTCAACTTCTAGTAAAAGAGACTGCAAAAAAATTAAAATTTCGTAAAGATTAATTTTTGTAGTTTTATTATCAGGAAAATTTGTTGCATTGAAACATTATATAACTATTTTGAAGCAAAATATAACTTTAATTACGTAAATTATTTTGATGATGATATTTAAGCATGTTTTAAATTACGTGGTTAGAATGTAATTATGGTACGTAGTTGGTTCTATCTGACGATAAAAGTCTAAATATAGTTCATAGGAAATAATTTTACACATATCTCAAGTAACATTCCTGACTTCTGAACAGTAACTTCCTTCCCAAGTTTCTGTACCACATCTGTTTTAAAATAATATTCTCTACAAATATCTGAATTCGTATAGACTTAGCGAGGTGGAGACCAAAGCTGTGTGCTCCTATCCATACTCTTATACACCAGAAGAATGATTTTGAATTTGGAGATGGTGGAGCTTTTAAAATGAATAGATTCTCCATGCATTTTTGAAACCGTGAACTTTCAGAAATGACCAACATTCGGAAACACAAATACCTCAAAGAAATTAGTACATTGATGTTTTTATTAATGAATATGTCCTTAATGATTGTAATAAAAGTTATATATCTTTTTTATATTGAATATTAAAGTAAGCTTATAATATTTATATAGATATGAATATAATAAGCTTAAATTACTTTTTTTAATGTTAGGCATTTGTTCTTTGCTACAATTACTCCATTTATCACGTGACAGTGTCAGTGAAAATGTAAAGCAACGTCAAACGCAATAGTTGATAGATTCGCTTTAGTCATGACCTTTGAAGTATAGGTTCAATTGTAGTAACATTTGAGCAAGATATATTATATTATATGTTTATAGATATATTATTGGTTATAGATATATTTTTGGTTTATAAATATTACGTAGATAAATATTTATGGGCATGTTCTAAATTTTTCTCCATGTTAGAGTGTTCCAAATTTCCTTTATTTGTGACATGTCAAGAAAATTTGATCTATTTAAATGCTTTCGGAAATTAATGCATTTTTTATATTCCAAAGTCTTACCGCCTACATACTTACATAAATGCCCTGCTGGAAACCGTAAAAGCTAAAGACTGAAGGAAGCATACAATTAACATGAAATTTACAGCATGATTTAGAGGAGGAGAAGTACGCAAAGAATTCAAATTTACATAATTCTGTGTAATTTAGGCACAGAATTATATCACCAGCGCCTGTGGCGCCACTTCCAAGCGCTATTTAAAGCTTGAAGATTTTAAAAATTTGGTAACTATGTTTCGTTTAAAAAAATAAATAAAATAATGATGAATTAATTATGTCTCGCAGAAAACAGCGATTATCTTTTCATTAAATATCTGAGTTCGATAGAGGAAGGGTACTAGTCTTCCGATATTGTGGATTATCTTTCAGAGAAATCAGTAGTCGTATTGGACGAACTCAAACAACTGTAATGTGGGTATGGGATTGTTGAACAAGATCAAATACACTAACGAGCTGAGGTATCTAGGAGTTATACTAGATTCCACGCTCACCTGGATGAGCCACCTGAATGCTGTCAAGGAGAAAGTTGACTGTTTGCAGAACAAAATCGCCAGATTATCTAGTGCCACCTGGGGACTACAGCCCTCTGTCCTCAAATTGATATACTCTAGTGTCATCGAGAGTGTAATTCTCTACGGCAGTCTGGTCTGGTACTCCTGCGCTGCCAGAATCAACGCCAAGTTGCTCCAGATCCAGAGGATAGCACTCCTCAAGGTGAATAAAGCCTACAAAACTACGTCCACTGACATCCTCCTCATCCTAGCCGGAATTCCTTCCATCTACCTTAAAGTGCATACCAACCAACTCTGCTTTGAACTCTGGAATTACGGTACTCCCGTCCAGCTCCTGGACACCAATTGGAACGAGACCAATGCCTGGATTAGACGCCTCCATTTCTCACCCCCATGAACTCACCTTTGAATCTCGTGGGACTTTAAAAAGAATCATCAGGAGTTCTAAGACTTTACCGATGGATCCCGAATTAACGGCAAAGTCGGATGTGCCTCCCTAATTTACCAAGACTGAAAGCTGATGCACAACATCAAACTGAGACTAAATGACCAAGCCTCAGTCTTTGAAGACGAAGCAACCGCCATCCTACACACAATGAGTTATGCCATCAATCATCAGCTCCAAGCCTGCTATATCCACATGGACTCCAGATCTGTCCTTGTGTCTCTTATGGGCAGAGAACTCTCAAGCGACACTCTCCACAGCATCAGAGACATCTTCTTCCCAAATAAGACCAGGTTCACCTTCCACTGGGTAAAGGCGCACATCGGCATCACCGAGAACGAAGCAGCAGACATGGCTGTCAAGGAAGCCACTACATTTGACCCCGTCGATGTCATCGTCATCCTCAGCAGGCAACCGCTGAGGACATTAGCACAAGACTTCGAAAACCAGTCTTAGCAATCCCTCTGGAGCAACTCCAGCAAGACCAGGAGACTCTTCAAGACTTTCCCCAAGGTCAGCAGAAAACGCCTACAAGGAGATTTCTACATCAACCAGCTCCTCACAGGACATGGAGACTTTGGAACCTATTAGCACAGGTTCCATGGAAAGCCAGCGTCTTGTCCCATTGACAATGAGCCCCACGACCCGGAACACGCCATCTTCCATTGTGAGCAGCACAATGAAATCCGGGAGAGACTCTTCCCAGCCAACTACTCCCCATCGGGACTTCTTCACCTTCTCTAGAGCAAGAAGTTCAGGACCGGAGTCCGAGAGATACTACAGACCGAGATGTTCAAGCAGATGGAATCATAACCCATATTATATATATTGTATATTTGTATATAACCTTTGTATATATATATATCATTGTAACCTAGACTTGTACTCTGTATCTTGTTTTCTCAATAAAGGCTGATATTGGCCCCTTCCTGAGGACGAGTCTCAATAGAGCCAGACTAGGAACCTTTGCCCTTGATCGGTGTGTGTCACTTTGACCTTAGTGCCAGTGGCTTACTCGGCACTTGATTGATGTCCAGGATTGCTATCCAACGTGCTCCACTTTTCTGAATACCTTTGGATGGGCCAGCACTACATCAATTAGAGAGTAACGACGAGTCACGCTTCTGTATGCCACACCACGAATCTGGAGACACTTGCCACACCACGAATCTGGAGAAATGATGCTGAACAGTGCATTATACACCTCCACACTGATATTGGAAATCATTCTAACACTCCTATAGTTAGCATTGGCGGTACTTTAAACAGCCATTGCTACATCTCCGAGGTGTTAGTTGTTCTTCATTACCTTCAGGGCTTGCCCACAGTCATATTTCAACAGAATAATGCGGAACCATGCTGGGCACACATTGTCCTATGGTTCTTCATTAGTCGTCAGATTGAAATACTTCAATGGTCTCTCTATATCTTTCCCCAATAGAAAACATGTGGTCCATGGTTGCTCAATGATTGGCCCAGATTATTACCCCAGCTTCCACACCAGATCAACTTTGGCAACGTGTAGAAACGGTTTACACCTCAAGGACACACCCAATGCTTCTTTGAATCAATGCCGAGTAGTATGGAAGCGGTGATCTCCAACAATGTTGGCTACTCTGGCTATTGCTTTTGCAGTAACCGCACTTTACAGAAGTCTATAAATTTAATCCTTTGATACTTGCTCAACATGTTACTTACAAAATAAATTTTGTTGAGATATATATTGTCTTTCTTAGTGTTGCAATTTGGATGGTCATCAGTGTAGAAGTGGAAAAGAGATGTCGGACTGTACCTTAAGGTTACGGGTCTTAGAATACTTACCTATCACCAAGCACCTTGTTAACCTGAACCAAGGTCAGGCGACGAAGTCAAATCTGAGCTGGTATCTTCCGTTTCACATCATCGCCACACCAATGGAAGGACTTTGGACATCACATATTAACTTTTACATATCTCCAAAAACATAGATAGGGAGAATGTGATTGTTCTCCAAATTATTATTCGTGGCAAATGATGTTTCACTTTGCTGATCTTGAAGGGGAACTGCGTGAAGCTACTGAGCCAATGAAGCTTATGCTTACTATTTATAGAGAGGTGTTTAAAACGCTATATATATATATATATATATATATATATATATATATATATATATATATATATATATATATATATATATATATATATATATATATATATATAATATGATTAATTACACAGAAAGTTCTAATATCCTTCTAGATTATCAGACTTCTTTTAATTAGACAGTTTTTGATGGATGTTTAACTAATGAAAGTAGTCGTAAATCAATTGTTTTATTTTGTCTTCTATGGGGATTTTTTTCCATCTCAGACAGCATACTATAATTGTAAAAAAGAAAATCCAGAAAACTTCAACCATTAACTTTAGAAATATAGAATGGGAACAGAAGCACAATACCCAAACATATGCATCCAATATGTGTAATTTTTAATATATGTTGCTCAATTATTACTGATCTAATCCTATCCCTTCCACTCGGCAGAATATGATTTTACCACTAAGTCATGGTAAACTAATTCTGTATGTTAGAATATGCTTAATTTGCCAATGTTAAGTATTATTCAAATTAAACTAGGTGCTTAATATTCCAAATTTCTGAAATTATCTAGTCCAATCCTAATATTTTGACAATCATCTTCTTTCAAAGTCAATGGAAAATAGCCAATTTTAGAAATAAGGTGGCAACAAATTGCAATGGAGAGTACATAAAGTGTGTTTAAGGGAGTCAGTAGTATTGCAAACGTTGATGAAAATACAGTGTGATTCATCCGACATTCAAATGGCACTATCATTGGCTTTTGATATAAGATTGAAAGCATTTCTGTGGAACGGTTAATTTTGTAAAAAATTATCTTTCTGACTTTGCAAAAGTATATCGTAAACGGTAAAATGACACTATTCAAATTAATCGAAGTAGCAAATGTTGTGTACAATGGACCTTACATGACCGAATTGGATGACGCCTGTGGAAATGCGCTCTGGTGAAAAGGCGTACAAACATAAAGCAACTGACCGTCCATATGAACCAAAGAACGGCAAGCAAAATCTTCACATTATCGGTTCAGCAAAATTTGATGCGTATGGACTTCCGCAGAAAACTTTTACTTAATGTACCTAAGCTGACTGATGTTCATCAATGATAAAGATTGGTATCTGCCCACCAGTATAGCAACAGGACTTCCAGTGCGTGTTAAAAGGTGGCATTTTTCGATTAATTACGTTTTTTGCTTTATTAGGCAGGCTTATGTTAGGTATACTATGTTTCAATGCAAGCATTCTGAAATAATGAAGAAAGGTTGAAATATGGAAGATTGAGTACTATAATTTCAATATTTCATTTATCGTGTTCTCTGGGTCTACTCATATTTATTGAAGTAGAAGGGATAAACAGAAACACGCAGCTGCATTTAAGGAGCCTGTTCTCTTCATACGAATTTTTATTGCTCAGGATAAGGACATCTGTCTCTAGAACAATACAACTTTTAGTATACGTGAGTTACTCGAAGACCACCAGAATGAGTTTACCGATATCTTTTGTAACTCAAATTACTTCAGAACAAGATAATTAGGAAAGTCTTCAGTGTCCATTCATGCACATTTCCTCCTCCAATCTTACATGAATGACTGGACATATCTAACGTGATATGAACTTAACCAGGAAACTTTCTGGACATAAAACCAATCGAGAACCTGGGAGATCATCTCAATATGGCTGTTGATCTCATGTTACCCTAACCTCATAATCTTAAACAGTTGCCCACGACTGTGGTATCGGCATGGCTCAACATCGTAGTAAACATTAACGCATCCAAATGACTCGATTCCCTCAACCCCCACAGTGGTTCAATTCGAGAAATATGGTTATTATCTTTGACAAGTCATTGCCTTAATGTGAATGGTCTGTATATAACTCCTGAAAATTTGGCGAAACATTGAAAAGAAGATATGGAAATTGTATGCGCATTCCGCAAACAATTCTTTAGTTACTTTAAGAAATAAAATCATTTTTTTTACCACTCCGTTTATTTCTGAATTTAGGAGATAATGAGTATTAATGAATTTTTTTCTGAATTCAAAAATCTGTAGATAAAAATCGGTTTTTTAGAGATTTTTTATGGGTGATAGTAAAATTACTATGCTTAAAGTTTTGAGAACTTTTGATAAATTAGAACAATTTTAAGAACAAATATAAACGCTTGAATCTTAGATTCCTCAAATAAATATTTAATTTTCTTTCTTGATTTTCTTCTACCCATAGAATATTTATTTTCTATATGATGAACTTCTGGGAACTTAAAATAGAATCTAAAAAAAATGAACTCTAAATAGGACTTAGACCTACAAACTGTCGAATTGATGACCAAAACAATGATAGTTCAGTTACTAGATCAGAATTAGATCTAAAATTACTTCTTTCTGTATTTTTCAAGAAAATGGTTAATTTAATGTTATATTAGTTAAAAATAGCTTATAATTTTTAACAAATACTTTGATTGTAAATAAGAAAAATTAAATTGCTTGAAAGTTTGATAATATATTAGTGATTAAGATTAGAAAAATTTTTTTTAAAAAAAATTAAACCTCATGTTGAATCTCTAATATTTTTCGAGTTATATTCTAATACTCCATTTTAAATAATGAAGAGATGATATCAATGGTAACAATGATTTAATTGATAATATTAAGTGATCAGTCCCTCAGCGGGTACCCGTTTAATGAATATATTTGGATCCCAAATACGGTCATAACAGAAAAGTATATTGTTTAAAAAATTTCATGTTCATTGTTAACAATTTTTCAAGTTATTGAGTATACGTTTTTATACTGTGTCATCGAAATCCAACAAGTTTGCACTTAGTATTCGATAAAAAAAACATAAAATGGAAGATATTCATGCTCAATACTAAATATTTCGGGAGATGCTTTTCTCACTATATACACACACGTACGGAAGAGAAGAGAACGTGCCAGAAATAACATTAACCTGGTACGGTAATGCCACCAAAAGCGATCAGTCTCCTGATTTCGGGATCAAACCTTTTTCACCCACCCACAACTTTCTCAGTATCTGATAACGAAGTTGAATCTCGGTGGATTCTTCAAAGCTATCGATTGGAGAGGGTTAGGGGGGGGACCTCTTTTTGTGGAAAAGTGAAAGGAAAGGTTGGAATTTTCTCTTGGAGGAACACTTTCATCCATGAATAATTCATCCTGGCAGTGATTTTATGGAAGTGTCTAATGGTGGGAAAAGGGGGATGGGACTCCCCTTACACCTTCAACACTAAAGTATTATACAGCTTGTTGGGGGGCGTGGACGGGGGATACGAAGAGAAGATGAGATCTTCTCACTGGTTGATTTATTTTCAGAATTTTGTTAGGTCTTTTCCTCGGCCACTTCTTACTCCTTTCCAGCAAAAGAGTGGTAATGGGATTTTTAACTAAAAGCTCCAGGAGTTGCTGAATGGCCTGGTGTGGAGTTGGGAAACGGGAATTTTTCCTTTCGGTGTGTTGTTGGAATCGTAGATATCTTATGGATGGCGTATAAATGGATTAATATCCTTTGAATCAATCGGGGCTCCTTCGAATGGAAGGTGGAAGAAAACACAGATACGAACTAGTATTGTCTGGCTTCTGTGAGTTCCAATGAGAGAACCTGAAATGATATCTGATAAATTTTATAAAATGTAAACGATTTTTTGATTTTGAAGTAGTGTGTGGTATTCTCACAAGGTGGAGAAAGTTCTCTCAATCTTAAGTCAGAGGTTTCGAAGTTAAACCGAAATGTAATTTTAGAATTGAGATGAATAAATCTTTGTACAATGTAAAATCATTATTTCGATATTATATGCAAATTTAGGAAAAACCTGTCAGGTTAGATCGCTTTGTTGTTGTTAGACATGGTCTAAGTTATTGAGCTGTTTTTAGTATTTTATATTGCCAGATAAGCGCGTGTAAAAATAGAGCAATCACAGACATTTTAATAACAATCACTGAATACTGATTAAGTATTGAGTGGTCTTTATAAAAATGTTTGTGAAATGTTACAATGGTGAGATGATTCAATATAAATGACGGAAGAATATTAATATTCTAGTTTTGTTGAATATTACTCCTATAAGTTAGAACGGAAAGATTATAATTATTTTCTTTGAAATTTTTTTACATAAATTAATATTATATCTTTGTACATATTTATTATGCACATTATTCTATATTTTTGTATTGCTGCATTTTGGCTTCAGTTATATATTTCTGCATACCAAAGCTTAAAAGTACAGTAAATTTATAAATAAATTTGATCTATTGTAAATAGTGTTTCTACACTACAGACATTTTATTATAATTATTATTTTGTGCTAAAGTCATAATTCATGATTCAATTCTCTTCTTCAAAGTTACGTAACACATCAGGTGAAATTTTTTTATATTTTATAATCATACAAAGTCCTATCATAAATTTAAAGACAGGTTACTTTAAGTATCAATTACCGTATGCAAAGAATGCTAGATAATGATTTTCCATTGAAAGGCTTGTAAGAAGAGCATTTGCATTTGTTTGTACATTTACATTACACTAGAGTAACAAAAGGACTACGGTGATGATTAAGGGTATTGATTAAATTGCATTTCCAATATTAAAGTATTTTCTTTTCATGAAACTGACATCCGAATTCAAACTTTTTTTCAGCAAATTACCATAGCAGATTAATGGAGTTATATTAAAAACCACAATGACCTCTTTTAGGTTACTCATTGGTCATGATTGCCAAAGCGAGTATCTTCACCAGAGTAAAACTTTTGTCTAATCTTTTGCCCTATCTGTAATCTTTAAGCAAATACGAACAGAGTCCATCTTCGTTGATGTGTTACATACTTGGGTATACGAGAGGCCGAGGTGGCCTGGTTGGTTAGGGCGTAATTCTTATTATTAGAAGGTAATGCGATCGAATTCCGGCTTAACTGATGATCCGTCATGATCAATAATGGCTGACTGGGTACATTAAATCTGAGCACGGTCGCAATGTCCTCCAAATGAAATGATAGCTCTGGGGGTAGCAGTCCAAGCATCGGAGGTCTTCTGCTTGGTCCATG
This sequence comes from Latrodectus elegans, assembly GCA_030067965.1. Taxonomy (NCBI): domain Eukaryota; kingdom Metazoa; phylum Arthropoda; class Arachnida; order Araneae; family Theridiidae; genus Latrodectus; species Latrodectus elegans. Next base: position 30,354,409 of record CM057813.1, read on the forward strand.
CTTCTAAATCACGGAGACTCCACCTGACTGCTTCTGTCTAGCTGGCAGAGCCCAACTCATGGGTAGCTACAAGGAAGCATCCTGCTGCAACACACAACAACAACTTCTTGGATAGAACTCCGAAAACTCCAGGCAGTGGTATACCAAAAACAGTTAGATGCAATTACTTTGGTTATTTTCACTTTATTGCATCCTTTTTCTAGGAATTTGTTAAACAAATTTTCGATTTTATTCAATAAATATTGCTGTATCTTAATAGCTATATGTATACAAATGTTTTATGCTAGACAATAATGAAATCACACAATAGATAGTTAATGCAATCAAAATCATGGCAAAGATGTATTTAGTTAGATGCAATGCACAAAATAAAACATTTTGGTTTTATTGATATTTCTGAAAATTATTGAATTAATGTATCTGGTTTCAGCATCTTTTTTATAATTATTAAGATTTTTAGATTAACCAATATCTGGCGTTTGAATATTTTTTGAATGTGTTTGTAATCCCTTCACTTTCATTTTGCTGCCTTTATAAATTCTTTTTATATAATTTTAATAATAAATTCATCATATATTGACCAAAAAGAACAACATAATTATTGTAAAAAATTAATAAGTTTATTGATATAAAGAAATTATCTACAATTATCTACAAAAATAATTTTAGAACTTAAAGAAATTTGTTGAGATGTGTTAAATGGGATTTTTTTTTAAATCTAAAATGATAACTGTCTCACAAAATTACTTTTCCATTTCCATTTGTGTGCTTGCTTCCATAATTATATTTTATTCATAGTTTGAAAAAGGATTTTAGACGTAAAGGTGATGAAAAATAACTATTACTGAAGACGCAAAGTTATTCGAATATAAACTCGAAATTCGATTTAATTTCATGCCTAAAATGAATTTGAATAAATTGTATCTTATTATGAAGAACGAGATATTTTTTTTCTATCCCCACTGAACTGGGTAAAAAAACTTCAGTAATTAATTCAATTTATTCTGTCTTGCAGTGATAAAAGTGTATGATACAACCTGAGAATCAAATACACCAGCTTAAAATCCTAAGCAGGTGGTTTAAATTCTGTATTCTCGGAATGAAAAATTAAAGACAAAATATGGCAGTTAAAAGAAAAAAAATTGATTATTAGTATTTTATCAAACATAACTGTCCGAAAGCCAACCGATTCCATATCTAGCCCAGCTAAGGACCATCACGTAGAGTGAGCCTAAATATTCTTTAAGTCACTCTGCCATTTATTTGTGAAAATTAAGTGACCACAGAGGCCGAGCTGAAAACTCGATAGTTGGCGTTTCGGTCATCAATTTGGCAATTAATGATATCATTTCAGACCAAAATTGTAGAGGTAGCTGAATTATAGCTATCGATAAATCAACCCGCGTGTGAAATTACGAAGTGACCTACCAAACCAAATGAAAAAATAGTGCAAGATTAGATGTGAATTATTACTTTGTCTATAGGCCAAAATAAAAAAGCCTATGACCATTTTAAATATTTGATAGGTAGAAACAATAAATCGTATTGCAAGTTAAAGCATTTGGGTGCAATAAAGTAAAAGTTTTGCATTTAATTCTTATTTACTTTTGAAAAGTACAATCAGAGTTAATGCTAACATAAATTATTGACAAATCGGGTATTGAATATTTTAAACGCATGCTGCTATAGCGAGATTACCAATTCCACTTTTCTTCCTTAAAGCATCATGACACTTATTTTTGAAAAAAAAAAAAAAAAAAAAAAAAAAAAAAAAAATCAGTTACCCTCTTACACGTCCTAAGATCGCTCAGTAATGCACTTTCGCTTCTCTCGTCAATTTTATTGAGTGACAAAATTCTGAACCCTAAGCGATAACCCAGGCAACAATTTATTCGGTCTAAACGTTTCGGGCTGAGATTGGATAAGAGCCGAAAAAATCGCCAAAACAAGGTATGAAATACGTGACGCAAATTCGAGGGGTTGGCGAAGAAAATTTTCCCTTCGCCACACTAATAATGAATTATTGGATATTTTTGCAACCTGAAATTCTCTCTTTCCCTTCTTAAATTGAATAATTCAGCGAGTTTCTTATCTGACTTTGGGGAGCTCGACCTCTTTAGGTGATTTGCCCATCCACTACTGATAAAGTTTCGAATTCTTTCGCCCTCCCCTTTTCGAATGTTCTAATCGATTTACGTTTTTGCAGAAGCAGTCCTTACTTACCCCTCAAGGACAAGCAGCATAAGTGTTGGGATTTTTCCTCCACACGATAGGTTTCGATATCGATTCAAGTTGGAAATATCGCTGACTTAGCGTAATCGATATTTAAAGCCTCAAAGATGAATTGATGAATTTGGTTTGTTACAGGAAAGTATTTCTTGAGTTTTGAGAAATTGATTAATATGTCAATGACATCCAATCTGTATTTGATGATGAATGTGTCCCGGTACATTACTATACCACATAATCGATATTTTATTTTTTCATAATAAATAAATTATCAATCTTTGAACCTCTTCTGGATTTGACTCCACAATTCATCCATTGTGCTAATATAGGAAAATTAATAAAATTTATATGCATTTTACTGATGTATTATACTTCTTAAAATAAATATATTTGGATTTATTGAATATATTTCCGGTATTTATATTTCAGCCTTCGCGCAATTCTACATTAATGTCAAAGACCATCAAAAGGGATCCTGGAGTTATCAGTGCTTTACATCAAGTTCTGAAACCACTCCAGAAGTAGGGTAATTAATTTTGCAAAAGATTAATTTGCATAGAAATTCTTTGGCATGAAAAGGAACCGCTGTTCTTCTGTAGGATGAGATATCGAATCTGCGTCTTTTACCAATGAAAGAATGATATACTTCTCCAACAAGTTAATTAAATATTTGAGAAGTAAACATATTTTAAAAAATTGAACTTTTTAGCACTTCATAAATGATAGCTAACCTGGCAAAAGCACACTGTAAGACATTTGAAAAGTCCACTGCTATTCTTTTTTCTGAGAAAACTTTTAACAGATAAAGTGTCTTATTCGTATATGGCGAGGAAGAAAACCTGAAAAATTCCCGAGCAGTTTTCTTAACAATCACATTGCTTGTTTCTGTCTACTGGAAAGTCCAATCAATCACCTCGTAGTTCTGAGTCTGGATCAAACGATGAAATTGACATCTAAGTTGGCATTCTCATATCTGTGCTACGGTACTCCATTCAATTACTCTAGTTCAACATATTTAAATAAATAGGTACTGTGTATTATCTATTAACTTGCGTTCTGGTATATCCCTACACCAATCATTTACAATGAAATGACAGCTTTCTTATAAATCAGTAAATAAGTGGATCTCGTGTATTCTAATTGTCGGTTAAATATAACAGAATTGAAAATCTATATTTTAAATACTATGACGATATGTTTTTTTACTGTGCACTGATCATTTAAAAATTAATCACTTCAAGACAAAAATATTTGATCTTATAATTACAGTTGGCTTGTTTTAGAATCCGCATTTCAATTTATCTATTTGTACCCAACCAAAGAGCTATCAAGCACAATCCAACACTTTGCAGAGTGTTTTACCTCTATCAAGAGATGAAACCATTACCTGAGTTATTTAGGTGTATAAACGTTTTCAAAACTCCCGCAGAGAAATGTTAAATCGATCAAACATTGAATGGATCGGGGTGCCCTCGTAACGAAATCAGGTACTGAACCAATTACCTACCTTACAAAACGGTTTATTTTTCCCAAAAATCTAAAAAATTCCAATAATTATAATAAAGAAAAAATATCAATCAAATGTAAATAAGGCATACATTAATTTTTCCATGTCAATAAAATATTCCAATTGGCAGTATATTTTTTATATCCTCTTTGTGTTCTTCAATTTTAATGCATTTAAAAATTTATGTATATATTTTTAATACGAAAAATCATAAATATTAGTTTTACAAGTGTATTTACTTGTTGATTGGTTACTATAATCGGTAAACGCTCTAAGTTAAGTTATTACTGAATTCTTTATTGTAAGAAAGTAAAATACCGATTCAAGAATATATTTTATGCCACCTCGTCCCCGAAAAGCACCAAAACTTTTAGCTGGCTTCCAGCTCCGAATGATTCACGGCAACGAGCCGACCAAAAGACCCCCTTCGATTGTTGTAACGACATCACCACAAAGGCAGAAGATGGAGCAAAAAAAAAAAAAAAAAAAAAAAAAAAAAAAGAATGAAAAAATCAGAAAAAGAAAAATAATATCCCCATTGGAATTTCTGGCAACGGATATTTTGCAAGAACTTTTCTTTTTACAGAGTGTATTGAAGAAAGTGTCAATGCAGCAGTTTTAAATTTCAATTCAGTACAGTTTCAAGATGGCATAGCTCTTATTTATTTAGCCTTGTATTAAATTTTATCTTTCATCCCGCTTTTGATGAGTATAATATATATATATATATATATATATATATATATATATATATATATATATATCAAAAGATTTCAATATTAAAACTGTAAAATAAATATTTAAATTATTCAGAGAGAGAGATTTCCCAAATCTTGAAATTTATTTAATTTTCTATTAATCTTAAATTGAACATATTGCTTAAAATATTTTACCTACAATATGTTAATTTAATTTAAAAGTTGAATTTTTTATTCAAGTAAAATCTGAATAATTTGATTGTGAAAACTGGAATGATAGCTTTTGGCACTTTTTAAATAAAGATACAAAGTAATGGTAGTATGGGCATATTTAATACAATAATATCGCAATTGTAAATGTATATGCATAGGATTCATTTAAACTTGATTAATAAATATTTTTATTCCCGTAAACTTAGTTTAAGGACTGTTATTCGGTTTTAGATAAACATAGAAATATTTTATTATGAGCAATTGCTTATGTCTTCATTTTCATAACTTTAAAATTGCTCATATTTTCGTTTATTCTTTTATATTTAGAATTTTAAATCAGAAGTAATTCTAAAGTTTTGAATCGCTATAGCATTTTTCTAGCTTATTCAAAACAAATTTACGTTTTTATATTTGTTATGAAATTAAATTAACAAGTTAATTGAACTTTCTATAATAAAATAAATATAAAAGTTAATATTCAAAATATGTCTGAAAAAAGAATTTTTTCTTGCAGAATTTTTTTTGATTATATTTATTGTATAAAGTTTCAGAATTTAAAATTAAAGCACACAAGTATTTTTAATAATTCTGCTACATATCAAAAATTAATAAACCTTTCAACTTAACAAAATGACATCGTAATAAATACTTTATTTTATAGTTTGTTGCCAACACATGTATTTGAAGGGTTAAATGCTTTTAATATCAGACTAAAAATTCCTCTTATATTACATTCTAAAATTGTTATATTAAATTTTGTGATATTTCCTTTATTTATTTTGTGATATTTTCTATAGTTATTATGTTTATTGCTTAGAATATAAAAGGTGAAAAACATTGAAGAATGTACAAAGTAGCATTCAACTAATTTATTTATGCAATATTTAAGTTAAAAAGAAAAGAGTGACCAATCGTTGCTATTTCTTTTTTGCTTACATTCTTTAATTTAACCAGGATCGCACAAATTTTAAATTTACAATCCACATAATTCATATTTATCAAAGCGTGAAATGCTTGATTTTTTTGCTAAAAAATGCTTTCACAGAAATGTAAAATATCCATATTACATGGTGTATGGAATTTAGTAATATTAATGAAATTTTTAAATATTAAAGAGATAATAATCTATGCAACACTAATATTCTTTCACAGAAAGAAGTGTTGGCAGTTCAGTTGCACTATATTTTTCTTTTTGTATGTTTAATACTTTCAAAATTATTTTGTTATTTTAAATATAATTCAAAAATTGTTTCAAAATTAATTGTTATTAGAAGCAAATTATCATGTTTATTTTTCACTTAATGATAACTTTTTGGACTCAAGAGCTAATTAGAACTGTACTTAAAATGTAATTGGATTCAAAATCATTCGAAATATCCAGGCCCCATAGCATCATCCAACGCTTCAACAGTTCGGGAATCTAACCCATAAACTGTAGAACCGAAGAACAGAGCATTAACCATTCAGTTACAGATTGCAAGGAATAAGATTGATCATGTCCCAATGAAAGCATCCTAAGGAAAGAAAGTTTGATTCTAACCTTCGCTTTCCCTGTGTGTGTTCCACGATTGAAGATATGATCTACTTTCTGATATATATATATATTGGGGGTGCGTGTGGGTTTTCCCATTTTTTTTTCTTGCTATCCTTGTTTTACTGGCCACTTAACCAATGAAAAAACCACTATGATGTTTATTTCCAAAAAAACTTTAAAATATCTGTTCATCCATTACGTTATCCTCTACAAAGTACCATTGCAAACTATATCCATATATATTTCTAGTATCAAAAACATTTTAATTATTAAATCGATAAACAAATAAATAGATCAAAATTTCAAAATTAATGTTGAAAGAAAATTTTTATTAAAAGATTTAACTGGCGGCAAAGATTTAAATTATACAGTAATCTAATGTGGTATATGATTGACAATATGAAGCATTATGTAGATGCGAACGTAAATTTTTAATTTCGAACTAAACTGAAAATGAAATTATGTTTAACTGAAATTATTAGAAAGGTTATTTTTACAAACATTAAATTGAAAATAACAAACTATATGATAGTTGATAAAAATCAATAAAATTAAAGAAATCTTTTTAATTATAAAATGGATGCTTATTTCGAATATAATGAATTTTTTTAATGGATGATGATTAGAAATCTTAGATGGAGATTAAATGGTAATTCAATTATTTTCAGAAGTATTTATTTATGAACCGTTTATTTAAATATATGATTAATATTAATCACCTTAAGTGCTTAGGTAAAACTAAAACTTACATATTAGGAAATTAAAATGAATCCTTTATTTAGTAAAATATTTGATGACGAAGGAGACTTTAAGCAAGAAAATAAATACATGTATGTAAAATTGAAAATATTCATCCTTATAGAAATTAAGTTTTAAATTTTTAATTAATATTTAGTTCCTCGGAATATATTATTTTCTATTAAATTAATTTTTTGAAAAGATGGATTTATTTCTAAAAATAAAAATGTTATGGAATAATTTTTTTTTTGATAGGTGAACCACTGAACGTGGAAAACTTAACAGCTAAATGTTGTTGTAGCACATATTTTGGCATATTATTTTTACCTGGAGAATTTTTTACGGATAAAGCTTTCTTATTATTGTAAAGGAAATGCTTTCAAATTGTTCAGGGCTCATCTCAACAGAGGTTAGTTCAGAAATGAAACATTTTAAAATCATCTAGAAAGCGGAAATTCAAAATCCATCTTCCATTGTTCATTAGCAGTTCAGATTGAACCCAGAATTTCTTATTTCTAGAAATTTAATGCAACTACTAGATTATGGGAATGCATGAAATAAGCTGTTGGCGTGTTATCATTTTCAAACTTGTAACATATTTATGCCCTCTCGCTGATAACCAAATAGCTATCATCTGACCTTTCAATAACTACAATCATTTGGGAAGAAATTTCATAGTGTGACAACATTAACTTAATCAGAAAAGGATAACTTGGAAATTCCAAAGTATCTCTTCCATAGTACTGTCAAATAAAAAAAATAAAAAATAGACACCAATCTCTCATTATAGAATGGGATCCAATCAAATTCTTTCTCAGAAACACGTGATCCATTCACTGATCTCGATGAGCAATTACTTCACAATAATTTCGCAATTGAAATCATAACACAGTAATACTTCACAGTTCATTTTACAATTAATCAAGTATAATTTACGTTTGAATAACTAAAATGAAGTAAAATTTACAGCTTCAACTATAATTTACGGTTGAAATATTACTCATTTTCAGTATCAAGGAACATTCTAATTTTATTGAATTTTTTTTTTTATCGCTAGCAATTATGTTTTGTTAAATATTCATTGGCGTTCTTCGGTCCTGGCAATACTTGATAGATTAAGTAATGATATGCATTAATAACACACACTAGCAATTATCTCGTAATTAATGCACAAATACAGTCGCTTCCTATTATACTAATGCAATCGATATTTGATATCGAATAACCAAGACATATTGGAAGAATGCCATCGAATGAGATATGTTGTACTGTAGGGTTCTTGATGAGGGAACTCGAAGGAAGTGACTACACATTTATCACTGCCCTATTGTCTGATATTATGTGGCAACTATCTATTTCTAAGACGTATGGGGTCGGCGAACACATGGGGATTATTTAGTGATTTCATGGCAAGAAATAGTATGTTGTAGTCCTAGAGTTCATTTCAAAGAAATAGATAATGTTGTTATTTTTCTTGATTTCCAAAAGGAAAATTTCGCTTGTATGTCTGTTTGGGGGAGGAGGAGCCTACCATTAAAATATATTTCTTGTAGTGTTTACTTGTAAGATAAACTCAACATATACGAAATGATATTTTAGAGTATTATTTGATGAAATTTAAAACTACTTAGATTCAAAAGTATTTTACGTCAGTATTACATTCTTTAATCTATTGTACATAATGATATATAAAATATACGAAATATATATCCTTTATAAGCACTTTAACATACTAAATTGTGGATTTAATTTATTATACAAATAACAGTCTTTAAATATGATATTCATTACTATTCTTAGCTATTGTATAGATATTAAGTGTTTTTAAATATTGCAGGTGTAATTTATGTAAGTTTTGCAAATTGACTGCTATAAATAAAGTATTGTGAAATGATTATTATGATTTAATTATTAAAATTATTTATTTATATAATTGCGTATTCTTGCCATATATTATTTATAAATGTCGAACATTAGCGCTTAAGCCATTAGTTCACGGGCTCTCCAATACTTTTCAACAATGCCCTCATACTGAGAAAGAACCACACAACTGTTTAAATGTTCAAAAGTCATTGGTTTACCAGAGTCACACAAAATACAGTCCGGGAAATCTACCACTCCAATCCTATAGTGATGGTCCCGCAAACAATCATGTCCAGTTTAATCTTGTCATATATAATAACATATGTTTTTAGAAAATGTAGAATAAGTATAGTATTTTTTAATCTTTTGTGAAATAGCGGCAACTAATGTACAGAAAGTTTTTTCTTTACTTTATTCAAAGGAGCTGAACTTTGAAATATTGTGTTGCTGTGACGTATATTATATGCAAAATATTTATACTTAATTTTATTGAACAAAGTAGTTAAAGTACTAAGTTGTTGAAATAGTTGTTAAAACTAAACAGTTGAATTACTAAGTTGTACAAGCATATTGAAATGTAACAAATACTTAACAAACTAATATTGTAAGTTATTATTTCTACATTAACCCATGAAAAGTTTGAGCATTAAAAATTACTTGTAAAGTATACAATTACTATAAATAGCTGAATAATATAGTATATTAGTCAAAATCTGATTAAAGAATCATTCGATCCAAATAATTGAGCTTATATTTGACTCTTTAAAATAATGATTAAGTAAAATTTTATCAACATATTTTAAATCCTAATATAAAGAAAGTGAATAATTTAGCATTAAGTTGCAAAATTAATTTTTTTACAGGAATAAAAACTCTTTAATTATAAAAAATTACCTCTTCCAACTGAAATGTTTAAAAAAATTTGAAAAATAAATATCCTAAATTAACTATTATAATTTGTTCTAATAAATTATTTCTTGACATAAAATTTTAAAATAAATGCACAATTCAGAATTCTAATTTCAGAAATGCTCACTCTAAATAGTTGACACACACACACACAATATCTGTTGTATAATAATAATAATAATGATAATGTTATCCTTAATAAAAGATAATTATGTCTTAAATGCAATGAAGAGAAACTAAATTTTGCTGCTCCTTCTAAATTTTCGTGAATATTATCTCATTAAACTGTCAAAAACTACATAAATATTATAATTAAAATATTAAAAATAATTATTTGAAATACTTGAAAGAGAATACGCTATTCCATAGCATTATTGGATATTAAAAATGTGCAAATTTTAATCTGCTTTAAAAAATAACAATTAAACATTTACTTAAGTCAAAAATATTTGATTTAATACATGTTCTTTATGTGTATGTGTGTGTGTGAATTAACATATAAACATATATAAAAAAATATACTTTTCTTTCAATAAATAAGCTTATGGAAAGAAACCCAAGTTTTTGTATTGCTTCTAACACACACACACACACGCACACACACACATACACACACACACACGCACACACACACATACACACACACACACGCACACACACACATACACACACACACGCACACACACACAGGTTGGTCTAAACCGGCAAGTGCGCTCTATGTGTTTTCACCGCCAATCCGAGGACCCAAATTATATACTAAACTTACAGGAATATTTTTACGAAATTCATTATTATGGCTTAAAATAACATTTTAACAATCGTGGGACATAAATTATTTCAATATTTTAATTTTTTCAAATATGTGTTTTCTCAAGGTAAGCGAGGACCTATGATACACACTTGTTACTGAGGACCTCTCGTACACACCAGTTACTGAGGACCTTTCATACACACCAGTTACTGAGGACCTGTCATACACACCAGTTACTGAGGACCTTTCATACACACCTGTAAATGGGGACCTTTCATACATACTTCCAACCACGGACCTCTTATACATACCTGCATGCGTGGATTTCATATACACGTGCAAATAAGGATAATATATGCTTTCTTTTAAAAGAGAATATTATATTGTAATCTGTATTTTACGTAGCACTTAAGATAGATTTACTTGCTTCTTTAATTTAGCATAAAACTTATTTTTTCTTTTAAAATCCCACGGAGAGAATCTCAAAAGAAACGATATATTTTTTCACACAAAATGTAAAAGGTCAATAAAAATAATGCTTTAACAAGAATTTATCCATCATGTTTAAAAAGTGCAATAATATTTTAAGAAAAAATTTTTGATTAAAAATCCTGAGATTGTTCCTGAAACAGTTAATGAACACCTGGAAGCATTTTTTTTTTACTAAACAGTAAAGTAATTTGTGATTGGAAAATATTTTATGTGGATACATGTTTTCGCTCCCATCTAATATTTTTCAGCAATAAAAATTAAGTTTTATTAAATACCAAAAAAATTCTTTTAAATATTTTAATACATTGTGATTTAAATTTGCTTTTTAAAAAATAAATAATTCTAATACAACTTTTAGTTTAAATACTTCAGATTAAATTTATTAGTAATTTTTGAAATCATTATAAGCATAATTATTAATTCAGTCTCTTGAAGATTGAATAATTTTAATGTTTAACATTAAAAGTGTGAAAGTAAGAGTGTAAAATATCATTCAGTATATAATGGTTTATGGAATCAGTTGAACAGAAAGGAAAAAAAATGATATTTCTAGTACAATAACAAATATATATATAAATTAGAAAATTGCTTTTTTCCTTCTAAAAATTTAAGGAACTTTTAAAATTTTTTATAAGTTAAAATCTTTGTTATGTTTATATGCATGAGTTAGAAATCACACATTTGTAATTTTATAATGTATTTGTAAAAAGTATTACTGAAAAAAACGTTTGACAAATACAACATTTTCATTGCTTTTGAAATTCTGGATTTCTTTTGCCCATGTCTTACTAAATATGAAGACATACAAGAAGCAAATTAATTTTAACGACGTTAAAAATTTTTTTCATTGTAAGGAAGTATCTTAAGGACTAATATTTATAAGATAATTCATTAATGACCGTTGAGAAACTACGTTAAATAAATTGAATAAGTTGTGAGATATTTTCATTAACGACAAGAAACCAATAAACATTTCAGTTGCCTTCACTCAGAAACTTACTTAGAAAATTACATACTGTCACATATGTCAGAAAAATAGAACATTCTAAATTAATTGTAAACCCCTTTTGAATCATTCCTTCATACAGAATATTATAATCTTTTCCATTGTAGAAATGCTAAATTCAATCAAAGAAATTTTAAAAAAAGTATTTTTATAAACATAAAATTAAAGTTTGTTTTTCAGTTTATCATTGCAAAATAATATCTAACTAATTATAATTAGATCAATTAAATATTTTTTAATATTATTGACTAAATTAAAAGATATATTCAAAAAATTTATTTTCGTATGTATAAACTAATTAACGAGAAAATTTTTTTCAAATTTCTACAATGATAACTTTAAATTAATGTTATCAGTTATTAAAGCTATTTTTTATTTACACATTGAAAAAGCTGATTTCTCTTAGTGTTATTTCATGTCAGGTAAAATTGTCAGTTAAACACGTCAGTTAAAATTGTATTTCTTTGATAAAGTATTAGAATTTATTGTAAAAATTTAATTTTGAAACTCATAAAAAACACTACACAGTATTTATTTTAAAAGTATATTTAAAAAATGAAAAACATAAAAAGTATTTTAACATACACACACATGAAATATGATAGCTATAGTTTATAATTTTTCATTCAAACATGGAAACCATAAGCTATAGCAATATTATTAGATATTGAAAAATAATTTAAGTAAATACTAAAAATGTGTAAATTAATATTATTTGCATGATTAAGGAAATTTCACATTTCACGGGAATCGTAAGAAATATATTAAGTGCAAATTTTTATTCTTTTTCGCCATCATTTTAAATTATGTTACTAAACCTTAATTTAGAATATTCCATTCTCTTTATACAAAGAAAGAATCTTAACAAAATGTAGCTATATTTAACCTTATTATAATGAAATTTAAAAAAAAATTTAATTGTATTCAGCTGATTTTCTTATATACAATATCTTTTATTTCTTATATTCAATAAATTTGCACAATTCTGTATATTTTATTGAAGCATTAATTTACGTTCTGACTTTAATAAAAGGTTTTTAAAACAAAAAGAGCATTTTTCAAACACTTACTATCTTTTGAAGCTAACAGTATTGGATAACTATAGATATTAAATGCCAGATCATTACTAGAAAGTAGTTGACTGATTTAGTACCGAGTCCGATTGCAAAATGAGAACATTATTTCTAAAAATAGTAATTTCACTGTGTGGTTATGTACTTCAAGCGCATCAAAATAATATACTCTTGCGAAATGAAAATCCAGAGAAATATGGAAATACTGTATTAGTTATGTCTTGATAAGGTTCCACATAAAAAATATTTGATTTACAGAAATTTTAAAATAAATACAGGTTTTCTTTAAGAAGTTCTTTGAGAATAAAATAATTTACAAACGCTTAAAAAATTCACACACAATATATATTTATTTGATTCAATATTCAAGATTTACATGAAAATTTCATCTGCTTAATTACAAATATTTAAAATTATTATATTTCATTTATTAATGATACATACTTAAAATTAATGCATTTTTTATTATGTGAATTTTTCTTGGGTCAAATATTTTCTTTAAAAAAATGCTTTACTTCCTTACGAAGATAAATGTACTGACGCCATGAGTCCTTTTGTATTCAACACCAGAAAGGGGGCTTTCTATGTCCCACCACCTGTTTCGTTAATGAGTAGCTACATAAAATTACCCCCCGAAGTTTTAGAGCACGGGCGGAGGAAGCTACTTCAAATGGTCCCTGAAACCGACACCGGAATCCCACTTTGACGACCTTATCAGGCATTGAGGAAGAATAGATTTCCCTTCTTCCGCTGATATTGAGGAAAACTTTCATTTCAGAGTACGGTTTTTAATAATCATAATAATAATTTTAGTATTAATCATAATAAAAAAATATGCATTGCCTCGCACACACATTGAATGATTTTAGGTTTTCATTAAATGGTCAAAAATAATAATGAATGTTTAAATATAAAATTGGAAACACGAATTAATAAAAATGTATGTATCTATCATTTCAATTGCTTGTATAAACGAGCATGAGCTTTGTAAATTTCATTTTAATAATATTCAGTTAATTTATTAAGATTGTAATTCATTTATTAGTTTTTCAATAGCTTTTCTTCCTTTACAAAACTTGAGTCAATAGCTAACATCCTTTATATGAACTGTTTATTTAATTATTTCTTATTCTATCAGCAAAAATAAAAAGTTTTTAAAGCTATCGTGGCATAGTTTAAAGTTGTCAAGCTGTAATTTTTTATTTTCCTCATACTTACATAGATAAAATATTCCTTTCCATCTTCATGATTTCAATATTTTTTGACGTTATTTTAAATATATATATCCTGATTTTTAACTTCTATATTTTGTTAAATAGCTCTTTTAAATTCCAATCACTTAATGTATTTCGGAATTAAACTGAGATTTCTTTTTTACTTTAAATTAACTTCAAGATATTTTTTGCAAATAATAATCTATTCTTTAAAATTTTCAATTTTTTAAAATACTTGTTAAATTTTAGATATGGTATATCAGCGTTACATCTGCTTGCATCAGATTCCTTTAAAAACATCTTATAATATTTTCCTTTTAATTTGTTTGTGTTCTCTAAGGAAATCAAATGTTTAAAATTGTTAATTAAAGATTAGGGAGAGTGTTGCAAAAAGTTTTTAATGTACAAGAGCTTGATATAGTAGATCTGAAAATACCTTTGTGTTACCGAGTAATAAAATGCTTAATAATGTTCTTCTCTACTGGTTTATAAGTATAGAGGAACACTGAACGTCTATTTGACGTATCTTAAGTATGCATATCTAATTTATTTATAGAAAAGAAAGAAATCTATTTGAAGCATCTAAAATATGTAATAATCAGGATGCGCAAGATGTCCAAATGGAAAGGTTCTGATTTGAAATATATGTATTATATTTTGTACTTAATCCAAAAAGAAGATGTATACAAAAAGGGAAATAAAAATTCTACTTATCGTATCATACTATTTCTATATAAGTCGCATCATGATAAGGAAAATGTTTAATGGATACTCAATATCTTTATTACTATTTAACACATAGTCTCGTAATTTTCTCTTCCCTAATTTGTTCCAAAGTTACAGTATCCACGCCGGGAAAACAGTAGTAATTATATTTTGTACCTTTAATTTCAATTTTTTTAAATTTTTAGCCTTTCAGATAAGAATTAATGGAACATATAATATATATGCTTTATTTATTTTTATTAAATAAATAAAATATTATAAACGAAATTCTAAAACTTACTTCATACAAAACAATAAAATTTTCCATACTATTTGAACAAGAACTGAACCACAAAAACCGGAGAAAGCCGTTATTTTTGTCGGAAAGATATATATATATTAATTTAACGTCAACCATTTAATTGTTATTACATGTAAATTGCGTCGTAATTTCCTGTTTTGATTGCTCAATAATATTTTTCTGTTTCAGTCTCGCATGAAATTGCTTGCAGAAGGCAGATTTGATTTAATTGAATAAATTAAAAGAATAGATGATATTTTAAGACAAATATCGATGAGTTATATTTTTCGCAGCTCAGCATGCGCTCATCTACAGATGTTTGTATAAATTGCTTAGAGATACAAAGAGCAGATTTTCATTTGGAAATATGATGAGCATGCTGCGCCCTAAGGTAGCGATTGTGATTTACGCGTAATAATAAGCATCCTTGTCTAGTTGGTCAGGAGACGTAAAACTTTTGTAACAGTTACAATGAATTCATGCGGATTAAATACAACGGTCAATAAGAAGTAAATAGTCAACTAAAGAATAAATTAAAAATCCCGTTCAACTGTCAACGGATCTATTATTTCATTTTTCACTATAAACCAGTTGCATCCATTGCATTCCAATAAAGATTTCAACATATATATTAAAGTCCTTATTGGAATGAAAACATATTAACTCATCCTTAGTAGATTATTATTTTTATTAGACTGTTATTTCGCCGATTGTAAATGGGTGAAATTAAAATTTTGACACCCCATACAGTTCTTAATGAAAGCTACTTTGAAATTATTGAATAAGAAATTATAGATATATATATATATATATATATATATATATATATATATATATATATATATATATATATATATATATATGTATGTATATATATATAATTTTATGAAATTTTGACTCATTGCAAAATAAAGTCCTGATATTAAAAAAAAAAATTAGCATATATTTTACATAATCAGCTGTCTAACAAGGAAACAATATTAACGGAAATTAAGAAAACTAGTAGAAGCAGTTTATTTGGAGCCGCGTAAACAAATTTTCCATTCACGTCACAAAAAGTGCAAGTTGTGCAACATTTAAAGAATATTTGGAATAAATTATAATCTTTGGAAAAGTTCAGTTCAATCATATAAAACAAAAAAGAATAATCTTATATTGAAGGCATTGAAAGTGAAAACAATTGCAGACTTCTTAAAAAAAAAAAAAAAACCTAATAAATCATTTATTTTTTTAACCTAAATGATATTGAATTCATTTTAAATATTTGTGACAATGAAGGAAAATTCGATATAAAACATGATAGTTTAGATTTCTGGGATATATATATATATATATATATATATATATATATATATATAATTATCTATGCTGATATAATTATCTATGCTGTCTTGATTGAAGCTACAATGGTGGTATTGAAATCTCTCGTTACAGACGTTAAAGTTAAAAAGGCATTTGCAGGCTTCTTGAAATTTATTCTCCGAGACAAGATTGACGAGTAATCGGAGTGAAACCACGGGTAGAAGATATTTTAACAATTAAAAGCCATTTTAGGTAAAGAATAAATGTATTTTTTAAAGAATTATCGCACAAAGCCAAGTGCACCATATGATCGGTATGTGATGATAATACATGGATGGAAATCATTTTAATCTAGCTGTCAAATCTCATTTTGATAATGGATAACAATGTCGATTCTCAACGTTCATATCGTATACATGCTGGTTAATTGTATAAATTCACAAAGTGTGTATCAGTAAAAAAATAATAAAATCGATCTAATTTTGATAAAATTAAATATTTTGATTATTGTAAAATATTATTTTTAGAGCAACTAAGGATTCACATAAAATAAAATTATTCATTTATAACTGAACCGCAAACGGTTATTTTTGCGTGAACGAAAGCCGGAACTCATATATTTTATTTTCATTGTTTGTGTGAAGAGGAAAGAAAAAAATACAGTTTGAAATCTTGATTTAAAAATATATAAGCGCTTCAACTTTTTACATAATAAAGATAATGGTCTTATTTATTGCGTTCAATATGAGGCTTTCTATTTGAGTCATTAGTCTTGGAAGTACTCTACTATTATTTCTTTCTTTTTATACCAAAATCTCATCAAATGTTTTTTCTCATTCTTAATATTTTACTAATTTCATACCTTTCTTATCAGAAGTATGGCATTTGCTTTACACTTAACATAACTTTTTAGACAAATTTCGCGTTCATAAAATGAATCCTCAAACATAACTTTTATTTATATAAAAATGAATCTTACAACTTTTATATTTATATTGTTATACAGTATCCTCTGTTTTGTTATAAAAGTATTTTGTTTTCCAATTGAATTCTTCCAAAATAAAAGTCTTTAAAATAACTTCACAAAATTTAAATATATTAAAATTCTTAATAAATACAATGTTAAGAGAAATTTTTAAATAAAGTGAATATATTTATAAATCTGCCAATATTACATTTATTGATATAATATATTTATGGGTCGTACCTCAGTTCATTATATTTTTTACATTTTCTCTAATAAAGTGTATAAATGTCTAGATGTTTAAAAACATATATATATATATATATATATATATATATATATATATATATATATATATATATATATATAAACTCTCATATCACTTACAAAATAATTTGAAAAAGGAGTAACTTTGTTTTAAAATACTGTGTTATTCTCATCAACATGTTTTCATTCGTACTGTTAATTTTTTGATTTTCCTCTAATTTTTGGTATTCTGTATTCAATATCAGAGTAAGTAATATATTTGAATGGGGTATTACAGAACAATTTATAGTATTCCAATCCTAAAATCTACTTTCAAATGAAAATAATGAATTTAATGTTAAAATACATATAGACATTTTCCCAATCCAAACGGCCAGAATCTAACATGCATTATTTAAAGAAACCATTTCTGTTATCCATACATGTACATATGCCCTAACATGAGAAAGTTAATTCCTTTCTGGACAAGGAAGCTGTTTCCCGCTCTGTCATAAAACAGCGGGTTTCTTATGGGGAGAAGATTTTCCAAGAATTTCTCCTCTCTTAGGTTACCGTAATGTAAGATGAAAATCAGATAAGTTTGGCCTTCAAAAATATTGGCGTTGTACAGTAATATATATGTTATAGGTTAAGTTATTTTCAGGGCTTGATTTGCAGAAATAAAAAAGAATTTGAATTAAAATTAAAAATTTATGTAAATATTAATGAAATCAAACGTGTGGTGCGAAAATTCTAATAAGTAGGAGTTATTCACAAGCTAAAAATTAATAATCATAAAGCTGGCTTAGAAAAAAAAAATGATCCTTTGAATACTGAGAAAAATTCTAAAGAAATTCAGAAAGGACTTTCTTTTGAAATTGTTTGACAATTGTGTGTGTGTGTGTGCTAAGGTTAGCTGAATTACAAATAACCGTAATAATCGTAAGAAATTTTTTAGTGCAAAAAAAGCAGTTTTTGCTAATTATATTCAATAAAAGTTTTTATTATATTACTGTCTTTTAAGCACTGTTATATCATATTATATATACCAGTTTTTAACAAATGATATACAAAGTATAAACATTAAAAATCTGTATTTTCTGAAAAATAGTTTTTTTTTCGCTGAAGAAAATTGTGATTTTTTGCTTACAAATCTGTTATTGTTGGAATGAGCAGTTTTTTTGAATATTCTTCTTTTATTTGAGAAAATTTAGAATACATTTTTCCATGACACATATAGTGCTCATATTTGTAAAAATTTTATTCAGTAATTTTTTTTTAGATTATATATTCTGGTTTCTTTCCGAAAATGTTAATTTTAATGCTGTTGTTATGTGCAACTCAATGATGAATGGCAAAAATTCTTCTACATTACACTGGCACAATAATGATATTTATCTTTTATATTAAGTTGTTATAATGAAGATAGCTGGCTTATAACGAAAGAAAATGTAATTAACAACTCTTTTAGTGGTTTGTCTATTTTTTTTATTCACATTTAAAAATTGACATATTTTTTGTGAAGAATAAAAGAAAACTCTCAAAGCACATTTAAGAAATATTTATCATTTTATAATAAATTTAAATATAAGGTGTATATTATATTTTATTTTCAAAATCTGCTGTAATTAAAATTTCTGGAAATGTAACATGTTAAAAAAAAGATTTATTTGATGCTCCTTTCCAAAGATATCACAAGTAGCAATTTCTTACATTTCTTACAGATATGTATCTGTGTATCCTTGGAGCAAATATATTATGTAATATGAGATTTTATTGCACTTTAATAATAATAATAATAATATATATATGTATATATATATATATATATATATATATATATATATATATATATATATATATATATATATATATATATATGTATATATATATATATATATATATATTACGATAAGTTTCATTTATTTCATAAATAAATGCTTGATAGACTTAATGTTATAAAATAATTTTACAATTTAAATTATATTAAAAATTAGAATTTCAAAATTATTTATTCAGCTTATTTCATGCTTGAATCCGTATTTTGCTTACATTCTATATAAAAGATTTCCATTAGAAATTAGCGAAATGAATGGACATTTCCTGTTTGTGAATGACTAATATACAGTACGCCGGGAAAAGGGACCACTCGTGATTTAGTTCCCGCGGGTTTCCTTAGAAATAAATTCTTCTAAATGTGATCAGTTTACTTACTGCCAAACAGCAAGAGAGAGGGAATTTCGAACTAAAATAACTCGGGTCATACATTCCAGTACTCAAAATTCAGTGGGCTCTTGAATCAAATATAAATATTGCCTTTTATGTGCAAACATGATATATAATTTTATTCTTCTTGAATGGAAACACTACGATAATTTTTTTCCTGGTTAATGAGAAGTGAGTTTTTCCTGGCTGGAAGTTTACTGAGGTACCTGGTTCTAGTGAACCTCTACCCTCTTTGACTATATAAAAATGAAATTAGGAAGCTATATCGAGATCTGGTTGGCATAACAAGTAGAAGTATTTTCTATAGAAAAGCTAATTTTTGATACAGATTAATTAAAAAAATAGCAATTTAGCTTGGATTTTTTTGGATAAAAAATAATTTGTGTTATAACACACACACACACGTAAGCAATATTTAAAGAAAAAGTTAGTTGAATTAACATAGGAATGTCCTCAATTAATCTGCTAAAAACAGTATCAGTGATAGTTAGGAAAAACATAAGAATACACGAGTACAAATACTTTAAACACTTATAATTTTTCTTTATTTATTTTTGAATTCTTTTTATTTTTTATAAATTTTTTTGGGATATAAACTTTTTATTTATTTTTATATTATTTTTTATTTTATTTTTTACTTATGTTAGCGATTAAGAATGGAAAAATGTTAGTTGTTAGTATTAACAAGGACGTATTGCTTAAGTGTAAGGATCATGGTGGCTGGTGAGGAAACTTTGGATAGAAGCGAAGTAGTGAGCGGGGACGGTGCCGATTATGGGTGCTGAGGTCATTATAGCACGGAAGATTAGTGATTGATGTATTTTCGGTTTTATTTAGATTTTTGTACATGTTGAACATAATTTTGGCAAAATATTCTCTTATTGTTGGAAGTTTAATTTCTTCTCTTATTTTTTGTTTCGAAAATACCAGGGTATTTTGACTGACTGTCTAATTATTTTGTTCTGGAGGATTTCTAATTTTTTTATCTTACTGTCATGGTTATAATCCCCAAGGGCTGCTCCCTCTGGATGTAAATGAGCACTTCATTTCTAATTGACAGCTCTGAGTTGCATTTTAAGAGGGGGTATAATGCAACATAAATTTGTTTGTAATATTTTGGATATGAATATTCCAATTTAGTTTTTTGTCAAATGTGACTCCTATATATTTGCAGGTTGGGGACATGGGAGTGTTGTTTCATTAATTTTAATTCTTTGAATTAATGAAACAACACTCCCATGGTTGCTCTTTTTTTGGTAAACATGATTGCAGTGCCTTTGCATTCATTCACTAGGATTTTTCATTTCTTGAACCAGAGTTCAAGTAGCTGTAAGTGTGTGTTTAGTGAAGTAGAGATAGTAGATGGTTTCCTGCATTGTGCTAGCATAAGTGTATCATCAGCAAATAGATGCAGTGTTGTGTGTCGTGATTTGGGTATATCGTTCACATAAATACGAAATAATCTGGGTCCAAGCTTGGAGTCTTGTGGCACTCAAGCACTTATTTGTAGAGTGAATGTTTATATATATATATATATATATATATATATATATATATATATATATATATATATATATATATCGTAATTTTTTTCCGTTTATTTCGTTACAGTTTCAAACCATACTGTAGTATATTGCCTATAAAATCTGTTTTCTGCTTAGGATTTATTTTATCCGCTTAGATAATACGTAAAAACGTAACCTATATACTTTGCATTCTTACACTTTTGAAATTATACTTAAATAGGATTTAGATGTATAAAGAAGGTTTTTAAATTCATTTATTACAATAAATGTATTGTGATTTCTTCACTAAATAAAAGTGAATTGAAGGTAGTTTAAATAAAGTTATTGATTTCAAAGAAAAATATTCTTATTCTTAACCTTTTCGTCCCGGCGATTTAACTGTTGCAACACGAAAATTAGTTTCTCAGAAGACGGCTAGCCGCAATGCAGCAGTTATACTGTAGGTTTTTTCCCCCTTTCAAGCCCTTGACTTTTTCCCGCTCAAATTTCTTCCAGCAGTTGAGGGAGGTTTAATTGTTGCTCTTTTGTGTGTAAAAGTCGTAAAAATCAGGTACGTGTATGAGCCGAGAATTTTAGCGAAAAACGGTTTTTAGAATCCTTATTTTAAAAGAGAAGAATATTCATCCTCACTTTAGCAAATTTTTTTCATTATAATCAATTACTTTTTGTCGCTAAATATAAAAGGAAAATAAAAATGAAAATGCTTCCAATCGTAAGTTGAAATGCTGTAGATATTTCCGAAAGTTACCGTATAGTTGTATCAGTGTTTCTTCTACGCAGTATTAATTTCTGTATAGAATGAAAATAATCACGGTTTTGGTTTTTCAAAATAATTTAGTAAGCATAGTATTATTAAAGCTTAAATCACTGCAGATAAAATTTACTTCCAATATAAAGATAATGTTTTCTTGCTAATGCTCTGATAAGAATTGTATAAAAATATTTTCTGAAACTAATACGAGTATATTTTGTAATGTACTATTTGAATGAGCCTTTTTCAAGTTCTCTATCATTGAGAAATGAACTGAATATTATTATTCAATATATGACAGATGTAATTTTATTAAACAATCAACCTGAATGCTACATATAAAGTAGAAGCTCAAAATTTGTCTGACTACATTCATTGTTTAAAACGTTTCATATTTAGTTACAGAAACACGCAGAAAGGAAAAGTCCATTTTTAATCTTTTTCCTTAAAAGAAAAAGATAAAAAAGCATATATTTTGATCCAGTCAAAATAGAAATTTGTCATAAATAAAAATACTTAAATCAAAAGAAAACAGAGATCATTGCTGTATTTAACACTCAGATTACTTTAAATCTTTTCAAATGCAACTTCGGCAATTTGCATGTACTTACTTGTTAAAAGAAATATTTGTTCAAAATTTCTTAATTTACATTTTTAATACCGGGCATTCTGTTTTTAAGAATATTTTTGAAATATTTAGCTAGTTCATTGCTTACCAATTTTATTAAAACTAATTACAAATTCATTACTTTAAAGAAGTCTGTAATTATTTTAAACAATTATTTCAGAAAATTCTCTGTACTGAATTAATATACTCTATATCATAGTTTTTGAAACAGTTTAAAGTTGTTTCACAAATGGATGGATGTAATCTTAAAATTCTTATAACATTTCTTAATTTGGTATGTAAAACAACGAATGGAAACAAATCGGTGGCTTATTGATAAGTATAGGTTTTATGTTAAACACACATTTACATTTTCATAAAAATTACGATTAAGATTAAGAAAAATTACGATTAGATTTAAGATTTCTCACTATGAAAATGATCCTCTTCTTTCGGTCAAGGAGGTTGGAAATGTCATCTTCCTACGCCGGCCTACTAGCTGTTTTTTGAAACGATGACGCCGGGCACAGAAGGTTAAATAAGACCTCATATTGTTTTATTTTAACTGTTTCTTGTAAATAAATTGCGTATAGTGTCTGGATTAAACAAAACATACAATTTAAGTTTTATAAAAAATTATAAAGTATTTTAATTGTTGTCGATAGTTGATTGCTACAAAATTTTATAGCAATTTTAACGAAAATTGAAATAATATAATAAATAATTCTTTAGGCTCTTATCATTGCTAATCCGTGTATATTTTTAAAATATACATGTATAAAAGTAAATATTTAAACAAATATTAAATTTTTTAACAGCTTATTTAAATTTTTATATTACGAATTTGGAGTCAAATAATGAAAAGTTTCCTTGAAGCTTTATCCTGATAAATTGTATTTTTAAGTCAATCAGAGAAAAAGTAGTTTGTTTGTGGTTGGTAAGTGTGCATATCTGAAAAAATTCAAGAGATTTACTTGTCTGATTGGAGTGGTTTTTTAGAGTCTGAAAAAATCGTTAAAATCTTATCACATTTTGCTTTCCAAGAAACGTACTTATTGTCGCAGCAAAATTTATATTATTTATTTTACTAATAACCTAATGCCGCATGTCTCAACTGTTTAATGATTGTTACTAGAATATCGCAGATAATAACATTAAGATAATAATAGCACAGAGACTTATAGATTATTAATTTATTTCATTTTCTCGTTCATAATTTTCATTTGTATATTTATTTTCGTTAATATTTTTCAAAATAATTCCCCCTAAGCTGGTTTTGCGAAAATAATATTTTTTCTTCTATGGACAGAATTCTTTGTAAGAAATATTACATATGAAGGTAGCTTTTCGTTGGTTAGTTGGGTTTTGTATCACCAGGTCCAAATAAAAAAAGCTAACCCAAACTGAAGTTTTAGATGCGGACTTCATTTTCCAAACCAAATAATATTAAATATTTTTAAACCGATCTTACACCATATCATTTAAAGTTTTTACGAAAGAACCGTTAATATATACTGTAAAATTTTGAAATATTAAATGGTGTTTGTGTACGATAGTTAAAATTAGATAAAATGCTTAAGACCTATTGCTATTAAACACGCACAGAGATTACAATGGCTGGGTTCCCGTAGCAAATTTTCTAAGGTTAAAATATAATGGTTAAAAAATATGCATTGGCATTAAGTAAAATCTGGATAGATGGTTAAAATAAGATGCACTGTATATTTTTTCTGCAACTAAATTCTACAAAAATTCCTACCCAGAAACACCTATTCGTTAAATAACTTCAAATAGTTCTTTGTGTGTGAAACGCTTATGACCGATACGAAGACGAGTCAGTTGGACATTGTAATTCGGTATAGATCAAGGGTAAAGGTAAAAGGATGATTAATGGAAAGATGGTAAAGATTTTTTTTGCATACTTGGCTATTACAGAACTCCTGTTAAAGTGACTGTATGAAATATTTAAATCTATTTCTTACATCACATAAATGGAAATAAAGATAAAATGGAAATAATTGCAGACTTAGCTGTCACATTAATCTTCTTATTGTCTTTTATATATGTATATATATATATATATATATATATATATATATATATATATATATATGTATATATATATATATATATATTTATATATATATATATATATATATAATATGTATGTGACTTGGTATCCAGGAAAACAATAAATTAATATATACTTGAACACTATTAAAATAAAAGATACAATTTCTCAAAACTTCTAAAATAATCCTACTTTCAGAAAATACGCAGAATGTATGCCCACTTTTAGAATGCAGCTGCTTAAGTGCACGTGATATAGCCTTAGCCTCAGCAATGAGAATGAAGTAGGGCTTGTGGAGATATTAGCTAAAAGAAATATTTAAAAATATCCAAAATGTCCAGCACATGCAAAATAACAACATTTTGGATGTAAGCACATCCAAAATTTCCGGCAGTTTTGGATCCACTTATGAAGACAGGAGTGCACATAGCACGCGAATAGCATTGAGATGCATAAAACTGTTGAAAAATAGTAGAACTTGTGTCCGATTGTTTATGGTCTTTAAAATAATTGAATATAGTGTGTATCATACCAAGGTGGGTTTGCGAATAAGTCTGTAGACTCATCACATAGATGAGACAGCCAAAGCTAAGATTAATACAAGTGAGAAAAGGTTGAACGTCGATGGTCTTGCTTTATATAATCTCTTAAGAGCAGAATTATAAACAATAGAACGTAAGAGATGATGAGGTGTGGATATAATTTTTGAATAATAACTATGACAGGTCTAAGAGTAACTGAGGGCAGATTACATATAGACTCTTGATGGGTAATATGTGGAAGGCATCAGAGCATAAGTTAAAGCAGGAGTGATGAACTGTGAACAATCTACCTAAGACGGAAAATATAGTCGATCTATTAACAATATAGCCATAGTCAATTGGATATAAACATTAATGATTGGTACATTTAAAGGAGCGATTTGTAATCTGTAATCCAAAATGTAATCGAAATTGCCTAACAGATATTATAAGAAATAGCAAACAATTCTTCCACAAATGTAAAATTTGAGAAAGGAAAGTTAATTTTCTATCGAAAATCACTCCAAAGAATTTTATATCATCAATCACAGGGATAACTCTTCTGCTTAAGAGAAGCAAAAGATCATGGTGAATGTTAGTTTTCTTGCAGAAATGATCGCAGCAACACTTGCTAGGAAGTAGACTAAGACCATTCTGTGCACATCAAGTAAACAGATTATTTACAGTTTATTCAATTGTATATCATTTATAAATACATATTTGATCTAAGAAATTCATATTATATTAAAGAAATTTGTAAGTCGTCAACATATAAACTAGAGTAAACAGAAGATAATTGTTCAAGGATGCCGTTGATGAAAAGATTAAAAGTGGTTATTTATTATGGACATTGCGATCTGTCGAAAAATGTCTAAGTATATATATTTGAATATTTTTTAAAATTTCTTTTTATGTATTTAATTCTAACTAAATATAAGAAAACGCATTCTTTTGATTCTGCTTAAAAACAAACCCTCCCGAAACTGCCCTTTTTTACAAGAGTTTCTATACGTCGGGTGCTTTTGAAAGTGTCTTTGAAATTTCCTACTGCTTCCTCAGTGATTTGTGATTACTCACTTACAGGATGTAGTCAAGGGATATTTTAATTCCTTTTTCCCCCTGCAGGGATTTAAAATATACAAAAGTTAAAATGTCATTTTCGATAAAATTTTTGGATTGCTTAAGTATGTAAATTTTTCATCGTATTTGGGAACAATTAATTAACTTTAATTTTGCGAATTTTTCCCGAAAATTATCTTAAATAATAAAATAAGTATGAGATAGTACTTATTAGGGTTTGTTTTTAAGCAGAATCAAAAGAATGCGTTTTCTTATATTTAGTTAGAATTAAATACATAAAAAGAAATAAAATATATTTTCTTTACTATAACTGATGAGTATGGTTTGGAAATTAAATCGGGGAAAGACGATTAGAATAATGAAAATTTGAACCAAATATGCAAATTAATATGATTAACAAAAATTATCTTGTTATTTAGAAGAATTAAAACAGAATAATGGTGAAAAACTTAATTTTGAAATATGAATATTATAAAAAAAATTCAAGAAAAATGTTATTGTTAAAAAACATATGCGTATCTATATTTAAATATTCAAATTTAAATTGAATAATGACTTGTCAGTAAAATATATGAGAAAAAAATGTATTAATTGATTTAATAGAAATAAAATTAAAATAGTTTGAACTAATAATTGCAAAAGGAATCCAAACAACTGTACCGCACATGTATATCAAGATATATGTTTCTTCCTTGAAGATTTAAATATGAAATTTATTGCATTTACTGATTGTGTACATAAAAATAAACAATCAGTTGCATATATGAGGTGTTCAACACAAAAAAACATTGAATTAATTGTCTATTCAATTGAGTATATAATAATCAATTGAAATTAATTGAATGGAGTTTATATTAAATTAAATTTCTTGTACAGTTTTTACATTCTAATGAGGTTCTTGATAGCCTAGTATGTATATGATGAGCTCGTTTTCCTATGTGTATGTGATGAGCTCGTTTTCCTGTGTGTATGTGATGAGCTCGTTTTCCTGTGTGTATGTGATGAGCTCGTTTTCCTGTGTGTATGTGATGAGCTCGTTTTCCTGTGTGTATGTGATGAGCTCGTTTTCCTGTGTGTATGTGATGAGCTCGTTTTCCTGTGTGTATGTGATGAGCTCGTTTTCCTGTGTGTATGTGATGAGCTCGTTTCCCTGTGTGTATATGATGAGCTCGTTTCCATGTGTGTATGTGATGCCCTCGATAGAACGTGTGATGTGATGACTTTGATTTCTGGTATGTATATATATGTGATCTACTTTGAAATAATAAATTTTATATGTATATATATAATGTATGAAACAAAAAATTAATTTTTATATTTATAATTCAGTGGATTGATAAAGTATACGGTAAAATCCTTTCATAAGAGTTTATAATAAGATTGTAACATAATGATATTATATGCTGAAAATTTTTGAACAAATTTGATTAAAAACTTTTTGTAAATTTTCATTTAACATTATTTTTAATTTTTTAATAATTTATTTATAAGTAAATAAATGATAATGAAAAAGCAGGAAAATATAAATATATATATTTACATTTTATATATTTTTAAAAATTTAATTACAACCAAACGTAACACAGTGATTAATATTAAAGTGTAAATTAAAAACTGTAAATCTAATTAAGCAATATTAAAATTATACTTATTATAGCACATGGAATTTTTTCAGATGAAGAAAATTTTTCAATACTTATAAGTAAAAAAATATATAATTAAAATTTATAATATTTTATACATTTAATAAAATTAAATTTATATTAAATAAACAAATATATTTAATTATTTTTTAAAGAAGTTCCTTTAATTCTCAAAAGGTCTGCCATTCTTTAAAAAAAAGAAAAAAAAAGCTAAAATTTCATGCAATTATGTATACTTAAATTTTTAATTTACTTAATTTTTTTTTAAAAAACACAATAATTATCTACTGATGTACCAAAGAACTAAATATATGAGATTTTATGAAATTATCACAATGAACGATATT
Source organism: Latrodectus elegans (assembly GCA_030067965.1). NCBI lineage: Eukaryota > Metazoa > Arthropoda > Arachnida > Araneae > Theridiidae > Latrodectus > Latrodectus elegans. Next base: position 30,382,926 of record CM057813.1, read on the forward strand.
ATTAGAAAATTTTTGACATACACAATGTACATTTTTCCGGTTATCTGAGGACACACTCACAACCCGGATTTTACCGGACCACCGAGGACGTCACATTTTACAAGATACACACTTTTGATACACACATACACAAGTTTAATGCACAAGGTGAAAAGCGAGGACCCTTTCAAATGTCAACAAAAATGATAATTAAAAAATAAAAATATACAACATAGACTTAAAATGAGCAAAAATAAATGGAAAACTTTCTTAAATTTCAAAAAAATTAAAATTCGAGTTAAAATTATGCAATTTATACACAAAAATAGCAAATTCAATGCGAGGACGTCCTCGGATCTGCTGACGCCCTCGGTTAGAAGGTGTGTATACACACTACTGTCCCCCGTTTCCACCTCTTGCGAACACACACATACACACACACACACACACGCACGCACACACACACACGCACACACACACACACGCACACACACACACACACACACACACACACACACACACACATACACACACGCACACACACATACACACACGCACACACACATACACACACGCACACACACATACACACACGCACACACACATACACACACATACACACACGCACACACACATACACACACACACACATACACACACATACACACACACACACACATACACACAAACACACACGCACACACACAAACACACATACACACACGCACACACACATACACACACACATATATATATATAGTGCAAGTTCATAAATTTAAAAAATATTATAAATGATAAATTAAAACAGAGAGAGAGCATTGTTTTGGACTAACTACTTTATGAATTATAACAAGTTAACAGCTATTTTTTTAAAATTTAAAGTAATTGTTAATATTAACTGTTATCACTAAAATATATATATATATATATATATATATATATATATATATATATATATATATATATATATATATATATATATATATATATATATATATATATATATATATATATATAAGTTATTTTAAATGCCATGAATAAAGGTGATATTGATGTTTTGAAGGAAAAGAAAAATAACCGGGAGGAAAATAACTTAACATATCATTTGCAACTAATAATTCATCATGCACTTGCTGCATTTCCCCAACGAGAATAGTTTTTTTTTTTATATTTCTTTTGTCGAAACTCGTATAAGTCGAGGTTTTATCCGACAATTTATTAGAGTACCTGGCATAGCATTTCCCCCTCTTTCAAAATCGCACGCATCATAACAACATCGCATTTCTGACAAATTAATGAGAATTCTTTGAGGTCTCCTCAGCACTAAGCTGCCAGATTCACTTTATAGCATGCATAACGGTGTTGGGAAGGACGAAAAAAAATTTTTAAAAAAAATGTTCTAAACTCTTCCCTCTCCTTATGACATCCAAACGAAACGAGAGAATTCTTTTTTTTTTTAAGCAAATAAATAAATTTTAAAGAAATTCTGACAGGCTGGAGAGAGAGAAAAAATATATCGATACTCTATGTTTTGAAAGGTTTTAAATTTCGTTGGGGTAGGAGGAGACAAGAAGGACTTGGGCTTATCGATCCCTCTTGCTTCCAAAATGAGAAGGAAAGAAAAAAAAAAAAAAGTGGACGTCATATTATTATTTTAGGTTTAGTGTTCCTCCTTTCCAATTGCGTGTATCTGCGTAGATACGACTTATGGTATTTTTGGATAGAGTAAAATGGTTTTTCTGGGTTAAGAGCTCGAAGGATTATTTCTTCGCTCTATCCAACGAAGAAGCTCTCTCAACTTCTGAAGGATGGATTGGGAAATAGCAATTTATTTGTGGAACTAAATAAATTGGCTCAAATGCATCTCCGCAGCCCGAACGGCTATTCCTTCACAATTTGAGAACGAAAAGGAATTCAAATTAGTTACTTTGTTATAAAGTAAATGCTTTTTTATTCTCTTTTTGTCGTCTTAAGTTCTCCAGTTGGAAGCTTTCGTTGGTTTCATATTTTTGTTGTGTGATTAAAAAACCTGGATATGAAGTTTACTCACATTTATTTTTATTTTTTAACGTTTGATGATTAGGGAAAATTCTTCAGAAATGAGGGAAATAAGCGAGTTATTTGATGTGGTTGAATTAAATCCTTGTAAATTTTGTGGAGAAGAAAATAAAGACCCGGAAAATTACATATGAATGTACTGCTTCGAGCCGCAATAAAAATGTCTAGATTTAACTTTTGTCACAGTCATCAGATTTTTTTTCTTAAATTTTTCCTTTTTCCCTGAATACTGCATGAATTAAACATTCATCAATTTCCCGAGGAAAAGTGAATTCCCTAAGGAATAAATATTATTGTCTTCTAACTTGAATAAAATCTCCTCTTGTATTATGCAGAAGAAATTATATTTTTAATAATAATTTTTAAGTTTTTTCTCTACATGAACCACCTAACTTTTAGCTCTAAATTATTTTTCATGGAATTTATAATCATTTTAAAGCAACTCTGGGGTTTGTAACTTTACATACAATAATAGCCCAAATTATTTTTAAGAATTAATTTTGCAATTATAGAATTAAAAATAAATGATATGAAGACTACTTCATTCTAAATATTTTGCATTCAATTTATGTAAAATTAATAAAACAACTATTTCAACAATCTTTAATTAATAATTGATAATTGATTTAGGAATATTTGAATCAGAAAGATTAGTTTCATATTTCGAATTACTTTTCATTAATCTTAAAAAAAAATGGAAGTAGACTATTTAAAAACCTTTTTTTATCCATAAAGTTGCTAATTTTACTCTAAAAACATTTATCAATAAAATGCCCTAATTACATTAATCGACCATAACATGGTAAAAAGTTAATCACTTCAAATTAACACACTTATCTTTTTATATAAAATACGAATTAATAGAAAAATATATACTTTTAACTATGATACTTAAAATAAAACATTTTAATATTATATGTATTAACATTTACTTCATTCTCTCTCTCTTTATATCTATCTATATATATAGATATATATATATATCTGTATATGTATATATATATATATAGATATATATATATATCTGTATATGTATATACATATATATATATACATACATATATATATATATATATATATATATATATATATATATATATATATATATATATATACATATATATATATACTTTTTTATTTATTTCATATAATCTGGCCCCTAATTATTTGAAATTAATGAGTGTTAAAAAAATCGAAATTTATTTTGGGATCAAATCGAAGAAAATATTTTGATTTTATTAATTACTTTATTGATAATTTTTACGTCATACTTGAATTACTGATCATAATCATATGTCATAGTTGATGCTGTTTTGGTACTAATTTACGAACGAACAAAAAACATAAGAATAAGTAAATTTTTCTGCATTAATGCTCTTAAAGTCTATACTCCCACTGTTTTTTCTTCAAAATGTCCTTAGCCTTCTCGAGAAAAGATCAAAAGCCTCATGGGCAAGGTCTGTAAAATAAGGAGAGTGCCTTTCTACCCTTTTTACGCAGAAAGAATTTAATATTAGCTCATCGCTCAAAGAGCGACATCTTTTCATTTCGATGAGTGAATATAAAGTAGTATTTTCTGAAGTACCTGCCTCACCCATTTCATTATACCGTGATTAAATTTTCTGTTTTAATCATGCTTCAAAGATGGCACTGTGAGCAGAAAGGTTCACAAGATCTTGAAGTTATTATTTATGCTTTCATAACAGTTCATAAATCTTTCATTTTGAGGAGGGAACAGATTTTTATCTAACAACGAATACATTTTAATTTTTAAGATGCTCAATAATTCTAATTTGTATGGATTTTCTTTTTGCACTCATGTCTACTTGGAGTAGGTCTATGAATCATTCCAATGGCGTATAATAAAATTCTGTAATTGGGCTAAGGAAAAACTAGTAAAGAATTCTGAAAGGTGAAGAAAAGTCAATGTAATTCAATAACACTAAAAGCTCAATTCAGCATAATCGTATTTTAGTTAATTATGTAGCTTTATAGCAAAGTTGCAAATAAGCTTCAGAAACATTTCAGATAACATTGAAATTTAAGCTTATAATAGTCAATGATAGGCTTCTGTCTTAGCTTATTTCAATCAAATTAAAACTCTTAAAAAAAAAAAAAAAACACGTCACCAATTTTCTATTAATAATAAGACAGTGTTAATTGACGAGAATGACTCACATTGCGAGAGATTGTTGTTTTCGATTCCACACCACAAGAAGATAGGAAAGATTTAGGAATCTGAAAATATTTTAAAATACTAAGGCCTTCTCAATAAAAATATTTCTCGAAAATGAAAGAAATGATATCCCCTATCAAGCTCAAGGTAACTCAAATTTACAAATTTGAGAGGAATTCATGGTATGCTAGTTGCTCAACAAACATTTTTTGCGAGCGAAGGCTAATAAGTTCGACAGTTGCAGTTAAAGTTGATTCCAAATCATTATATATATACCTAATTCAAAGTGAAATTCAAACCCATAAACTAACTGCTGAACAGAATAAAAATTGCTAACCATTTTGCAGCCAATTCGGTGAAGTTTTTGGCGAAGTCTAAATTATCGTAACTGGGGATATGTTGCTGTACAGAGATATATCGAGAAAAATTGTTGAATCAAGAAGCCTTCAGATTGCCCCAATTAACGCTTATGTATGCATATTCATACACAGTATTAAGCATGTATATGGTTTGCTTGTCTTTTTTATATATTTTCACATATAAGTTAGTTTAACAATTTCTATTGCATAAAGTGAACGCTATAACTTTGAAAATATCGACGCTTAGCTAAAGTTCATGATCACAGGTATGGAGGTATGGTAAACAATTTAAGATGGATGTAGTGTTTCTGAATTATACATTCAAGTTTGTAAAGTACTTGGAATTTTTCAAATTCTGTTTTTTGACTGTCCATTACTTATAAAGTATAAATTGTATATTAAAATGCCTAACGTCATTAGGCTATCAACTACTCAGTTTTAAAACATCCATGGCGAAAGTAAGATACCGGCTGTTGAATTGTAGATCAGTGTGTGTGTCCGTACATATATAAATGGATATAAAATGTACTTACAGATATATATACGCATATGTGTGTGATATTATAAAAATATTATTCCATTGCATAGGATAAATAAACGAAGAATAGTAAAACATTTTAATATTCTTTTGATTCTCTGTTTCACATCAATTTATAGCTATTACGTGTATTACATTATGTTCACAATAATAATGTAGATATATGCATTCTATTTATGTCTGGAAACGGACAACTGAGAAATAAACAGATATTTTATAAAAAAAGGCAAAAGAAAATAAACAATTACTTTCTGGATTGTTTTGAGTTCTTAGGATTTAAAGTGCTGTTAGAATTAATTTATGATTTAGCATTTTAAGATATTTTTGAAGATGCAAGTTAGAAAAAATATCACTTCCATTCAAATTCCTTTATATCATAAGCTACTTTTAACGCTTGTATTTCATTTCCTATCACGGGAATACAATTATTAAAGTAAAAATGACTTAATTTTAGTTTTCCAAAGCTAAAACCCCAGCGAAACATTGCAATAACAATAAACTTAATTTGCTTCAATTCCGACCCCGCTCAAGGTGCTAAGGATGAGGCCTTTCTCAAATATGATTACTCTGTGCCCTCGCCGTTTGTCTTGCCCGAGTCCTCACTTTATTCCGTAATCCCTCCCCTGAGAGAAAGTAACAAATTTGCTTAACGACACTGAGTTATGCAAATTCTCCCCTCGGTGCGTGGGAAGGGTGGTTAAGGTGGGAGGAATTCAATTCTGCCAAAAGACGTTGCATTTATTAGTAGAGCCCTCCTCAACGTTGGGTTTAATAGGAAACTCTTCCTATTGAAGCTGACTCGGTAGTAGTCTTTTTAATAATGAAAGTTTCCTGGAGAATGATTTGAATTAGTGATAGTTAAAAGTCTAGTCTGATTTGTTGCGAGACAAAAGATTAAAAACATGAAAGAAAATACTCTCAAGTATCTTTCAAAAATGGTGATGGTTCTCTATTTGGATCCCTCGATTTAAGCTTTCAATTAGTATAAGGAAATACTTTTGGAAATACAAATGTGGAGTGGATGCAAATGGAATGTTTCTGTTGGTTTAAAGTTTGTTAACAATCGTAAGGTTCAAACATTCTTAATCTTAGTCACAATCTAGGTAATTTCTGTGTCATTGTTAGTCACTGACAATAAAATCATGGCTAGTCCATGATTTTACAATCAGTTTTTGAAATTCCTTAATAGTTCACAATTTCTTGTTGCATGTTTCACAAGTTGTCATAATCACATTTTTATATCATCAACAAAACATGATCTAAGCACTATCTCAAGTTCTTGTTGCTAGTCACAATTATTATCTAAATTCAGTCTGAGTAAATTGCTAGTCACTAATAGGGTAATTATGACTAGTCTAAGAACTCAAGTACTTTTCGTCTGTCTTTAACTTGTCACAATCTCTTGTAAATCGCCTTAGGTTCCTATCACATACATACATCTATAACATCAATAGAACTACTTCTGTTATTTAAAGTTGTATATGAACAGGTTTTGACTATGATTTTATTTTCATATCTTTTGCTGCCAGTAATTGTTAAGACTTAATTTATTAAGATTGAACTGACATTTTAAACTAACATAACGTGGTATAGCTATCAATTTTCATTTGAAGTTACCGATCTTCATTTGTAGTTAATAGTACCTACTCCTGGGATTCAATATTGAATCTCAAGCATATTGGTATCTGTATTAAGTAATAAACAGAAAGTGATCAGTTTCGCTTTCAGTCTGGTTTTCGCGGTTAAAAAAAAACATAAAATTATATGTAAAAATGTATGATGATTATTAGTTCTAAAGATTTCAATGATACTTATTAGTGTTTATCAATGATCTCTCATTGGATTAAAGCAGATCAAATGAGGTTGGTTTCACTTGAAAAAATCTCCGTCAAAGTGGTTAAAAATTGTCAACAATTAAGTTCTATTTTATCCCTGTCATAAATAGGAGTTTTTTTGCATAAATATTTAAATTTACTGTGTAAAGGGATATTGACATCTTAACAATATGTCTTTAGAAGCTGTTTAAAGCATATCAAAAGTAAATGTCGTGTAATAATGCTCTGTAATCTAAAAATGAGATTGATTGTATTGTAAATTTCAACTTAACAAAAATTGAAGGAATTCTCTAAGAGTAATGTACATCGGTATTAGATACATGACTTTGCTTTTTTTTTTTTGGTTAAAATCAAATTGTCAGATCCATATCTTAAGATCCTCGTTCTTAAAACTTGATTTGGGAGCAAAATTCTGAAATTAAAGAAGAAAGAGTCTAAAATGAAGACAAAACTCTTAAAATAATAAAAACATGTGAATGCATCGTAAATTTAAAAAATAAAATGATTGACACAAAAAATACTTTTAGTTGGCTCCAATAATGAATCTGTATTGTTAAATTAAAGTAGTATTATTTGAAAGCATACAGTGGCGTATAATGTTTATTAATATCACCATAGCCGACCGCCCTGTCTAGTGGCCAGAGTGATCCTAGGTTCAAATACCAGTTCGGGCATGGATGTACTTTCTCTCTCTATCTATCCTGTCTTTGTCCTTTCTGTGTATGAATGAGGTGTGAATGGTTGCGTACCCTATAAACGGGTCCCTACGGCATGTGTATGTACTAAAGCAGTCGGACTCCATACCAAATATGGTTCAGTATGAAAAAGTGGAGCAGCGCACCCCATATTGTCAGCCTAGTTGACACAAAACAAAAAAATATCATCATATTTGTCTTTTAATGAAAGTATTTAATCCTTAGTTATATAATAAAAACAAGTATAATGTTTGTAAAGATTGTCTGGTAATACACTAACTATAAGACTTTGTTTCTAAACAAATGTATTTTTTCGATTATGCTTTTAAATCGGTTTTACGGTGGCATTAATAAAAGTATATTTTAAAATCTTACTAAAGGGCAACAGTTTGTTTGATCGAATTTCAAATAAATTATAATTTACATGTTACGGTAATTAAAGAGGGGGGAAATATTACTAGAGCAATTTTTTACTGCCTTTCTTATATTTTTCAGCAAAATTTTAAAAACAACTTTTATTTAAAAGTATTTTTTTCAAAATTATCACTACATTCTATCATACAAAATAGCAAAATATTTCTCATTAATTATTTTCCGAATGTTATTTTTTATATTCTTTTTTTTTTCTTGTGCAAATTATGCATCATATAATTTTACAATTTTTCTTTTTATTAAACATTGAGCTATTTTTCAAAAATTTATGTAAAGAAAAAAAAAAAAAAAAAAAAAAAAAAAGGAGGGGGTTATAATACAATTAATTTTTACAAAACTATATAAGTTATTGGATTACAAATAGTTGTTAGTTCTATGAAAACTTCCAAACATAACTTAGATTAGCAAAACTAAAATGTTCTCTCTAAGCTATTTTCTGTCATTAATTTTCTAAACTTTGAGAAATTATTTGTTTCCACTAAAGCAAATAAAAACAAGCCACAGTTAAGTATCATGGCATCAGGTTGAAGTATTTATAGATAAATTTCCCTGAGAAAGAAAAGTAAAAATTCTCTCTTTTTCATTTTCCATTCAAATGAAACATTAATCAAGCAAAAAATGTATAAAGAGAGAAAGACATACAGATATTTGATTAAGTAGTATAACTTCGCCAATATTCGCCAAAGGAAAATGTTCGTGAAGCAACCACTCGACAGAGACTAGTGCGCGCCATTTTTTTTTCTCTTTTCATTTCGCTTCTGCTTTAAATCACGTTCTATTTGGAATTCTCACAGATCGTTTGGGGATAAAATTCAAATGAAAAATGAAACTGAAAAGAGATTAATGTTGGAGGAATTAAGGAATAGGAGAAAAAATTCTTGAATGAAAACAAATTTCAGGAGAATTTGCTAACGCAGAGAATAGGTAATTTATTATAATAATTACTTTGAATAAAGAACAAAAAAGGTAATTAAGTTGCTTCTTCCAACCACCGTGTGGAGCTCGGCTCAATAATCAGAAACGTGACTAAGGGTGGAAAATGGATGTACAATCGATTTCTGCCTGTTCAAAATCTTGAATACAGTTTGTAATATATCACTAAATGATTTAAAAAACAATAAAAAAACTGAAAAGCATCGTTTAAAAAGGAATCCAGGTAGTTTTAATTCAGTTTCACGGTATATGGAGTACATAAATTGCCTATGTTAACCAAATACAATTAAAGAAATTTTCTCATAAGCATCTCAAAGAAAAGCATTAACGGAATCTTACATGATTTTATTTAAATGTAAAAATTGATATTATATTTTATTTAAGGAATGTGGGGGTGTTACTAAACAATATTTTACAATTTAACGAATGAAATAAAAATGTGTTGAAATATAATTCTAATTTGCATTTTATGCATTTTGTGCGAAGACAAGTATTAATATATAATATTGATCAAAATTTATCCTTTACTTATTTTCATTAATTCTAAAGCTATATATATCTATATAATTTTGGTGTTTTTATTTATTTCATGTTAAATATTAAGTATCATTCGTTAAACATTCAGAAGATAAATTAAAAGTTTCAATACTTTAAAATTAAAAATAATTTTAAAATTGTAATATTTTTACAAATGATTCTTTTTGTCGTTTGTTAATATTGTATTAGAATTTTATCAATTAATTTCAGTGGAATTAAAATTCATAAATATGAAAACGTTATATAACTATATGTTGCCACATTTGATGTAGCAATAATGTAATCAGACAAATTAAGCATTTGGTGATGAGGCAAATATTACTAAATTCTAATATAACTGCAAAGACATATTCGTTATATTTATAGTTACTTAGGAAGTAATAAAATTCCTTTGGTTTTATTATAAATTGAACATCAAAATAAATTATTTTAAAAAGAAAGTTAACTCAGTAGTTAATGACAAATATCTATGATAATAATTATAACTATAAAAACCTTAATAATTGGAGATTCATTATCAAAGGTAAGCCAACATTATAAGTTTTGCTCCTATCTAGTTTTCTTTCTTTTTATTGTTCATATTTATTCTCTTTCAATTTAAACAAATGACTTATAAAATTACTTTTAAATATTTTTAAAATTTGAATACTTTTATGAAGATTTTCAATGTTATATTTTTGAATTACTAATTTAAATTTTAAATAAACTTCTTATTATATAAAGAATAAAAAATTTTTGTATATTGCTAGTTGCAAAACATTTCAAAGAATCAGCGAAAACGAGACTACTTATATGCATAAAAAGCAGAAATCATTAAAATTATTTTAGCAAAAAAGTTTATGCATGCTCGTTGTTTTAATGATTTTCCGTGGGTTTATTGTAGTATTTTTATGAGAAAATTTAAAAAGAAAAAATTATTAAATTCGTTGTTTTATCATAGGAAGATTCAGATATAATTTCAAAAATTTGCAACTAAATTTTCAATTTTTATCGTTAATACGAATAATTATTTTGTATTTTCATTGCACTTGAGCAACACAAATGATATTTGTAATGACTTAATATGAAGTGCATTTAGGCATATGAATGTTTATATTTGAAACTACTGAGAATTAATAAGATTAACATTTGAGATGGCTGATAATCTCACAGTTTTATCTACCATAATAATAAAATTACTTTAAGACGTAAATGTTAATTAGATCTGTGAGTGTGTGTGTGTGCGTGATTAACATTCGGAGCTATAGATAAGTGAGGCCCAAAATCACTGATTTACAATCTCTTAAATAATGACATTTTTTTTTTATCAATTATATCAACTATAGTACATAAAGCTGTATAATGCTTTTTAATTTTATGAACACGGAATGAGACTTAATTTCCAATTGTTTAAATAAATGCAATTAAATTCACGCGATTGCTTATTTTTATCTTTTATTTCTTAAAAGTGAAATATGGAGTACTTCATATAACTCAATTTACATTCAACCTACTGAAAATTGCATGAAATGGATTCTCATATTTTAAAATCCATTATCTGATGTTTAAATATTCATATACCACATTTCTAAAATATTTGCTGAATATATCAAATAATTTGAATAAATCCAACTGGTGATTAAAAATTTAAGAAATGTAATATATTTATTTGTATAAAATTGCATAAACTATACATATTAATAAATCTGTTTTTATCATCATTTTCTTATTCTGTTAAAAAGTTTGTTTGTTTGTTTTATTCTTCGCTGAATTTTTAAATAATAGCATATAATTATTTACTCTAAATGTTTTGACAGCTTATACTGGAAAATGTACTCTGCTAGTAAAATATTTTTATCTCTATTTTTGGAGAGTAAATCTAAAAAGCATGGCCATAAGAAGTTAAGTTGTCATTTGTATTGAATTTTTAATGCATTAATTAAGTTTTTTCAAAATGTTTAAATGTATTTTATGTTGAAAAAGTTGGAAACGTTTTTTGATTTTAGATTTCAATATGGAAGAAATTCTATCACATTCTTGAGTTTTTTACACTCATTAATTAGAATGTAATTTTATATTACCAAATTCGTTGAAAATCTCTTATTAAAAAAGATGTAATGCGTCAAAGTGTATTATACTTGTTTCTAACTAAAATTTTTTCTTAGAGAAGTTCTTGCAGAATAAATTATTTCTTTTTATTTTTTTCAAGAAACTCAATATTTTTGAACAAAATAAACTTGTCATCCTCACAAAATAAACATAAGAAAATTCACATTGTGTCTTAAAACTATTTATTGTTGTTATAAAATTTCTACTCGAAAAATATGTTTTCAAAGAATAATTTAAAAAAAAAAATTTCTCAACTTTTATCAACTTTTTCTTTTATTCACTTTAGGCCTTGATTTACTCCCTCTATATTATATATAAATAACTAAGAAATTTGATTAACTTTTATATTATCCTATATGCAGTTTTTCGTTTCTTTCTTTTATATTTACATATTAGTTAAAAACGCTTTAACCCCTTGACTGACTTTGACGAGTCTGACTCGTCATTGATTTCCTGGGCCATCACAGACTTTGACGAGTCAGACTCGTCAAGCGCTTCTTTCGGCGGACGCCGTGCAAGTTACAATTAGATTACATAGTTGCTTCACTCGTTCGACGATTCTCATTTAAAAAAGCACACTGAAAGTAAGAGTTCAGTTTAGCAGAACAAAATAACTCTTTCTCAGTCTTCACGTAACTGTTCAATTAAGCGAAATTAAATAGTTTTTTTTTGTCGCATCAAATTCCATTTAATTCGTCAGTCAAGGGGTTAAATAAAGACGACCTTTTCATACATTACAATTCTAATAAAGTGACAAGTTTTACATTTAAGATTGTACATGTATTCTCCAGTTTTCACTAGGCCACATTAGAAACCATAGTTGATATAAAATGTTAACATATAGGGTGCATCAAGGAAATATATGCACACTTCGAACTGTCATAGAAAATTTATGTTCTATTTTACAAGGTTTAATTGTTAGAAATGGAAAGCTTAAAGTGTAATTTAAAACATAAATGCACTTTCTCTGGCAAATGTGGCTACTGTTAAACACGGTGGGTAGTCTTCATCCATACATTTCTGAATACGCGTCACCACTGGTTCCGTACATCGTACCAGTATCTCCAATGGGATTAATGCACACACCGTTTGAATCTCATTTCAAACTGCGTCTAGGTTACGTGGTTTTGAATACTTATGTTTTAATGTTCTCTATAAGAAGAAATCCTCGGTGTAAGATCTGGGGAGCATGGAGGAAATTTGATTGGTCCCCTGCGTTATCAACTAGCTTGGCAAATTTTGATCCTGGTATGCTCTTGCGTAATGATGATGGTGCGGCGATGTGCCATCTTGTTGATAGTAACTTAAAATTATCCTAATATGGCAAAATTTATAGAATCAGCAAACATTGTTAAGTACTTTGCACCTGTTATATTACTTTCAAACGCTTAATAAAATCCATTGCAGACCAACCAAATTACTTTATGTATTATACATATTGCATTACTTATTTCAGAAATTGAACCTTGTAAAACGAGAAATATGGTTTCTATGACTCTTCAAAGTGTATAAATATATTTTTGGCGCACCCTAGACGCAGCCCCTCTCATCAGGAATATCTTCTGTAAATTCAGAAATCTAACCTACTTCTTTCAAAATAAAAAAATAACACCCCCCACCATTTAACACCGAAATAACTGTATAAGAATGTAATTTAAAGCACAGTTCAAATAAATACGATGCAGATAAATATTCCTTACATTTGTGAAATCAAAGTATAAATCAATGGAGAATGAAATAATAATATCAATAAACTACTATTTGTGCCCAAGAGATTCAGTATACAACGGTAGAATCAATTGTACTTAATCTTACAGGCTTCAAACTTTAAAATTATGAAATCTATCTAATTTACCACCAATTATATTAAATATGATCTCCTTATTTTATTCTGTGTGCTATGAAACATCAAACATAGTTATAAACTGATCATGGTCATTTTTACTAAATTGAATTTAAAGTTACTTATTGATAAAATTCTTAAATAACCATGCTTTAAAGTTATGCAGTATATTATATGGATTTATCATTACTGTCTATTAAAAATATCTTGTTTACATCTGACAAATCTAGATTAAAACCTTTGAAGAATGGCATGGTTGGTGCCTTTTTTTTTATGGATTAATCAAGTCTGAAATGTTCGCTCGTGATATTTTGTAGTGGGTATTCTAGCCTTTGAAAGTTGGTTTCAGAATCCTTTTAAAAATCATACGTGTGGGATCTTCAGAAAGGATTTCCCATATACAATGTACTGCATTTACTTGTCACAAGCGTCCAAGTTCTGGTCTGACTGATTTGAATGTATAAAAATGAAATGGAACACTTATAACCACTCAGTTGTTAAACTATGTATGGCATTGAACGAGTACCGTTCGTTTAAAAGAACTAAGCTTTTTTACTAAGCTTCTGCCCTTTAGGTTGGTTGGTATCATATCCATTTGAAGTCGAGTCAAATTACTCCATGAACCAAAATCCCTGCATTGGGAATGTGTGCACTTTTGTAATTATAGAGATTACTTTGAAAATGTAAATTCTTCAATGGCCTACAAACTTCTTATGATGCACGCAAACTTCTTATGGGCAGATAAAAATGCGTTCCGGGGTGAGTTCCTCCTCAGGGCAGTTCTTTTAGTTAAATGACTTGTAAGTTCAGGTGTCGTCTGTATTTATAGTCATTCCACAGAAGTGTTGGGTTCTAAGTCTGTAAATAGTCCTGGTAATAATGGTCTGATGTGATAACAAATAACTGATGTTCCATTTTTCGGTTCTTTTATTGGACTTCTTTCAGAATTCCATCTCATTTTAAAGTCAATTCCTCAAGCATCCCTTCAGTGTACCTTTAATGAATTACAATAACCATATTTATATTTCCAGAGCCATTCTTGGTTATGTTAGAAACTAGCACCACAATAATTTACTGTATAAATATTAGATTTTAATATGTAAAGCTCATAATGAATTAGTCGTGAAAGTTTTAGTTCCGTAACTTTTAATTAACTTCTAAAATATTCGGCTTTCTAATTCTACTATAATAACTAATAATTTTAACTATAATATTTGTATATATATAATTTCTATAGAGATATTATTAAATATGTTCGGCAACACTTTTTTAATGAAACGCAGAAAATATTCTGAGTTCAATATTACTTATATCAACAAATTATGAAAACTATAAATCAGAAAAATGTTTAAATGTACTATAATCCTTTCAGATAACAATTCCATTATGCTTATACATATTTAAAACAGCATATTTATATGCAAAGTAATTTTGAATTTGATTTCTTAAACAAATAAAAAATATCTGCAAAAAATACTGCACTAAATTATTACATTCGTTGGGTCATATGAATAATTTGAACAGTTATTGCTGTTGATAAAGTTTTACTCTCTTTTAATTTGAATAATGAGTTGTTCTATTTCTGAACCATCAAGAGATTTTTAATTTATAAACTATTCTCTTCCAATTTTCTTCCATTAATACAGAATTTTGCTTCAAACTAAACGATCTAATTCAAATTTCGAATTTATCAGTTATTCTTTATTCAATATTTGGACTTTTAAACATTGAAAATGATATCGCTATTTCTATAATAAACTTTAACTAAACAAGTTTATTAGTCCTTATTCAACATTATGTGTTCCTTGGACCTTTTGACAATTTTTTAAAATGTGTTCCTTTTGACAATTTTTTTAAAAAATATTTTATTTAGAGTTAAATCTAAGTTCTCAACTAAGTAATCGGAAGTTTTTATTTCAGATAAGAGTTAGTAAATATTTTAAATCTCAAAACCACACTTACGATTTTTATTCCAGAAATGGTAGAACTTAAGCTATGTAATTCAAAATAATAATTAAGCTCTATCTTTTTTTATGTATAGTACAACTCACTTACATCTGCCTTTATTTAGCAAAAAATTCTCGGTATATTTTCTGTTCTGAAAAACTTAAGCTAAGTAAATATGTAGTTTTGGTTACAAAAACGGGGCATTAAAATGCTCATTTTGTTTCAGATCACCGATACTGTAGAGATACTTTTATTTTATTTGATCTTTAGGAGTTTTTATCATTAATATTCTAATAAATGTGTGTTATAATCATCATCACTAAGTTATTGTAATTTTTATCGCCTTGTTTCAAGATTCGTTGTCTGTAACGATTTTTGAGACAAATCTTTATCATTAATAATAAGCATTTGTACACTAGGCTGGAAGAATATCTTAATACATGAAAAAACCATGATTTTTATGTTTTTAATTAACACGATTTAGATTTAAGTAAATAATTTTCAAGTTTATAATTGTAATTTTAAAAATTAGATATTTTGTCATTTAGTGAAATTAAAATGTGCTTCCACGAATTTTATTGATAGATTGTAGTTTAATATTTATTCTTTATTTAATTAAGTATACTAATATTTAAATTTTCTAATTTTATGAGTTCAAGTCATTTCTCATTGCTCAAACCCAAGTTCCCACAGCCATTATAGTTAGAATAATTTTCATCGACTTTTAGGAATTCTTTTTAATAATTACTTATGGAATATTTAATTCATATACTTTAATAACAAATATTTTATAGATAAGCACTTAGAATATTTAAAAGATAAGCCACTCAATGTATTTCACATTTTGAAAACTAAAGCTATAAAATCCAACCCAATAATATAGCTTTAAAACCAGCTCTTTCAAAATATATATAGTGCTGCCTTTTACTTCTAACCATAACTACATTTATTTTACAAAAAATATCCTCGATGTGATTGGCAATTTAAAGAAAGTCCACTTATTGAGAAAGGCAATATTATCTATGGCCCATTCACTTGAGAGTTTAACGCCGCGTTTCGATTTTCGTTGAGTAAAAGCTCTTCAATTCGTAATCCAAATGTTCATTCCTTCTGTTAACCTGATATATGGATTTTCAATCCCTTCGAACGCTGTTACTTCCATAAATATTGCTTTGTTCACGCGATGGATAGTAATATTTGGCGATGAAATAAAGGGGAAGGGGGAGCAAAACGAAAACGAATGCAACAACTGAACCAAAGTACAGTAGATTAGTGAGTATGCCTTTTTACTGGAGTGCTCCGAGCTTTTTTGATAGCAGACTTTTCTCCTGTGTAAACAGGCCATTTGGATGGAGTATGAAAAGTACCATTTTTTCATTTATTATATTCTTTTACTTTTTTAACCGTGACGGAGTCCATTTGGTTGGAGGTTTAAGAACGACATTTTTGGCAGGATGTCGTGCCGAATGGTACTTTAAAACGCAGTTGCTAACGCATTCTATACATTGAAAACATCTCCTGATGTTAAGAGAAAGGTTCTCTTTTATAGTGCAAAAAAGTAGAATTCCTCTCTTGTTTATTTTTCTTTTTAGTCATTGTCTTGACTTTAGTTTTTTATCATTTTTGTAAGGATCAGTGATTAAGAATACAACAAAGCCATTGATGCAGATAATATTTTCGTATTAACATCCATCAATGTTGCATCAATGCAAGATAGAGAAAATAAACAATCAATTATATTATAAAGCAAAAGAAACATAACGCAGCGGCAAACATTTTTTGATGATGGTTTTAAAAAGTTCATCATATGAATAATAAAAATCAAAGGATGTCATATACCGTTAAATTATTTTATTTTGGATGATCCATAATGGTGGCTTAATGAATCCAGAATTAATAAAAATTTTATACCAAATAACAAATTCTGTAATGTTTTACAACGAAAAAAAATATTATATATATATATATATTAAAAATCTAAAAATCAAAAAGCGTGCTGCTTTCATGTTTTAACTTTTACTATTTTATTTTTTATTTTGATTTATTTTAATAAACGCACTGTATTTGTAACACTTAAAAAATAAATAAAAGTTTATTTACCCATTAACTGTGTAGAAAATTTAATCCCAATATTAAAGATTTTTTGACTTAATGTAGTCCTAATGTGTAAAATATGTTTGTTTACTATTTTGTTTTTACTCTCTTTAATATCGATTTGTTTTGTGGTGCTGAATATATGAATTTTCCTTACATGAGTAGTATTCATATATTTACAGCAATTGTAGATTAAATGTATCCAAAAATTTCAAAATGTCAAATATCTAACTGAAAATCCCAAATCACTTGTATCATTTTGTCATGTTATAAATTTCAAATGACGTGTTCAGCTTTATAAAATAATAAGTTGAATTATGCAAATATTACTTCTTATCATAAAAGAATGAGGCACAGTTTATAATTCGATATTCGTGTTTTAAAATTTCATAATAGTTGGCAAAAATGAATTATTGCTATGAATTTTAATTAGTGTAATTCAGATTAAAATATATTAATCTAAGATGAATTTTACAAAGAAAACGAGAATTCTATGTGTTATTGTTTTTAATTTAAAATTAAAAAATTTTTTGTTTGATTATTAAAATTGAGTATTTTTTGTTTCTTTAAAAGAAATTAACGTCTGTTCTACAATGTTACATTTTTTATATATAATAAAGCCTATCGACAGAAACACACTGAATTATATCCCAGAATAAGTTAAGCAACCGGCGACGGATATTGAGTGTCTATTTTCTGCATGTATATCTGGAATAGCAGCTGATTTTATCTCATTCTTCTTATTTGAAACTATAAATTCGGTCCATTATTTATGGAAATGTTTCTTCAAAGGTGAAATAATTTGAATATCTAAATGCTCTTTTAAAGATCAACACATCGTCAAGCATGAATTGTAAGAGCTGTCATAAACCTATCAGTTTAGTGCATTACTATTTTTAATAGTATTTTTGTATCTAACTGAAAATACAGTTTCACAGCTCTGTGTGTGTGTGTGTGTGTTTTAACAGAATACTTTGATTATCCTGACTTACCTGTGTAACGTCTCATGTTTCTTTAACATCTTACGGTGAATGTAAATTTAAACATTCATGACATCTTTTTATCTCATTCAATTTTATTTTTAAACAAACGGACCTGGATATGCTGTAGTACTGAGCCATCGAAATTGTAGCTAACAATAAAATTTAAACTTTTTATATGCAGCATTTTTTAACTCCATTTTAAAATTTCGATAGTTGAACACCATCTTAAAATTCATGATTAAAAAAACCTATTTGTTCCTATATTCAAATTAATTATATTAGCTTGCAAATTGTATGAAGGCTAGGGCTCCTTCTTTATCTAAAGTTCTTGTACAAATGTCTTTAAATTTCAAAGATTGATAATAATATTTCTCTAACTCAGTCATTTTCAAAACAAACCTCTAAGAAATGATTGTTTAATAGAGTGCTAAAATTACTCTGAAGCGAAGAAAAAGTCACGCTTGAAGTTATTTTATTTTATAATTTTAACTTCTGAAAGTAATAGATGATAAAGTTAATTAATCAATAAGATAATAAGCAAATGATACAGTTTGAAAGTAAAGAATTATATACACATATATATTTATTCCTCAATATTTTTTAAAAAAAAATTATATGAGGTCCAAGTATGAGAAGTTCTTATAGAATTTATTAATTTCATTAATGCTTCATTTATTTAATGTTAAAGTAATATGTGAATAAAGAAATTTATTCTTTATAAAATTCTATAAAAATGAAAATTGGGTGCTTGCTAATATTACTTTATACGCGTGTTTATTAATAAGACCATATTTTATATTAAAACTTGCCGCTTAGAATAAATAACATTTTATATCATACGTATTAAACGTCACAAAAACAATTCATTTATCATCGCATATTAAACGTCGCGCGGGATAAAAGAGTCTGAAACACTGTCATGCAAGGCGGCATTCACAGACCTCTGACATTTACTTTGACTACATATGTTGAGGATCTCATGTATTTATCTTCTATATAATAAATAAATGCAAAACGCTCTCTCTCAATTTATGCCTCATTAAGCAGGAACCTAATTCTAGTCTTAAAATCAAGCCAAGAAGAAATGAAATGGATGGGGGGGGGATCAACAGGGAACTGTTGGAGGGGGATATACAAGCGAAGGATTGTAACAGAAAGCCAATTCTGGCTTTATTAAATGTATTCATGAACTTTAACCACCGTGTCGTTTGAGTCACTATTTCTGGTAAAAGAGGCGGAAACCAAGTGGGTTTTATGGAAGAGGTATTTAGGTTAGACAGAACACTTTTCCCGGTGTAATTATCCCTGATGGAAGTAATACATAGATACTATCGAAAATTACTCTTTTTTGTGGTATAATTAATAGTTCCAACATTTCAATTTAATTTCCCAGACTTTATTATGAAAATGAATCCCAAATTAAATAGCTTATTAAGTTATATCATCTATTAATTATTCTAAAAAAGACGCTCAGATTCATATCAATTACATTTAATGCAATTCGAATTTTAGTACATCGATATATTCTGCTCATTTAATCGACTTTTTCTTATCATATATTATCAAATCAATTTACTTACATAAAAATAAATATATAAAGTATAAATTATTAATATTAGAAATTTAATTGTAAGCAAATATAATATTAGATTAAATAATGAGATATTTTTTATTAAAACGTATGTGAATTTTTGATATTTTGTTTGAAATATTTAGTTTTCAATAAATAAAATATTTCTATAATAAACTAGCTATTATAATGAAAGTTAACACATTCTATGAACATCAAGAATAAATTGAATAACTACACACAATAAGTGAGTATTTCCTGAACTTGAACTTGCAAAGATTATAATCTGTACATGATGTCCCTTTTGTAAAATAGACATTAATGAGGATAAACATTCGAAATATTTATATCGTGATTCCACGTTGTACATAGCTTACCAGGTGAAAACTTTACAAAGCATTTCTTAACATATACATAATAATGCTTTTTGATATAACGTTATACATACAATGTATCCTTTTTATATATCGTTAAAGAAGAAGTCCAGAAAGCTTTTAAGAACTAGATCACGCATGTGCAGAAAGCACACATGTAAAATCCATTTCCTTTTGAGTTGTGACTAGGATCGAAGTTGGGAACTTCTAGTCTTAAAAAATGCAGTATTATAACAAAGCCACAATGAGCCATAGCATTTTTTTACTATGTACAATACAAAATAATTTCAAAGTCCTAGAGAAAGATGGTAGCATTACTATACAATATTGAAGCCAGTTAAACATTATATAATCTAATTCATAATAATACATTTGAATTGAATATGAACTATAAACAAGGAAGCTATATATAACAATGTTGGTATTCGATTTGATTTATTGTGTTTTTTCCTTTTATTATGTGTATATATATATATTGAAAGTGAAAGGATAGAGAAACATACTTAGAAAAAGAAACATCAATTCCTGAACCAGGATTGGAAATCGGGATCTAGTGCTACAAAGGTTGATATCCACTCTGCTAAAAGTCGGCACACATTTACCCACCTACACATAGAAAAAGACAGAAGCAAATGAACCTCCATTGTTCTAAAATATTATGCTCTTTATATGAATACCGATGAAAATCATTTCTCAATTAAAATTTATTTTGAGTTCACTTCTTAAGAATCTTATTTAATCACATGACATTTTCTTGACAGACTTCAAAATTACCAGTGGCATCCTCATCCAGTAAATTCCTATACCTTAGCGATAATGAAAGTTCCACTATTAAACAGTATTTCAAACAATGCTAGGGACTACTTTATCTGTTACACCATCTTCTTCAACTTTTTTTTTTCATCTCGATTCTCGTACTTGCTGGAGTTAAGCTTCATTAACTCCGCAAAGAGTTTTTTGATGGTCATTTTCAAGGGAGCGAAATTTCTTTTTTTTTTTAGTCGTCTTTTCTTTGCGCTACAACACGCTGTTCTTTATTCCGAGGTTCTGACCAAAACTGGTGCAAGTCTACGAAATTGCATACGGCACCCTAGGGAGTTTCATTGACCACATTTCTTAAAGAGGAAGTACTAATTTGTTGGGACAAATTACCTCGTCATTGTCTTAACTAAACAAACTTTTCTTTAACTCTGTTAACTAAATTGATTAAACTGTATTGATTTCTTGATGCTAAAATATCTCGCACACAAATTTTACTCTAGAATGTAGAATAGATTTACTTCCTTACTATTGAACAATCTATGGATACATTTTGTTCATTAATCTTCCTTAGAATCTCAAATATTTTAATTTAAATGATGATATAATAAATAAAGTTATTTTATTATTTTATTATTATTTATTATATATATATATATATATATATATATAAAGAATTTTATATTTAAAATGTGTGTGATAGAATTCAAACAACAATATTAAATCTTGAAGTCATTTGGGTGTAAATAAGACATATTCAAGTTCTTTAGTGAAAGTTGAATATCCAAGTGTTATACAACGCCAAAATCAAATTTCGTTATAAAATGTCTTCTCTGCTTAGCCTATATACATAATATATAAAATAACTTCAATCAATTCAAAAACATGGGATATTAAACTGGAAATTTCTAGTAATATATAGATATTTAAAGTACGTATAAAGGGAATTAAATATTAAGGTACATAAATTTATTTTCACAACATCTGTCATAAAATTTTGGCATTGAAATAAATTGTCAAAATTAGGATTTCCAAAACCTTACTTCATATTTCGATTCTGCATAATATATAAAAAATGAGAAGAAATCTGCTTGCTGTCATAATATCTATGTTTACGAATTTGAAGATTATCTGCAAACAGTTGTGAAGATTCTCAACACCAATAGGATATTATTGTTTACAGAAAGATTCTTCAAAGGCAGGAGATTTATGCATGTATAGCATGGGGATAAATACACTACTGGCCTTTAAAATTGCTACACCAGGAAGAAATGCAGATATCAAAATGATATTTATTGAACAAATATATTATACTAAAAATAGCAAGTGATTGAATTTTCCAAATATTTGGCTGGATAGATCCTGAGAAATCAGTACCCAGAACAACCAACTCTGGCAGTAATAATAGCAGTTATACGCCTGGGAATTGAGTCAAACAGAGATTGGATTGCATGTACAGGTACAGATGCTCAGGCAGCTTTAACACGATGCCACAGTTCATCAACCTTAGTGACTGGCGTTTGGTGACGAGCCAGTCGCTCGGCAACCATTGACCAGAAGTTTTCTATTGGTGAAAGATCTGGAGAACGTGCTGGCCAGGGCAACAACCGAACATGTTCCGTATCAAGGAAGGTCCGTACAATACCGGCAACATGCGGTCGGGCATTATCCTGCTGAAACGTAGGGTTTCGCAGGGCTCGAATAAAGCGTAGAGCCACGGGTCGTAACACACCAGAAATGTAACGTGCACTGTTCAAAGCACCGTCAATGCGAACAAGAGGTGACCGAGACGTGTATCCAATGGCACCCCCATACCATCAGGTGATGGGCCAGAATGACGATGACGAATGCACGCTGCCAGTGTGCGTTCACCACGATGCCGCCAAACACGGATGCGACGATCATGATGCTGTACGCAGAACCTGGATTCATCTGAAAAGATGACGTCTCGCCATTCATGCGCCCAGGTTCGTCATTGATCACACCATTGAAGGCGCTCTTGTCTATGACGCAGCGTCAAGGGAAACCGCAGCCATGGTCTCCGAGCTGAGAGTCCATGCTGCTGCAAACGTCGTCGAACTGTTTGTGCAGACACTTGTTGTCTTCCAAGCGACCCCGTTTCTTGACTCACGGCTCGTGACGTGGTTGCACGATCCATTACGGCCATGCGGATAATATGCCTGTCTTCTCGGCTACTAGTAATAGGTGGCCGTTGAGATCCCGCATGGCATTCCGTATTACCGTCCTGAACCCATCGATTCCATATTGCGCTAACAGTCATTGGATCTTGACCGACGCGAGCTGCAATACTGCGATAAGATAAATCGCAATCCCGGTACGCTACAATTCGACCTTTATGAAAGTAGGAAACGTGCTGGTACGCATTTCTCCTTCTTACACGAGTCATCACAACAACTTTTCACCAGGCAACAACGTTCAAATGCAATTTGTATATGAGGAACCGGCTGAACAATTTCCTCATTTAAACACAATGTAGGTATCGCTACTGGCGCCTGCTTTGTCTGAATGCGCTGAAAAGCGAATCATTTGCATATCACAGCACCTTCTTATTTTCGTATAAATTTCACATCTGTAGCATCGTCACATCGTCTTCTTGGTGTAGCAATTTTAATGGCCAGTAGTGTACTAAAAAGTCTCAAGTACCCACTTTGAGGAAATACAACATCCATCATCCCTTGCAACTACGACTGACTCTAACCATCTTTGAAAAGCGCAATCCAACTTTAGCAGTGCAACGAGTCTCAATTTAGACATTATAAATCGCCCATCAAAACAGACTGAGAATTAATACAAGCTGTTTCCGAGCGATGTGAGTTTGACCACTAATTTGGCCCCATCACTTGAATAAATGGAATCATGTAAATCGATGATGATAATATTGTCACCAGATGATGGTGATAAGCTTTGATGTAGCGTTTTTATAACAGGTGCCATTGAAATAAATTTACATTAAAAATTTATTTCACAAAACTCACAAATATAAATAAAATAATTGGATTGTTTTTAACTTTACATCACTGAAGAATCAACTACTAAATAAATTTAATATTTGAAGGTGTTAACAATTGTCAACAATGCTTACGTAGCAAAATATAAAATAAATAAGCAGAGTTAGCAACAATTTTTTTAAACATTTAACCCTGAACATTCAGTTAAATATATTTGATTCCCAACGTTATTTTCTTGATTCTTTTACATATAAATTTAAAAAAAAATCTGTTGATACACGAAATATTTTGGGAACTCAATTTGCTATTCTGCACATTTATTATTCAATAAAACAGAACTTAAAATCCTACACTAACACCATAAGAACTATATTTATAATTGCTTTATCAATCAACAAAACTGTTCCAATTGGTTCTGAATTACGTTGAAATATATATATATATATATATATATATATATATATATATATATATCTATATATATATATATATATATATATATATATATATATATATATATATATATATATGCTATGAAAAAGGTAATAAAATGAATGGTAGTTAAAGATATGTTTCACGCCGTTCATTTTTTTATTGATTTTTTTAAATGAGTGTTTTTGAGAGCTGTGTTATTTTAGAAGCTCAAGTGTTATTCGTAAAATATAGCAATGTTTCCAGTATTGTTTTATATAAGCCATATTTAAATGCGCTATACCCAAAGGATAAATTTATCAGTACGTACGGCACCCAAGTGACTAATATAGCTATAAGTAAAATACCCAAGGGAGTATATTATAAATCAAGCAGTACCCACAAGGCATGTAAAACACGTGATAGAATGTCTACTTTGGTCACGTGAATTACTGGCAGTATATAATACTTCACCGTAATATATCACTTGTAAAGCAAGTGCAGACCAACTGAACGTAATTCACGCAACGATTAGATGTATTGTTACGTGATACGAAGCCTTTAATATAATTGTAACCATTTTTTGTGGTATATTAGCAGACATATGTTTCTTAATGAATCATATTCACATAGTTAAATTGACAAAAAAAAATTGCGATAATATTAAGGAGCAAGTTAAGTACAGAATTTATAGCGTTATAAAAACTATAATTTCCAAAGAGCTTAAAAAAAACTGTAAAATAGAATGTAATAAATTCTTTTCAACAGTTTCTAAAGTTCTATTTAAGTCATTAATAAAATAGCATTATATGATAGCAATATATAATTTTGGTGAAATAGAAATATATATGTAATATATGAACCATTTAAGAAAGATAAATACACTCTGCTTTTATAAATTAAGCTTCAATTTATTTTTTTCTTAGTATATTGCACATTATTTATTTCTAATTTAAATTCATTTGTGAAATACATTTTGATAGCTATTTGAATTTCTGTGAATTCATAGTTTTACATTTCAAATAAAGAATTAATGCGTTCGACAATTACTTAAGTTATGCGTCTTAATTCAAGTTGTATCGTTTAGCCAAAAATTGAAAGAAAAAATACATAATTGAACTAAAAAACTGTTTAAAATGGCAAACTTCTTATTAATTTTAAACTGAATTAATCACCACGAACGAAATGGTATATATATATATATATATATATATATATATATATATATATATATATATATATGTGTGTGTGTGTGTGTGTGTGTGTGTGTGTGTGTGTGTGATGCAACTGCAGTTATTAAACTTTCTTCCTTCAGTTGAGGGTATTTTTTAAAATTTTTAACCATAAAAAAATCAAAATTTTCGTTTTAAGGTTTAAAATTTCAATTTAATAAAAAAAAAAGACAGTGAACATTTTTATATACTAGCACCGCCGAACATAATGCCAGCGCATAACAAGTATGTAAAGGCATCTTCTGGTTGGTAAGAAGAGATTTGACGGCAAATTCAATATCTTTCTATTACCGGCCGCCTCCTCCCCCGACTGCCTGACTTATTCAAAAGAGCTAATCCTTGCTGGGGCTGCGGGGTGCTCGTGCAGCTGAAGTAATAAAATCTGCGGTTTGTGAAGCTAATTAAACAAGATACAGCATTCTCTACTGCAAACCTTGATCCCGAGGGCTTAATGCGAAGAATGGTGTCCTGTCGGGACAAGTCTCTGACATGGCGGCTTATTATCCAGCCTTGGACAAGAAGGGGCTTGCGTCTATTTTCCGGGGAACATTTTCTGTCAATATGGCATGGGTTTTTTTATTTTAAATTTTTAAAAATTGTATTTTTTTTTCATTAAAATTTAACTATTTATATAACCAATGTAATAAAAATTCACTTTTTTTAAGATATGTTAATTCGATTGCATCAGCAACTGCTTCATCAGAATATTGTTTCTGATGCAATAGCTACAGCAGGTGTATTGAAATACAGCTACAATACTTATATATTCGTGCATAAAAAATAATAATTACAATCCAAAGTTGAAACCAATAATTATAATCCAAATTTAAATATTATCTTTTAATATTTAACTTTGGATTATATATATATTATTAGTTTATTGAAAAATTTCCGACTGTGTATTTCTGCTGAGTAAGAATTTGTTAATACTGCCAATTTCCTTGTAATTTAAAAAAAGTTTAAATCACGAGATTGACAACTATGCTGGCATTCTTATCTTCAAACCAAACCATATTAATGAAGACATAATCGACATTAAAGAATAAATATTCATAGGTCATCTCAGCTTGATGATCTTTAAATGGTTCAAACATTGATCCAGTGACCTCCAAAATTTGGAATATAAAATGCTTTCTATTGGTTCTATCACTATCATAACTTTGCTTTAAAGTATTAGAAAAAACTATTTTAATTGATATAACGACAACTGTTGGTAAGAGCAAATTCCAAATATTAGTGATATTATAATACAAATAGTTGTTCAAAATGAAAATGTGCTTAAAACTTGAACGCTAACTTATTTCGTCTTATATAGAAATTTAATAATGAAAGCTCATAGAGAAATTCATATGTATAGATATATATCCCCCAAGGCACAAGTCCGAGGCTCGATCCTTAGGTTATGCAAGGTCAACTCAGTGTTTCATCCCTTTACTGGATCAATAAAACTAAGTACCAAGCAACTTGGGAACTAATAACTGGGGGTTTCGCGTAAGGCTGACCACCTGACTGGGATATATCCGCTACATCCCATGGTCATAGGTCCCGAAAATAGGTATGGACACTGTAGGCCATGTCTCCCATATAAGCTGTCATGCCATTAAGACTACCGAAATCATTTAAATATCTTTGCATCCACATGTGAACAATTATAAATTTGCGTTTTCATAGAATATACTAAGAATGCCATTATATACGAGTCTATAAAGTATTCTGACACAGCAATTTCTCCTAAACATAAATTACATTTTTTTGAGATAACATTTTAACAACGCCAAATTTAGTGCTTTAAATTATCCACTATTGTAGATAACCTTCTTATCGAGGCATAAGTGAAGAAATGCAGTTGGGGGGCAGTGATCTAACAAATTGCTTGCTCTTACTTTGGTGCAACAAAAATCAGTTTTTCTTCCTGTTCTTTGCGGTGAAAAAGCACCTTCTAGATTGGATGTACCGTATAAGTTACGGCCGCATTTTAAACATTTTCCGCAACCTTCTTCTCGCAGCCCTTCTCCACTTTCTTAAGTATTTTCGTATGAATTATTCATCCGGCGTGACCTGGAGATCAGGGAGGCAGGGCTTTAAAATAATAAATTTTACTCCTTTTCACTCAAGCTGTACTTTTTGCTCGGCATTCCTTCATAGGGATCTTTAAAACTTCGCAAAGGGGAAACTTAATGAGAATGTGCAAGAAAAATCCCTCGATATATGTACACAAAGTAACGCATTCCATTCGAATACATTTTCGATTTCTCATAAAAATGTATAATTGAACGGAAAGATTGAAGTTTTCCTCGTTTAAGAGAGCGAAAAGCGCTGTTTTGGAATATGAATGAAACATGTAATTCCCTTACGTGTTGCCACCAAACGTTTTAGAGAAACGTTTCTTTTTTTAAAAAATAGATTGTTTTTGCTATTATTCATTGCTTTTGTGTAACAAAGATTCTTCGAATGGAAGTTTGTTTTAAATTTCTAGAAGGGAAATATATAAAAGCCATTAAAATTATTTAAAGGTGGTGAGAACTTAAAGACGGATTTGAAATAATAAGACAGTTTTTTCACTAATAAAGTGCGACTAAATAATCATCAACAACATTTTGTATTTATAACATAGTTAAAATAAGACAATTTTGAATATAATATTAGTTTAAACTTAATATTGTAGTTAAATAAATGTGGTTTGCAGTATAATTTATGTTTTAGTCAAAGTTATTAATTATATATGTTGTTTGAGATTAAAATTCCTGCCAATATAATATGTACAAAATTAAAATAAGTACTATATTAACTTGAAGATCTTAAACTATGAGAAAACTGTTAAATTAAGTAATTTTTCGCACAATTCAATCAAAATTTAAGTATATTTCATCTTTTTAAAGTAAAGTTAGTTTTACTTCAAAGTAAAAAAGTAAAGTTTTACTTATTACAAATAATAAAAAATCTGAAAAGTACATGTACAACATAAATACTGAAGAATATATAAATTGAAAGTTACACGTCCACCATAAAAAATAATAAAGCATTGAAGATACATTAAATAAGTATAAAGAGGTAAGTATAGCAACTAGACTAATCAATTTCGTTTATTAACAAAAATAAGAGCATAAATTCCAGATTATATAATAATGACTGTTTCTCATACATTACAGAATATAATAAATAAAACCTAATAAAACTGTATTTAAAGAAAGCGCACCATTTAAACTGCTATATATGCTATTCATTTGTAAAATGCTCCGCTATAGTTAATAATAATTAGCTTCAAAATGCATTTTAAAATAGTACTATGAATAAAATATCTGTATTTGTATAACTAATATTTAGAGTATCAGGAAATATATACGCTTGTTATTGTTAAAAATCTAAATATGTTGTTGGTGATAATAATTTGTATGCAAATGTCTATTTTTATTTTATTTTATTTCTTTTTTAACCAGCCATATTACTGTTGACTTCCGAGCAAAACTCTGAATGGGGATAGATATAAAAGAGAATCTTTATTTTAAATTATCGACTAAAACCACTTATATTATTTCACACTTTTTATTGAACTTTGACAAGAAGAAAGTAGATAAAATCCATAAAAGCTTTGAAATTTGGTTTGAAGTTAAGAGCATTTATTCTTTCGATTATCCTTTATATGGATATGAAATGTATTTCATACATAACATATTAATAAATAAAAAAATTGTAATTTAGAAATAAATTATTTTGGTGAACTATTCACTTTAAATAATCAGAATTGATTCTGTTTTTTTTTATTAAATGAGTTGGCTATCTTTTTGAAATCCTAACTGATGTTAACAAATTTTAGATGCCTAAAAATTTATCTGGCTAGACTTGATGTTCAGAGCAATCATCAAGAAAAAAATTGAAAAATTTGATTCACAAACGCATAAGCATTATGTTGGTAAAATTGATTAAGTTATTGTAGCACGTTCTAAAGTAGGTAGGTATTTATTATACGGTTTAATAAAATAACTTGTCTTATCATTATTTTCATGAAAATCAATTCTTCTACTTTTGAAACTACTTTGCTGCACTGACGACTTCAAAATATTTGTTGCTTTTAGGGAAATGAATGATTTAAGTAATGAATATGTGTGTGCCACAAACTTAAACCACTCGCAAGTAAATCAAAATGTAAATTTAGTACCTCTCTTTCGTAATGTATATTTAAATTTATCAGTGCATATTATTACAAATTTATAAACATTATTTGTGCTTGTAATAAAATATCTCAGATAAATCTGAAATACTCAGATTTTAGGCAAAAATTGCTCAATTTAGGTGTATTTTATGTTAAAAACCGCATTTCTCTAATGGTTTGGCGACTTTTTGTGAGATTTTTTATAACTAAGTGCACTTTAGTGAAATTCTTGGCTACTCGGCAAAAAAAAAAAAAAAAAAAAAAAAAAAAGATATTTTTGGAAAATTCCAACACTGAAGACCTATGACCAAAATTAAACAAGATAGCCAAAAACTTTGAAGAAACCTTGGCGAGAAAATCTTGAAATTTTCCGCCAAATCAACCGCAAACCAAATATAAATACCACCGCTCGACATAGAAAGTGAGTTAGTGAAGACGGTTAGTCTTGAAGAGCACGGAGGCTGTAGCCTGTATGAGGAGACTTCTGTGTTACTAAGTTGTTTCTCGTTGTATCTGCCAAATCAGAGATGTGTAATTGTGATATTTGCAGCTGCAATTTCCTGCATCTTGTTGAGTTTGCTACGAATAAATGTCTTGTGATTTTTTAACAGACTGTTTTATCGCCTCTAAATCAACACGAAGCACAATGCAATATACTTTCTTTTCATAACTAACATTGTATCAAAGAATCTATACAAATTTTATCAATTATGCTGTTAAATAATTCAATCAAATTTATAATGTTACCTAGCTAGTGTTTATTATAAAGTCAGCTTTAAATAATCAAATTTAGAAATTTCACGTTAAATTAATTAAACCGATTAAAATTTAAACAATTGAATAAATAATATCAAATTGATTATATCCTTTTCGATTTTTACTAAGCAATACGAAAAATTTAAAGTGTGCGATTAAAGTATAAATTAAACATTTTATGAGCATACCTGACACTAATTTTAAGCAATTTTTGAAAGACAGTGGATAATTGGCTTCAAAGATTTGGATTTAATTTTGAAATTGAGATAGGTAGCAAATGAAATTAAAGAGGAATTCAGAAAATTAATAACATAATAAATGTCTTCCTTTATTATGTCATATTATTAAGGAATATTCAAATTATTAATGAATTTCATATTTTTAATATTAGTCATATTATTAATGAATTTTGATATTCTTAGTAAAATACATTTATATTAAATTTTATTGCTATTTTTTTTACCCATTTTTATTCATTCAGGAAACAAAATTTTTCCATTTCACTATAGTTAAATGAAAAAATTGGTAAATATGTTAACAATGTAAATTGATGAATTCTTTATTACAATAATCCAGTATTCGGTGCAGTTTTCGGGCGAATATTTATTTATATAAACGACTCTTAAGGTGATTTTAATATTCTGTTATACATTTATTCAACAGAAAATACTTAAAATGTATTCAGTAATAAGCATGGTAGTTATATAACTTTAGGTAAAAAAGTAGAATATATAAGCATTATGACCATAATAAATCATATAAGAATTTAGGATATGACAGAAAGAGGAGCTCAAGCATTAAAGATTGCAAATCAGCTTAGTACGGAAGTCTTTTTAAGAAGCAGAAAAAAAAAAGTTTTTTTTTTTAAAAGTCTCTTCTTTAAGGAAACAAATCATGAACGGCTGTTTTGGTAAGATGGATATCACTGACACATACTTTGTTTCTGAATAATTTCAAATTCCCTGAAAACTTCACAAAAATCCGCCAACATAAATGGATGCTTTGGGACCTGAAGCTCAGATGTGCCAAATTGGCGCTCGTTTGGGCTTCCATTTTTTTGCACACATCCCTACCCCTGCTAACTTTTTAAGATCTCGTTTGGCATCGGAACTATTGCCCGTTTAGATGTGTGGTCTGCTGAAGGCACTTTTATCCAAATATGTAAATGTATAAGGCTAAACTTTTTTTTGTGCATCTGACTTGATGGACGCACATGGAAATGATAGGCCTATTACTGCATGCAGTAAACAGCCACACTTAAGATTGACGAGGTTTTCCTTACTACAATTCACTACATTTTTGCGAAAATGAAAAAAAAATAATGAATAAATGAAGATTCTTCTGAATAAAAATATTTCTTTCTGGAACATTTGGTTGAAGAAGGTTAAAAAGGTTTCATCTCATAAAAGTGAAGTAACATCCGTGAACTAGAGTTCCCCCCCCCTACGCATATAAATTCGAATAAATAATAACTAAAGTAAAGAATTTTTTCAAGAAAGTAAATGTAAATTAATACATTACATAAGAAATTATTTTTGATATCATTAATGAAGTTTTATAGATGAAGTTTTGATAGTAAAATGAAAGCATTTTAAGATTTATGTGTTTCACACTTTGACACTCTAGAGTACTTTGAATAAACTGGAAATCAAAAAAAAAAGAAAAAAATACAATTATAAAAATTTACATAAATTTTTCTAATCGCATTTTATATTTTGAATAAAAATATATCAAAATCAATCAAACAAACATGAAGTATACAGATCGATAAGTAAAAGGGCAACAAAGAACATCTAATGTTTTGAAGGCATTATAAAATGATAAATATGCTTCTAATAAAAGAATAAATAAAATATTTTTTTAAAAATATTAAGCATACTTTTAATAAAAATGATAGAAAATGTGTAATCTTATATATCACCATTCTTTTTTTATTATCGCGCCATCTTATCTGGCATAATTTTAATAATTTTTCTAAATTATTTATATGTAACTTATTCCATACGTTAAATATGGAAATAACAAGATATTCTTAAAAATTAAGTATTGCCCCCCCCTCCCCATTGCTATAAATGTTTTTGTACAATTAATCCACCAACATTTTTAATAATATTTGAATCATGAGAAGTAGGTACGTAGTTCAAATCATTTATTTTATTTTTGACCAAATCACATTTTTGGAGACTTAGATATGCGAAAAAGTGTTTCGCGTTGTAAAATGTAATGTTTAAATCTTGTAGAGAGTAATAATATCAAACAATTGTTGATCAAATACTCATTTACATATTTAAGAGTCCATGATTTTTCAAATGAACATTGAATTAGTTTCTCCACTTGCAGAAAAACCACCTCAAAGCTATTCATGAACTTCCTTTGTTACGGTGTCTCTAGTCAACATTTTTTTCCCGCCGAAAATCTTGACTTAAGTAAATGCAATCATCAGATTTGTCTATATTTAAGCATTTTTCATGAAACGAATGGGAAATCTTTCTAATTACCTAACTTTTTTGCATTTAATACCGGCTTAATTTGAGAAAAAAAAATTAATGACGTTTTTTTAAATGGGAGTATTGATTTTTATAAATTTCTCAAAATCACAAACATTTAATACTCTTAAAACAATCGGTTAAGAAATATTTAATTAAAATATTTGCTTGCAATTTATGGAGATCTCTAAATGATTGTTTTCAAACGTTCAGAGATCTCCTGATAACAACTGCAACTTGCTATTTATTAAGGATTTTATTAAGGAAGTGTCTTAGAACATCAAGGTATACAATGTGCGTTTTATCGCATCAAGTTACTATGGTTTAACGACGCTTCTGAAATTTTTTATATTATTTAATTGTTATTTTTTAATGAATTTTCAATAGCATAATTAATATATCTTTACCATTGCATATATATTTAAAATTAACAAATATTTACCACTTAAATTACATATTTTTTCTGATTTAAATTACTTTTAACTCAATTCTACTTGCGATTCTTAAAACAAATTCGCAGACAAAGAAAAGTTTTCCTGTTGAAATTAATTAAAATGATGTTTTTAGAGGAAGAAATTTTAATCATTTAAAAATCAAGTAATAATTTCGAAGTTTCAACAAAAATAATAATATTTTTATATTTAATTTATAAAATGTATGGCAAATATATTTTAAAAACAATATTATTTAATCATGAGGCATAAGACACAATTTCTTTTTAAGCATGTCAAAACAAATAATTGCTTAATCAGTACAATGTTTAAATACAGTAGAATTTCAATCATCCGAATTAATTGGGGGCTACTCCCCATTCGGATAGCCGGAAAATCGGATTTCTTCTTAAAAAAAAAAAAAAAAAAAAAAAAAAAAGGGGGGGGGGTGTATATTAATTAATATATTTTACGTTGGAAATGGGAGAAAAAACTCTATTTTTTTTTTAAAGAAAAGAAGTTTAAAGAAGAGGCAACACTTTTGCATGTTAAGGTACTTACACAATTGCTGTTCATTAACACAGTATGTAAGCACAGTGCTGTGAATGAAGTTTATTGCTTACTGAACATTTCAGTCAGAGTAAGCTGTTTCGCTGCCTTCATCCATTTTTGGGCAACCAAGTCACGCATCTACTAGACAGTGAGAATTTGCATGTGGTCACACTCGGGCTGACGCTTCGTTTACTACAAAGCAGTTTCAAAACTGGCAATTGCCTCACTAGCTGATGGTCTCATATCTGCTTCACTTGGACATCAAGGTCATTTTCTTCCTCGATACTTTCAATAAGTTCATCCTCATTTGCAATTTGAAATTCAGTGTCCGGCTCATAAACTATTTTCCGATATTTTCAACACTAACTTCTGAACATTTTGCTCTTCTGAATTCCTCAAATCACTTGTCACATTCTGATCTTCTCCCTTTTCTTACATTTCTTTTTCTTAAGTCTTTCCCATTTTATCATTTTCCATCTCTTCTTTGGTCTAATTTAGTTTTCTGAAATTCTAAAAGCGAGTCGAATGAACGGTTATCTGAAAATTGGAGTTCTACTGTATTAGTTTATCGTTTGATTTTAAGAAACATGACTATCAAATTTATGAACGTCAGTGTATTCCAAAATACGCTTTTATTTTTGGGAAGTTTTTGGAAAGTTATTTCTTTTGTTAAACAAGATACAATAAAATATGCAGATAAAAATTTATTTTAATATTTCTAAACTTAAAATATTGAGGCATATTTAACATTCTACACTTCTTCGAACTGATACTCAATTTTGAAGTGATACTCTTCGTAACCAAAACAGAATTTGCTATTGTTTTTCTACTTTATCCGGATTTACATAAATTCTGTAACAAGTTAAACTATAGTTTCTGATAAATTCTCTCACTGAGATATTTTCACATCATCTTCCCAAGAAAAATTTAACAATTTTTTAGTACCAGATTTTTAGAGTGATTCTCTGTGGTTGTGAAGAAAAATATGTATTTACAAAATCAAGATTTTTATAATTATCTCGTTTTTTGGACACCAGAAATTTGATTTGTATATGAAATTTTATTTCTTGTTTTCGACTTCCTTTTATTTTACAATTGATCAATAGAATTAAGGATATATGATTTTCCATAATGTGGTTAAAACTATGCATTTCACTTAAATTATTTAACCAATCTACTCGTTTATTAAACTATTGTCTTGACTCAGTCTATTAATTAATCTGTATACGAGAGATTGCATTTGTAATTTGTTTTAATCAAAAAATAAAATAAAGATACATTTAATAGTTAACTTAACGTAACGGAATAGCTAGAGAAACAGAATAATTTCGTATGCTTATGAATATAAAAGTTCTAGTGCATAATATTTAGAATTATGAAACCAGTTGGAAATTTCATCAAACATTCTGAGTAAATTTACAATTAAATAATAATACAAGAATAAAATATTAAAAGTGTATTACATTTAATTAATAAATTTAGAACGAATATATTAAAAATGTTTTTAATAAAAACTGTTTAAATTATAAATGTTTTTACTGATCCCAAACAAAAGTGAGAGATATCTGCATTCAATTTCCGTCAAGAATAAGAAGCTAGAAGCAAGCGACAATTCTGTGGACATCCGTTGTGAAGAATAGGTTCTACACTCACGTACAGAAAACATGGTCTATGTATCGCGCTAATTAATAGAATAATAGGAGGAACACAGAAGCAAAACCATAAAAGACATCTGGCGGTAATGTGGGTGGGTTGGGGCAGAAGTCCTTTTTAAGATCCCCATAATTACCATGCAAATCAGGTGAGGCAGATAACAAGCCGATGTTCCATTCAAAAGTTTTCCCGCCATTTTAACGGTTTTCCCCTTTTGTTCCAAGCACGAGATTCGAAATGGCGGAATTGGAAGTAAAAAATAAATCCTTCCATCGCCTCAGTTGGAGAAGGGTGAAGGTGTAGGGAGGGGTTAAGGGCTGTTATGATATGATCGACGAAATGAAGGTCTCGCGGTTGTGACGGGAGGTGGGGAGTGTTAGAGAGGGATGGGTTGCATATTGAGTAGAATAGAAAAGGGAATGAAACAGCGAGAAAAATGGGAAAAATTTAATTGATGCCATTCGGAACAGAAAAGAAACTATTGTTTGAAAATTCTCACTTTTGCGCCATTGTGTTTGAAAAGGGAACAAAATGCGTTGATATTCTTTTATTCTATTCCTAATTGTTTTTAGATTTCGGTATTCCGAGTAAAATGTAAAAAGAAAGGAAAAAAAAAGTTTCAAAATTGAAAAATGATTGAATCAAAAGTATCACTGAATGATGATTGTCGAGATTTCTTTCATCAAATAATCAAGTTTTCTAAAAGCTTTGCCAATTCAAAGAATAATAATTGGGTTTTATTTTGTTAAATTGATTTGGCAATACACATCGTTCTCACGACTGCTGTTCTTTGCAGGAAATGAAAGATCTCTTTAATGTAAATGTAAATTAATTTAGAGAAAAAAAAAAGTTTTATCTTATATTTTTTATAAGAGATGCGAAATAATGGTCATTTTTAATACAGTCAATCATTCCGCTTAACCATTGAATAATATGAGAGATATGAGTTTTTCTTGAATGTGGCAATAATATTACAGAAACATGCTCAACTTATGAAAACGAAACTTTTATGGAAAATAATTACAAATAGATAAATGCAATTTATCTATTTGTGATAAATAATGTAATTTATTTGATAAATGCAATTTATTTGCCTTAAAATAAAAAATGTCCTTTTTTAATGTCTTTTTAGACATTTAAATATTTTACTAATTGTTTTTCTTTATGGGAAATTTTGTAAATAATTTTGTTTATTAATAAGTACAACGCATTTATTTTAAAATTATTGTGCATCTTTCTGTATTGCATAGAATAGTAGTATTCATTACAGAAATATAAATGTAATCTTAAAATTTAATTTTCCTATTTTCGTATTACCAAATGCAAATAATAATACATATTTTTTATAAAATTAATCTGAGATTTAATATATATTAAATTGATTAAAGTATGATTAAATAATTTAGAAATTTTAAAGCAATAAACAATTAAATTAATAACTAGTTAGAAAACAGTACTTAACAGAAAATTTCTCTAAATTATTGTCTGATCGAAAAATTCCTAAATCTTCCGTAAAGCGATGTTGATTATTTATTGTTAATATTTACAATATAATTTTATAATTGAATAATTATTATTTTGATTTGTCTTTTTCTTATTCTTAACAAATAAATTACCTTAAATTGCGCCAAAACACATTTAGATGCTTTTGATTTAAAAATTTGGGATTTATTTCAGATTTTCAGAATTGATTATTTATTGATTTATAATTTTCTATTAAATTAGATAAAATTCTGTTATTTCAATATTAGTGTACATTTGTGTTGCCATTATTTGGATATTTTAGCATTTTAAATGGTATTCTAATATTATTTAAATAAATTAGGATTTTAAGTTGCATACTTAATAAGTGTAATTGAAAAGTTAGTTATATTAAATATGTAATAAATTACATATATTTTTTGTACTTTAAGAAATGAAATAATTATGAGTATTTTTACCAAACGAAATAGCAGAAAAATTCTTCACAAATTTTTTAAAGAAATTATTTAATTATGATCCCCGAAAGTAATTCTAACTCTTTTTCTCAATAATTATCCTTTGAAAAAGCTTTTAAAAAAACATTTTCACAATTTTTTTATGTTCCCAAGAGAACGTTAAATAAAACAGGAAATATAATAATACCCGAAAGAGAGATTCACTCTTTAAGAGTCTATAACAATATTATCGAGATAAATGACAAAGGAAGCTTAGAAAATATTCTGTACACATAAAAATTTTAAAAAATTTGTTTTTTCCGAAAGAGACAACAGGAAAGGAATTCAAGACA
Source organism: Latrodectus elegans (assembly GCA_030067965.1). Lineage (NCBI taxonomy): Eukaryota > Metazoa > Arthropoda > Arachnida > Araneae > Theridiidae > Latrodectus > Latrodectus elegans. Next base: position 30,421,035 of record CM057813.1, read on the forward strand.
TAAAAACAAATACATTTCTTCCCAGAATCCTTTCTTTTGATTTTTTTGTGATTTAGTTAAATTAAAAAGTTTCTTTCCTTTCAATTTAATTATTTTGTGAAAAATATATTAAGCATAGTATAAAAAATTTCATTAGTTGTGAGAAGATATCAGAAATGATCTGTTAAAAAATGTACACTTAGAGTTAAAACAATTAAATAATTCTTACAATAAAATTGGTGAGCACTCTCATTGGCATATATAGTATATAGCCTTTAAGCTTGTTCTATTATTATTTACAAATGGCGAACATTAGCGCTTAAGCCATTAGTTCACTGGCTCTCCAATACTTTTCAACAATGCCCTCATACTGAGAAAGAACCACACAACTATTTAAATGTACAAAAGTCATTGGTTGACAAGAATCACACAAAACACAGTCCGGGGAACCCACCACTCCAATCCTATAGAGATGGTCCCGCAAACAACCATGTCCAGTTAGACCTCTAAAAAAGGGCCACCACAGTCTTTCTTGGAAAAACGGGAACAGTTCTTTCCTCCCCCAAAATCTTCCATCTCTTGAGCGTCGCATTAGTTGATTAAAGTATGATTAAATAATTTAGAAATTTTAAAGCAATAAACAATTAATACTTTAAAATTTCTAAATAATAAGACGTATCTTGATTAAAAATCTAAGACTCTTAATCAAGATACGTTGAACCATATCTTGATTAAGAGTCTTCTTGAGAGACAGGTTAGCAAACAATTTAGTTGAATGAAATGAAAGAGGGCGATTCACGCGTTGATCTATCAAGGCTCCCTTTTTAGCCAGTGAATCAGCCTTTTCAATTGCCCAAAATACCACAATGGGCAGGGATCCACTGGAAAGAAATTCCGTGTGCCATAGCCTTAAATAAAGGTCTACATTGTAAAATTCTTTGGGAACTGTTTTGATTATTCAAAAGAGTTTGAGGCGCACTCTTAAAATCTGACAAAATGACCGCTCTATTAAAAAAGTGACAGCGAATTGATAGCTGTTGGATAGCCACTGTAATAGCTTCAATTTCGCCATCAAAGGCTGTGGAAAGAGGACCCATTAGTAAATAAAAACTGAAAAGCTCACAATGGATACCTGCTCCTGCACCCTGTGTTCTTTCTGACATAGAACCTTCAGTGAAACATGCAACCACTCATTTTCAGGATAGTGAATCTCAATGACTCTATTGCGAAAGATCTTAGTTGCATATCACTCATTTCTTTTTTAACAACTTTTTGAATAAGATCTAAATTTATATTCAAATTCTGATAATCTATAGGACAAGTAGGAGGAAGTAAAATTAAATAGTCTCTACTCAAATTTAAAGCATCGGTTTCTCTCTGGGCAGCTTGGACGAAACCAGTTTTAGTCTTAAGATTTCTAGGAATCTCATTGTTGTAGTTCCCTCAGAAAGAGTTGCCAGGTAAATTCCAAGTTTTGGTACTGTAGGATCGCCTTTCTTTTAATAAAATGATGAACAGGTTCCAAGTCGGTTAGGAGTTGCATTGCAAGAATAGAGATAGTTTTCACAGCTCCAGTAACAATTCGCAATGCTTGTGTGTGTGGTTCTGGAAAACCTCAAGAAAATTAACTACTTTCTCTTGGGCTGTGATGAGAATGTCACGACAATAGCAAATAATTCGACGAATATATAATTTGTAAGTAGTTAACAATGTCTCTCCGTTGCAGCCTCACCTCGAGCCAGCCAAACGTTTCAAGACAGAAAGTCTTCTAACGGCTTTATTTTTCAGATTTTCTGCATAATTTCTCCAATTCAAACGAGGATCGAGAGTGCAACCTAAGTATTTAGTAGAATAATTATATTGAATATCTACACCTTTATGTGTCAAACTCGGGATAAAAGGCTGTCTATTCAGAGTGAAGAACTGACAAGTGATTTTACCTCGATTCACCAACATACCATTTTTTAGGCACTAGCTCTCCAGTTCTATCAGGGTGACATTGAGGATCTGATTCAACACATCCTGGTTCTTTTTAGCTCGTTCTATTATTATTGAAGAAAAGCACCGAGCATAAAGCACCATTCTTCTTGTGGAGCTATTTTAAGTATGCAGTGGTGACTTGCTAGCAAGAAAGATGTGCTTATAACCTGTCCTAGGGTTTCTCAAAAAACTCTCAATGGATTTCAGATCAGGGGAATGCATATATCACATTATACTTGTAATTTCTAAATTTCTATTCAATATGAGAGTTTTGTAGAAAAGTGACTTTTATTCCTTGAAAATGAAAGCAGGTCTAACCGTTCATTCTTAACATGTCGATACCACTTTTTTAACAAATTTTTTACTTAGAACAACATGATTCTATTTAAAAAAAAATCGGCTTTGTCTTAAAGACAAACAGTGTTTGTCAGACACTCTACATTCTTCTTACCACGTTGAGGAAGGAATCTTGTAACATTCGTGATCATAGCTTTCCTAACAATTATACATAATTATAATTAACATCTTGGTGACACTCTTTCTTTCATGCTCTTTTCTAAATTAAATACAGAAACACCAACTCATGGTACAAAGAAACGCAGTTTGTGACTTAATAATTTCTCTCACAATAGTACAAATATATCGTACTGCCTATAACATCTTGAATACTAAGTTGAAGACATATTATGTTCTGTTGAATATTATTTCAAAAGAACAGATGTTTCACATGTGGCTTGATCTGTTTAATTCGGATTGGTTACAACAGTGAAGTATTGATCTTCCTGGGTAGGTAATCAGACAAAATGTTTCGGAGAAATGTTTAACTAGTACGAAATATTTTTCATTATCTTAAAATAATAGGATACTGAAAACTGATGAATGAGTAACTTCTGAAAGCGATTTTGATGTAATGAATACTATGGAAAACTTTATTCCGCATTTTTTTATTATGGAAATTTCTTTTGTTAATTCACAATGATTACTTTTAAAAGTTAATCAATTTTAGTGAGAGACAGTTTTTAAGTATTGATAGCAATACTCACATCAAAATTGCCATTTACCTCAATGTTACTTTAGCCAAATAAATACAAACATTCCACTGATAAATCTGCGCTTGGATAGTTTATTATTTTTTTATTTAGAATCAATTATTCTCATTTTAAAGAAAAAAATCTATTATTCAGTTTGAATATTTTATGCAAATGCGTTTATTAGAAATAAAAGTCACAAGTCATGTATTCAATTTGCATATTCATTAATTTTTTTTCTTTTCATTTACGAAGTTGAATTGTTTCTTCATAATCGATTTTTCTGTCAAAATGTGTATTTAGATAAAGAAAAATAATTCCTCTCAGGCAATCATTTCTTTTAACTATTTTGAAAAATAAAATGCAATTTCAGTAACTATTGAATAGTTAATACTCATGTAATATATTTCTGTTTTTAACGAAAGTAAATCATACGAAAACTTTATGAATTATTTATTCCACTCATCATAATAATTCAAAAAACGTTTAGAATTAGATTTAAGGAAATAAAGACGTAAATAATTTATATTAACCCCCAAACTTTTCTGCGTGAGCTTAATTAGGTATGTTTTAGGTTTTGCCAACATTAACACTTATATAATTATTATTTTATTACTAAAATTATACACCACACACACACACACATTAACTTGAGCTTGTTATATGAGTATCAATCCGAATATTATGACCCATCGAGTGTATGGTAACATAAAAAGTTTTTGATTAAACTTACAATGATGAAAATTATAGCAAAAATTCATTAAAATATATCCCTATCATCTTAAAAGGATTTCATGATAGAAAAAGTAAAATGCTTTTCGTCTTAGATGCATATCTTGAATGTGATTTTTAAATTTAAAATTCCAGTTAAAAATTGAAGTAATGTATAGTTGATGGTTTTTTAAAAATACTTGTGGTTGGCAGAGGCAGTGTATTAGTTAAATTGTTTAATTTGTGATACATAGTAAACATTGCTGTTTTTTACGTAATAAGAAGCATTTTAATTTTATTAAGATTTTATATTGGCAAATTGCTTGTTCCGTTAGTTAGATATGTGTGAAAAAATTTGGCTAAGTTAATACAAAATAAAAGGTTGCGCGTTAACCTTATGTTTTTTACCCGCCCAAAGATATTTGCATCTTCATCTCTCTGCAAGAATGCTAACATTTATTTTTATATAAAACGATTTATTTTACATTATAGTTATGTTTTTTTCCTATTTATAAATGCAAATAACTTTATAAATTTTTATTAAGAAAACAATCATTTATACTTCATCAACATTTTACACTGAAAGAATTTTATTACATGAAACTTACTTTTTGCACTTCATTTCAAATAATTTTTAGAGTATAATGATATTTCATATTTCACTAATGAAACCTATTTTTTTTTAGAAGAAGTTATCACATAACTTAAAATTTTTGAATATTTTTTACTCGCATGAAATTTTATTTTAATAAATCTTTAGCTAAATTTTAAATCAATTTAAAAGGTAAGGTTTGTTTTTTAATTATTAACTATTTAAACCTAGTTGTTTATTGAATTATTTGAAGAAATCTTAAATACGTAAATAAAAATTATTGTAATATATTTAATTTTTGTTTAAATAATTTTATACGCATCAAATAATTTTGAAAATAAGAATTAAATTAATGCATTGTATTTAATGATAAATACAAAGTAATTAAACCTATTAGATTTAAAATCATTCGCATTTGTTTTCCAAAAAAAAATAAATAAATAAAATAAAATAAAAATAAAAAAATAATAATAATAAAAAAATCTGTTAATATTTCTTTTTCCTTCTTTCTGTTATAAAACGTTTTTATTCAAAATTGAATGATTGTAACTGTGCATAAAATATTTGTCTGCATATCTTCAATTTGTGTGTGTGTTTTCTTATCTCTATAAGAAATTTAGAATTATTTTATTTAATTATCTAGGTTATTTTCAGAGTTTACAGCTGACCGAAATATACTATTTCTTCTGACCTTACTTAGTTCATAATCTAATAGTTGAAAGTTGCAGCAGGATATATAATTTATTCATAATCTAGATTTATGAGAATTTCACATGTAATATATTTTATAAAAAATATTTGTAAGAATTTGCATTCTCTTTTATCTTTCATATGATTTAAATGTCTTTTTTTTATATATGATATACTTTTCCATTTGTTACAAAATTATTTCCAGAAAAAATATCACCATTTTTTTCAAATAGGTCGAATATCAAAAATTACTTAAATCAGAGCCTATCAATTTTTACACTATTATTTTTAGAAACATGTAAATTTGATAACTCTTCATAACAAATCTTGGAAACCAAATAACTTTAAACCTTTAAAAATTAGTATATTAAATTTTAAGCATTACTCGATATTATATTTTTGATTACAAAAATTTAGTATAGAAAAGTTAAAGAAATTCCAAAAATGTATTGGGAAAAGGTTTTTAAAGTCATAACAATCAAAATTTTTACGGAAGGATATTTTAAATTTTAGTCATTAAAAAAACTTTTTATTTATTCGATGCTGAGTAATTACTTTAAAAAATTAAAACGTATAGAAAACTGTTAGCACATCCTATTAAAAGAATTAAATCAAAACGATTTCTTTGCTGTTCTCTGACCTTTTCTTAAAACGAAAGTCTCAGATTTCAGTTTTGTTTATATGACACAGTTTTTAACCCCTCCTCGTCAAGGTGGTAATCCATGCTGATCTTAGTGATATTTTATCCAGTTGTTGAAAAGACACTCTGTCATATTAGAGAAAGACGGGTAGATCTGACATAGTCCATCCAATTCTAGTTGAAGCGCGGATTTTTTTTAATTATCCAATTATATAACAGACGAATGAAGTTGATTCTCTGCAGATGGCTGGATCTAATACCCTTCCTCTGGGGGTCTTTGTGTCACAGAACTTCAAGATATAGCAAAAACTCGGCTTAGCACAGAGCCCAACGTCCCTCTGGGAGTCACGAACACTCAGCAAGAGCCCCAAAGTCACGTGACGTAACTATGGGGGCGAGCATGCGCCCCATTAACTACCCGTTACACCCGGAAGGGTAGCTTTTCATTCATTATTATGCACCTCTTCCCCCCTGTCGCTCATACTGCATGCCCGAAAAATACTGGCGCCGCTTAAAGCATGCTTTTAATATTTGGGAATGATTTTAATTTGACCCACCGACGGCCGTGCGGGATATATAAATAAGCTTCCCCACCCAAATGTTTCTGATAACGATTCTTTCAGATGAGAGCTTCCATAGGAAGGAATATCATTTTATGTGACGTTTATACCAGATGCTTTTATCAGTATGTTAGATAGAAAGGCTTATGGCACATGCAAAATTATCCCTTTAAAATGTGCTGTAGATACATTACTTTTTGAAAATAATATTAAACTATGCGCATTTCAAGAATTGCTGCCTAAAATGGCTCTCAAAAATATCAAATTTCACTAAATTATTTTTCTTATAATAATTTTATTTAGTTTCGCACTATTTTTCTGTTATTAAGATATCTGATCATTTATTTATTTAAAATTCTCTTTAATTCGTAAATTTAAATAATATCTTATTGCAATAAATATGTGAATTTTGTACAAATAAAATAATTTGTCTTCTTAATGTTCACATACAGGGTGAGTAATTAATCATCTGGTGGTTGCAAAAGTTTCGAGCAGTGTATTGTTTGACTTAAGTTAGTATCTATAAATAAAAATACTGAATTAATAAATGCATCGATGAGAGAAAAATAAAACGCTTTTATTTGGTCAAAGAAGATAAATTTGTTTGGAAAAATTCAATAAAATCAATAAAAATATTCGGAAAACCATATATATATGTATATATATATATATATATATATATATATATATATATATATATATATATATATATATACATACATGTAGTAGAATTAAACGTATTTAACTACCAGTAAGTTATACAAAATGTATTTTCTCATATTTAATGAAGCTGTTGTTTCTTTAAACCATATGTAAGGAATAATAGGTCTTATCTTTCTGCATTTGAAACTTTTGTGTGGCCAAATCTAAAATTTTCAAGGACATATCTCTTCTGAAATAGGAATATCTTTTAATATATCTGAAAACTTTGAATAAGAAATCCGTATATTATGTGTTTGAAAGATAAAAATTTTCTGTTTTCACAGTATATGCATTAATTTTTCGATGGATGGTATGATGAAGTATGTTATGAAAATGCTCCTTTTGAATGCAAGGATATAGGTCTGGATTCGAATTATTATTGAATAAAAGAAAGTGTTTGCTATTCTGATTCTAACATGTAGAAATTTCGTCGTGAGACTGCATCTGCGATTTTGCAGATTTATTATTTTGTGATTTTGAAAAAGAGCAAATTGTTTATTTCTGGTATTAAGAATTTAGAAAATATGCATATTCTGTCAAATGTCATGCAAAAATAATGAATAAAATTTAAAATTAAAGCTTTGAAACAAAATTTCAAATCTTCCAAATAAGATACATAAACATATGCGTTTGCTGGGATTCAGATTGTAAAAAAACTTTTTTGTATATCTTGATATTCTCTAACAGTTATTTGTTTAAATTAAAAGGCAATATAAAACTATGGATAGTCACTAAATTTTAGATTTTGGAATAAGAGAGATTCCAATTTTAACTCAGTAAGATATAAAAAATCGCGGATAAATACACTTATGCTGTCTCAAGCCCAGACTTGTAGAGATTTAATGAATGTTCAGTTTTGTATCAAAGTTATTAAAACAATTTCAAAACGCCAGATCAATAAGAAAAACTAAAACAAATTTACTTCGAATATCACAAATTTCTACCATAGAGCTAAGAAGCTGTAACATACTGCAACATCTTCTTCATTCTCTTTTGATTTCAGTTTGGATATTCAAAAATTAATTTAGTATTATTTTCATTAGATGAAGCTACGACAAGAAAGATGACCAGAAAAAAATTTCTACTCACGTCTTGTTCTTTTTCATAAGCCAAATATTTTTATCATAATACAGAGTTCATAGAAAATCATGGAGAAGAATTCTGTTCAAGCCTTAAATTTGTTCAGCAATAGTGGCCTCTTACTTGGAACTTCGGTGATTATCTATTTTATATTGATCTCTACACAGAGAAATGAAGTTGGCTAAAGACGTCTTTGGCAGAATCGGATCCATTTGAATAACTAGACACGATACCAACCAACCCACCAGCTCATAGAAAATGCATTACGAATCAATGCTCAACTATTTTTTCACTCGTGTGGCTAAATTTAATGTAACTACTGTTTTTTAATGTTCTTTCATGTAGATAGAACCAGAAATCCATTATTCATTCTAAACGACAAATAAAACTACCGTCATGGTAACCGAGGTTTCATGATCTGGATAGATATCATACTGAATGTCCATAAGCTCCTCCAAGTCATTGAAAGGTATACGGAGAAAATTTCTTCCCTCTTCTGATCAATGCCAAAATCGTGGGAGTGGATCCTTTGGTGGTGCCATCTATCGAAAGTTTTGAAGAACTAAGTCGTACTTTCACATTCGTTGTGCTCTGATTAAAGCGAAAGACGCACCCTACTGACTAAAATCCGCATAGCCAAGGCATAGTGAGCTTGGCTTGTCCAACTGTCTTAAGTAACAACAACAACATCATTCTATTTTATAATCTCATCTTTCGACTTTTAAATTTTTTGAACGATAAGGCTCACAATGGTAAAACTTTTGAATATTTATTTTCTCTGTATTATATCAACATATTTGTACACCAAATTTGAGCAATATATTCTCATTAGATCTAAAGATTAGCAGTCAGTTCAAAGAATGATTTTAAATTTAAAGAATTTTTAAATTATGTTAAACTAAAAAATAAATGTCTAATGAAATGAAAAATTTAAAAACAATTTCTAGTTCTAGATTTATTGTCAGTCTAGATTTTGAGTATAACCAAAGATGTGTTCACTCTATTCTTCACCTTCATCCGCTAAATTACAAACGTAATGTAAAATCTTTTTAACAACTCAAAAAATTTTCAAAACATACTTAAAAAAGAGATTTTAAAAGAATATTTCAATTACATTGTTTTTAAATGCTTTTCCATCTCTCTACTTTTTTCATAATTTCATGCTTCTGAAATTATATTTTACATTTTACCAAAACTCTCTATTAAAATTTCTGAAGACCAGCTCCAAAGTTATTTTCCTTGTAAGAAATGATCACTTATGAAAGATAAAATTATAATGGCAAATTTTTTTAAAGAAAATACAAATAGAACAATTAAGTTTTTGTGTATTGAAATATATAATTTTATTTGATTTTATATTTAATATTATAAATTTAAAAAGATAGTCGAAAAATATAAATGAAAAATATATTGTAAGAGTCAAAGTGATTTACATTTTTTCATATAAGAATTTTGATAAACGAACACTATATGTTTTACAAAGTAATATACCGTTTTTTTTTTTTAAAATATTAAATTTATTTTGAATTCAAATCCATTTTTAAATTAACATTTATCTCTTAAATATAGTAACAGTAATTTCTTAAAGATAAATATTTTCATGTCTTTTCTTAGAAATATTAGTCTGTTGAGATAAATTATTAAATTAAAATAACATGAAATGAGAATTCGAGCTTAATTTGGTTTTCAAAATTTAATATTTAAATATTTTGCTTGTTTAAAAAAATTATGTTTTTCACCTTTCCTTTTAAAAAGAAAATTGCTCTGAATAGTTTTATACACAACAAAATAAATTTTTTTTTACTTATATCTAAGAATAAGTTTATTTTCATTGGAAATACATAGATAATCAGTTTTATATTCTAAAATTATATGATTGTTAATGATTTAATTTTGTATTATTCTAATGTATAACAAAATATTGAGCTTATAACTAAACTTTAATTAACTGGGGATATTGCTTAATAGAAAATTATAAATGTATATTTTTAAATTAAAAAAATTCCCTTACATATAAATTTATGCTATTTAAAATAAAATAAAAATATAAATATACGAAATATTTTTCTAGTTTGTTGTAAATTACATTCCGTTGCTGGTAGATGCAGCCTTTATTTTTTGCAAATCATGTGACTTAAATAGTAAATAAACTTTAAAAAAAAAAAAAAAAAAAAAAAAAAAAAAAAAAAAAAACCGCTTACATTTTCCTAAGAGTTTTTTTTACAATATAAGGATTCGCTGTCATTAAGATAAATTTGAAATTTTTATAAGTTTTAATAATATTATGTTAAAATTTTATGATTCAAAAGTATATTAAATTACAACTACATTACAAAAATTTATACTTTAATATTTAGATTTCATATAATTGGTTCTTAAATCCATTTATTAATCTAGTGCTAAATTAATTGCTCGCGCCTCGTAGTTCTGTTCATTTGTCGGGAAAATTATAAATACGTCATAGTACATAGAAAATTGCATGTATTTTCATTATTTTTTTCACTTGGAAAAGCTTGTATTTTTCTAAAAATGAATTATTTCAATATTACACAATTATTTAACTGAATGTCTATTATTTTGCAGTAATTATCATGCTCAAACGATAGATAGATAAATTACAGGAGACCCCCTGACAGTGCTTTAAATTTAATGGGTTTGGAATACACCCCCATCATCAAGCACCTCGTAATTTTGAATCACGGTTAGGTGATGAAGTCACATCCGACTCTCCACATTCACACCACACCAGTGGAAGGACTTTGGACGTCAAATATTAACGTGGATATATCCCCAACTGATGAAGCTCCATAAACCCAGTGAGGAAAAGAATCTGGTCACCCACCAAAAGTGTTCAAAAGCTAATTGTACGATTAAATAGAAATGATTTATATTCTCTATTTACATGATAATTTAATCTCATCATTAAACACTACGATAAAAATTGATGTTTATAAATATTTTGTTTTCCCATTCAACTATTCATGGTTCAAATCCCAAGAGAAATACGTTAAGTGCTAATTGTTATTTTCTAACATAGTAAACCCTCATTAATCTGAACCCCATTAAAACGGATTTCATTTTATCCAGCCAGATATTTACGTGTATGTACATGCATATATATGTATGTACGTACTGCATAAATAAAATAGGAATATTGGCTTAGGTTGCAAGTTATTTTGTTTAATCTGTACTTTCATTAATTCGGATCATTTAGATCTGAATTAATGACTGTTTGTCCGGATTAATAAGGTTCTACTGCATTACTATTTGTTTAATTAGGGTTATTACCCACCATAATTCATTGCGACAAACTATTCTAAGATAAATACCTTAAAGTATTACTAATACAGATTAAAATATACATTTAATAGATACTAATATATATTAATGGTTAAAAATATCAACGATTAATATCTGTATGCACAACATTCTTTTGAACTTTTAGAAAGATATACAAAAAAACTTTTTTAAAATTAATTAATTCCAGTCTATAGTGTGAACCAGACTTAATATATTATAACATTAGAACATAAGTTTCAATTATGATACACTATTTCTAATATATTGTATTATAATACTAAAATAACCCTCTTTGTTACTGACAAGCAGTTAAGGCAATTAAGATATTAAAGATAACAAATTAATTTTCTCAAGTTGTGTTGAATACAATACAATGTTACAAAATTCATTGAATGAAAAGAGAAAAATATCAGATATAAAGCCAACATATTATAGAAAAAAATTATCATTTCATTCAAAACGCTGAAAATTAATTATCGCTTGCTTTAAATTTCTATAAGAAAAACAGAGACAAAATATATAATTCAAGTTTCACAACTTTTTATTTTTACTTGAAGCGGCTTATCTTTTATCGTGTAATTAACCGGAAAAATTAAAATTAATTAATGCATTCATGTGCAATCATTTTTGGAGAACTCATGCGTAACTACAATTGCAAAGTTTCTGGAGGGAAACATCAAAAAATTAATAGAAAAATCTTGCAAAACTAGTTTATTCTATTTTAGCTTATAGTAGTCATTTTTCAAACCACATTGACATATCAAGGTTTAAGATTATCATTTTGAGATATATTTTATCTCGAACAATGGAAGTGACCCAATCATGACTCCAAGGAGGTTGGCTATATTTGGCGAGAATTTCAATACTTAGGAACGCCATCGCTCCTCTTCTATAGAATTTTAGTATTTTTTGTGTATAGTTAGTTTGATGTATATATTACTTAACAAAGAAAAAAATAATTTTGGTCTTAGATTTACATTCATATTTTGATTTATGAAAGGAAATGAAAAATAAATTACAAATGTGCATAAAAAATCGTGTCAGTTTTTTTCTTAGTTTATTAAGTTCAAATAAAATGAATAATAGAGTTGTGTTTTAAATTAGATTATAAAAATATTGAAAAAATATTTTGGAGGGAAGTTTTTGTAAAAAAGTGAGCATTTTTCTCAGACCTAAATTGAAATTGTCATGCCAGATTGAATTATAATACTGCGACATATATATAAAAAACAAGATAATTTTATTAAAAAATTTTATATTTAAAATAAAGCTTATAAAATTTATTTTAAAAGAGTTTTAAATTTTTTTTGAAGAATTTATTTTCACGCACATTACCTACCAAAAACATATTTTAATCATTTTTTATCAAGTCAGAAACCCGAAAAGCATTTAAAAAAGCCTAAACAATGGTTGAAAAAATTTAAAATTAGTAATTAAAGTTTCTAGTAGATTACTGATATATCTTAAGTATTTAAGAATTTTTAAACATAATTATAAATTATTTACAAAAAAATTATAATTCTATTTGTTAAATGATATTATTATTTTAAACTAAATGCCTTAAAAATACATTGACCTAGTATAAAGTGCTGGGTTAGAGTTTAAATTTTCCAATATTGCAATTGAAACTTTAAACATATTGATGAGTTCAAATTTGAAATCTCTGTAGATATTTTTACAATATCAATTTAGAATACAATTCTGTGAGGACATCGATTGGATTCTGTATTCTTCAATATTTAGATCAGAAACATGGAAATATTCTTAGTATGAATGGGCAGGATTAAGTGTGCAAAGCTATATTCTGTATTTTCTATAATCATATACCATAGTTAGCATAAACGAATGAAACTTCGGCAACACACATAAGAAGGGGATATGAACATAGAAACTTTTAATAAGGTATTTAACCACATTGATTTTTCTAAAATAACTTTTTATTTCATTAATAGAGAGTCATATTTACATGATATTAATACCAAAATGTCAACTTCTTATGTTCTTAAAAAATTCCTTGTTTATTTATTCTTATAAATTTTAACAAGGCTTAACGTTTTTACTCTGGAAAAACTTCTTTTGCATTTTGAATATAGAATAGTGTCATATAAGTGTCTAAGATGAATAAAGACTGCAGAGTGATTTAAATGAACTGCCAGAGATTTTAAGAAAGGTAATGCAAGCTTAAAGCAATATGAATTGATCAGTTTTCTATATAATTATGTATTGTTTCAAACTAAATAATTTTTTCTGTTAAAAAATACTGGTTTAACGAATTTATAATTTTAAATTTTTCGCTGCTAATAGCTTTGTTTGGACATTTTGGCTGTGTAGATTGGACAATAACTTTAATTTTCAATGCCAATATTGTTTGCCTTAACTGTTTCCTGTCATCTCACTTATAATGACAAAACTTTTCAAAATATTTAGGTTTTTATTTTTAATTAATTAATATGATATAACTTAAAAAACAATCAATAATTTTGGCTTTTGAAATTGAGATCTGTAATTTACTTTTCCATAAAAAGCTGCTCCATTTCTTGGCGCTGCATTTCCAATTTTGGACCTTGCGCCATAAGACCCAACAAACCAACCAATCACGCTGCTCCATTTCTTAGTAAATTGATAAATATTTCTCATGATAAAATAAATTTTAATTTATTTTTTAAACTTTATTCCTAGAAATTCAGTTTTGACAAATTTTATAAATACCTAAGTGTTTAATAGGCAAAGAAATATTATTCTAATAAAACATTTTTCTTAATTCCTTTAAAAATGTTTAAATTTTGAAATTTAGGTGAAATTGACACACCGTTTACTTATAGTTTACCAGATTACGTACAATGTTACGTACATTATATACGTACATTATACACGTACATTATATTCGAATGTTTTTATAATGTGCATGTTATGTACATTATAAAAACATTCGAATATTCACAGCATGTTTCACGTAGAAGATTTTTCATGAACAAAGGACCAGTATTACCTGTTTCAAAAAAAGACACCTGGAAAATATTCAAGCAAACACATATATAAATTCACTCACTTAGTTAGGTACAGGAAAATTTGTTGGCGTAAAATGTAAAACACCGATGGATGTGTGTAAGGAAAATAAAAACATTAGTATATATTTTATTAATATAAGAATATTGATGAATAATTAAAAAGGTTGATTCATAAAACTACTGAGAATTGAAACATCTTATTCATAAAATCCCGACAAGCTAATGACCAAGCTTCAAATTGAATAATCAACCTTTAGTATTCTGTTATTAAGTTCGATTCCTTTTACACATATGCAGGTTTATTGTGTAATGCCTTTTACTTTAAAATCAGAAGTTGCGATTGTACTCGCATGCAGAATGTAACTATAGAAAAATTAATAAGTAATGCAAATAAATATATAGGTAAAAAATGAAGAAATGTAAAAAAAAAAGTTAAAATAAATTTCATATCAATGAAATTCATTCTGCTTATGTATAAAATAATATAAATAATTTTTTAAATATAAAATTTGCTTTGTAATAATAAATGAATAAAATATTCAATACCGTTGAAATAGTAAAAGTAAAGAAATCAGATAATATTATATAGCATAACATATAACTAGAGAATAGAAGTAGAAGAGAAATATCTTTATTGAATTCGGAGGAAAGAAATAATTCAAAAAAATTTTCTATATCAAATGATATTCCAATATTCTTGAAATTTCTCTTCTTCAATTTTTTTTAAAAAAGGACAAATTTTTGAACTGGTTTTATAAAATGAAATCCTAAAAAAAAAAAAATAAATAAAAAATAAATAAATAAATAAAATCTGAAACCAGACATTCTAACGAAACAATCAATAATATTGAAACAAGATTTATATCAGTATCATGTAAAATAAGTAATATAAAGTCTTATGCGTAAGACAAATAAGGAAAAGAATAAGCTATTTTCACTAAAAAAAAAATATAGTCGTATAACATGTCGGTTTTGATTAAAAATTTCATTTTGCAAATTCTTTTCTTTAACAAATTTAACAAGATTATGAAAACAACATTATTTATTGATTCCTTAAAATATAAAAAAAACAAAATGCTTTTTTACATCTTTTTTCTTACAAAAATATTCTAAATTTTTAAGAACTCATATTGTGTTTGCTTTGAAGCAAAATAATACACGATGTATTAAAATTGACAGAATTACAATCTCAAAATTTATAAGTAATTGAATGTATAATGAATCAATCTTTCGATTTAATAAGACTATAAATATAAAAATTATTTGAATTTATACAGGAAATCTTTTCATGTAAATTTCATGCAAATATTTTTTATGAATATACATTTAAATAAAAACATAAACTAAAGTCATAATATGTTTTTTTTTAAATAAAATCAAAAATTTATAATTTTCATCTTCAGTGATCTGTTATTACAATAACAATCAAATGATTAAATTGTTAGTCATTCAATTTAGTAATTAAATCAAAAATCTTTATTTTTCAGTATATTAATTAATAAACTCATTAAAAACGTTCCCTAAAAATAATTATAAATCTATTTTTTAAGCCATAGTTATTACATCTTTATATCAATAAGAGAATTCGTGTCTTATTTAAAATTATTTGAGCAAGATATGTATCCTTAATTTGAATATGTTATTATCACCACACACACACACACACTTCGTGAAAATAACAAGACAAAAACTAATAATTGAATAATTCTATATAATAATATGATGAAAGCAACATCATTAGTACAAATTATTAAAAATTAATTTCATAAGAGAAATGATTCCAAAAAATATTATGAATTTTATTTTCGCATTTAAATTATAGCATATTATTATTTGGGAAAAAAATTAACAAACAAATTTTTTGAATACTTGGTTAAATTGGATATACTATTACAATTAGTTTAGCTGTGTTACATTATTTTAATAATAAATCATAAATATGTTAGATCACCATAATCTATTTCTGATTAAGTTATTTTTTATTGTTATAATAATATATATAACAAGGAAAAAAATTAGTAGTTATTCAATTATAAATGTCTTTAATAACGTTTTTATCATTTAATAAATATTATAATCATATAATAAGATAATAATAAAAAATTAGTATTCATTTAAACTTAAAGAATTAAACTTCCATAACAAATGCATCCCAATATTTTTTTTATTTTTTTTTAAATGTTGTAACTTATTTTTATTTTGTTATAAAAATAATCAGGTAATATTAATAATTTTAATTTAGTTGAGTTTTTATCAAAGAAATAGCGAATGATATAACAATCAAAATGCATAAATTTTTTGTAAAGTTCTTCTTAAAAAAATTTCTAAAATTTTTAAATTGTAGCTGCACTGTTTATACTTTAGAAAAAAAAGATGTTTTAATTTAATAACTTATTTCAGTAATGTGAAAAAAGCTGCTATCACAATTTTTATTAAATAATTCAAAAAAATATGATTTCATTTATAATTTGTTAAATTTCAGCAAATTTTATCTGTCTATAAGAATATACAAAACAATAAAGCTAGTCTTAAATTTGCAACCTTATTAAATAACTTTATTGCATTATCAGAGCTTAAAATGAATGTATTTAATCGCTTAAGTATGAAGTAGTAATTAAGTGACTAATTAAAAGAAACTTAATAGTTTAAATGGATTTTGCAGATTAGTTTTCTGCGCTTCAAGAACCGATAAATTTAATGCTCAAGCTAAAGAGAGAATTACTTAGTTCAAGTGAAAATATACTGATAATACCATAAAACTCAAGATAACACATTGTAAACAAAATAAAAGAGATATATAATATATCATCGGGTTGATAAAAAAGAATTTCATATTTACTTATCATCATAGTATTTACTTTTACTTTAATGAAGATTAATTATTGCTAAAGTTATATTTGTTTCAACTATTTTGATTAATTTATCTCATGCTTGAGTTAAATGTTTATAGCATTTGGAAATTTATTCAAAACTCATAAAGAAAATTATTTAATTCCAAAGTGTTATTATGCTAATAAGTTAATTATTATTTAATTTAGAAATTTCATGTGTGAAAATTATTGTTGAATATTTTCCCTATTGTCTCTCATTTTAATATAACACTGTGATGTCTAAATGTACTGTTTCATATCTCAACTGCTGAATTAAAATTTTTAAGTAACACAAAGTTTTCTGAATTAAAATTAAAAAAATATATGCTTTAAATTAAGGAAATTAAAGTGCTTTCATCTAGAATAATTTTATTCCATATTTTAGCACCTTTTAAAATAAAAATTTCAAATAGTTTGGAATAAACAGTTTGAAATTATTTTATTCAATTTACTGTAAATATCTTAATACTATAATTAGATGTTGTTGTGCGTGTTTAACAGCATTAGAAGTTCGTGTAAATATTAACTAACATGCTGCTAAACATGCTTTTTTATATTCAACTGATCATAAGTAGGAATTAAAACTGTATACAAATCAACTTGATTAACTCAGTTTTGAGTGTAATATATGTAATCAGAAAAGAGAACTATTATAAATGCCATGGCATGGCATTACAGTAAAAATGTATGAACTGGCATTATTAATCACTGTCAATGCCTGCCTCTCTTCTTTCGTTTTTGGAGCTATTTTCAAAATATAAGGCAGTGAATAAGGGTATTTGGATGGTCCTTCCAGTACACCCACCAATGATATCGGAGTAGGAATCCTGGTGGCTCCTTGATTCAGGATAGCAACAGACGAGATCAAACTGCTGTAACCCATTTCAACAGTGGTCACTTGTCATCAATAACTTTTGTTGCAGGCATTAAGCAATTCGAAATCTACTATATATATATATATATATATATATATATATATATATATATATATATATATATATATATATATATATATATATATATATTACAATATTTTGTTTTGTATCGATCTTTTTAAATTTCTGGAAAAGATGGAATGTTCAATAACTCATCAATAATGTTCGATGAACAAGAAATAGCTGCAATAATCCATCAATACAACATATATTCATGGAATGATAATTGAATGGGGTATTTTCTTATCATAATCTAGATTTTCTCCTGTATCATTATTGAAGAACATACCTGGAGTAAAAGAAAATTTTCATAAAATTTTCAAAGAAAAAAAAATTGCAGAGGATAGTTATCTTTTTATTTAACTAGCTATATACCCCATTAGAATTACAATGTGTTGAAACCACATAGAAGATAACGTTAGCATCTGATGGTCGTAATAAGGTATTTGTGCACTCCTTGAATTGTTTTTTGGAATGATTTTTCGATCTGCGGTATTTATGTGTCACAGGAGAAGAAATTCGAGAAATTCGGAGAACAATTTTCCAAAGATGTGCAACAGAAAAGAAAATACCGGAACATGCTTTTCAAGGTTACATCATGACTCAGCATTAAGACTGTGATCTTCAGAGCTAAAGCCTCTGTTGAGTAATGGGAGCCAGATACTGAGCTTCTGCGTTTACGCCCATCGGAGTAGGTACTTGGGACTTTTCTGGATTCTTTCATTGTAACATGAGAGTATGGTATACTATCTATGAAAAGTTCATCAAGAAGGCAATTTATGTGATGGATGACCTTAGATCATAATGGTTGGTGTTATAAAATAGAACCTTAGGTGATCACACTGCCATCACATTTGGTGCCAAAACCCTATACTTCAATACCTAAATGGTGGCAGAGATGCTGTATAATCCAAGATGCTAAGTTCCAAGTTAGGTGATTTTTTTGGCTGATTTTCTTATGTGTATCTGGAAATCTGGTTTTCTTACGTCATAGATATAGAGTCCTATCAGAATAATGCTGAAAATTCTATTTTGGCAAGACTAGTATTTACGTCATCATGCATGTCACACAATATGTCTTTTTGGCAAAATTTCTTAATCGCCAAACAAACTCAGAATTTGACATCTTAGATTATATGGCATCTGTGGCTAAATAGTCACTGTAACATGATCACGCACTTCGGAAAAGTCCAAATAAAATGAAAGAAATAATTGTTGAATTTCTGTTTCCACACTTCTGTCAACAAGAATGAATAGAGATTTCCAGCTTTTTCTTCTTTGTGACAGTTGAATAATTTCTTTTGTTCTTGAAAAATCTCTGTGAATCAAAGTATTGGAAAAATTTTAGCTGATTTTTAGGCCTGTGTCTGTTAGAATGTTTACTGCATAAAATCAAATCATCTTTCTCCTATTATTCAATTGTTGCTGGTGCCAATGTTGGACATCCCAATTCTAAGAGCATGATGCTGAAACAAATCAAATATGATTAAATTAAATCGCAATCAAATAAATAGGTTTTAAAGATTCTATACGGAAATCCATTAAAATATTTAAATAAACGTACTTTCTACATTACTTATTTAATATTATCATTATTTTTATTTTTCTATTATATATATATCGAATTTTCAGAACTAGAAGCACATTGGATACCTCTCCTGCCTTTGATTCAACAAATTATAGGTTTGAATCTCAGCTTGGGCATGGATATTGGTAGTGGTTCGAAATCCATTTTAAAACGTAGGTTAAGATCTAATTAACCATCGTGTGCAAAAGATGACCATTGAAAGATAAATGTGAACACACTATACTAAATTCAAAATCATTCTATAAATTACATTGAAATAATATGTTGATGGAAATATATCAAATCTGCTATTTTTAAAATAATGAAATGGGAATTTTTATTACCTACTATGTTGGATTTCAGTGAGAAATTCTTACTGAAATACTAATAGCGAATATTTACATATATTTTTACAATATTTCTCAAAATTTAGTTTTGAAATAAAACATTTTTTACGTTTTTTTCACATGAATATGACAATATTTCTTAAGGAATCGGTATAGATATTACAATAAATGTAGATATTTTATATATTAATAGAAAATAGATTTTTTTTAAACTTCTACACATTAATAAAACTATATTTTGTTTTAATATTTTTTATATATTTTCCTATAACTCTGTGCACATAGTAAAGGTGGAATACCTTTACTATTTTGAGTTCCGTATATGATTTCAACAATAAGTATTTTTAAGATTATATTACTTATACTTTTTCTAGCATCCTCTAAGAAATTTTGAAAGCTTGATAATATATAGAGGAATATTTATAATATCCCGTTAACCAGAAATGTTAGTAAAGATTTCATTAAACTGATTTTAAGCAATTACATATTAGAATAATATGAAACGATTTGGCATCAACATTACGTTAAAAAGCTTATTTTTTTAAAAAAAATATTGTAATTGATATTTAAGAATGTGTGATTAAAAATATTTGTTGCACGGCTTAATTTCAAAAACAAGAAAACGATAAGGTATTTTACATTCCTTATTTTAGAAACAATTTTATTTCTCGCCATTAATTTTGCGAAAAAAGTGTGGATTTCTTCAATTGAGCTTTGTTCAAAATGATGAGGCTCTTGGGTACTCGATTGACGACTTTGATTGGTCGAAATAGACAGCTGGAAATGTATTGCAATAAGCAAACAAAAACCCTTTATGCGAACTAATCTATGTTCTATTATTACATACAGAACAAAGAAAAAAGAATTCAAACACTGCTGAACTAATAATTTGGAAGTGTTGAGTCATTTTTTTCAAGCGTGGTAACATAACCAACGCCAAATAAGGTATTGTTTGTAATAGGAAATTTCTCAAGAATGTTGCATGTTTCAATTTCAGATGAAAAGCGTTAGAAGCGTATTATTTAAGTAAATAAAAATCTAGGTCATTCCTGTTCCCTTATATAAATTAGTATTTGTTATAAATATTCTAAGCACATAGCAATTCCAAGTAATCCGTCTACGCGATTACTGCCTTCCAATGAAAAACAAACAATTATATCATTCACAAAACATGATTCATTAAAAACATTGAAAATGTCAACGAAAAATGTAACGTTTGGATTACGAAGTTATATTCCATGCTTGGAATTTTTTATTTTCAATGAAATTTTGGCATAATGTATTGTGATAGGTTTCTTTATTTGTTTTGGGAAACTTCATAATAATGTTTGTTTTTGATGAAATTACAGAGTAAATGCACTGAATATCTGAATATAAACATGTTCACATCTAAATATTTAAACATGTATTGTTAATTAATCACTCTGAGTGTACATTAATATTTTTCAATTAATTAAATTGCATTAAAATATTTATAAAAATCAAGTTTTAATGTATGAAGTTCATATTACATCCACTTAAAGTTCACAATATAGAATTAAAAAATATATATTTTAAAAATTTATATACATAAAAGTAAGAACAAGTTTTACCATACGAAATAAATTTTCGATTTCTTTATGTATTATTATCAACTGTTTCTTTTGAAAAATGCTTATATGTATATTTTTTTAAAAAATATTTATGAAAGCTTATCGGTAAAAGGTAATGGCTACTGAATTCTTACAAAATTTTACGAAATATATAGCACAATGCCTAATATTGCTAAATTAATTAATTACATTTTCACTAACAGAAAAACACATCGACTAGCTCTAATCAAGAAAAATGAAACAATGGTTGTATGATGTAAAAATGCCATAATATAATAATACAGCCATGGTCTCATTTTTCTATGTTAAAAAATCTTTGTTTCAATAACAAAAAGGCAGAAGGTTCAATACTCAGCTAAAGATCCTTGCTTAACGTTATTAATTTTAAAGCTTTAATCGACAGAAACAGGCAATGGACAAAATTTTACACTAATCAAATATAATTGTAATAATATATGTTGGATTTATATTCGAAACAAGACTCATAGAGTCATAAATATGTTAGTGGTTAATATGCTATAAGTATTCATTATAGAATAAATGAGAACAAAATATACGTATAAATTTTCGAATGATTTACTCAGAGATATAACACAGCTGTAAAATTGTATTTTTCTAAGCTTGATTTTTAATTTTGATGCATGTTTTTAATCACATCAATAAAACATAGGGAATTTGGAGAATAAAATATTCATAAGATGTTGATAAGACAAGATAGGGGGATTTTATAAAATTTCGTTGAATTGATGAGATCTTCATTTTTGTTAGAACATTTTTTGGACTAGAAGGCTTCAATCCTGTACACATCGTTGAATTAAAAAATTCGATTGTAGAATTTCTGCTTTTTGTGCCTTTACATCTATTAATGTGCGTGCTAGAGAGTTTTCTTTTAATTTTACATAAATAATAATACGTGAGTATGATCCTGTGTCAACGAAGAAAACCTTCTCGAGAAAATAAACCAATTGCATGGAGTCAAAGGATCTATACTCTAGGGTGCCGTTCAGTTTTCTGCCATTTTTTAATTTTGATTCGTGCCATCGCATTTTCAGCACCATATTTTTTCTTCAAACATACAAAAATACATGCTTGGCGGAAAAAGTACCACTAATTTTAGCCAAGGTACTTCCTAAAATCTATTTTTCTCCAAGAATATCGCTATTATCTGCATTTCACTTGGGGAGGAAGATGCTTGGCAGTTTTCAGAGTTTCTTTATTGCAACTCGTAAGTACAGCTTGATATGCATTAAAAATGATACAGCGAGTATATAAGCCACAGTTGGTTAAAATATTTATATATATAGAAACACATTTTAAATGCTAAGTTATTCTCTTCTTGAAAAATCAAAAATTCTATCTACTTTAGTTAGTCGTTATCATATTTATTCTTTCTATTTTTTAATAAAATTCAGTGAGTTATATACTGACTAAATTGATAATATTATTCGATGATAGCTGTACGAAATCATTTCTCATTAAATCTTGAAAAGACACACTGAACATCCATGAAAATATTTCCTCAAAAGAAATATTTTATAAATTATAGAAAATAATTTTTTGTTTGATACCCATTGGGAGAAATTCGATGATTTTCAAAATTTTTACTTACTGAACTTGTTTTCCACGAATGAAGCTTTAACTATTATCCATTAAACCCTTCTTTTGTTCTGTAATATAATACTGTCAAATTTTTTTAAAAATAATCCTAAGCTATTAAATCTTTTGATCAGCCAAAAACAACTCTTGAAAATTTGTAAATGTAAAAATGCTTTTAAGTCTAAAGGATTTCCTGCCTTTCATAAATTTAAATGTATATATAACTACCGTTTATATAGAAAATAATTAGATATGTCTACCAAACTAATCCTATTAAATATTTACACAGTGTTCATAAGGATTTTAATAATAATTAATTTTTTTATTTACATAAAAGTTGTTTGTAGAGTATTATATATCATTCCTTTGTTGTAGTGAATTATGCTTTAATTTAAAAGATATAAAAATGCACAGATTGCATATAATGAAAATTTAATAATTTTTAATTTTTCATTAAATAAATGAGATTTTTATATAATTAATAACATCTTTTCCATTAACTATAATTCCTTCTATTTTATATTTCACTATATTTTATTTAGATTTAGTATCCTTAAAAGAGTGAATAATAAAAAAAAATAATTTTAAGGGAAAATATACCTCAGGTGTATAAATTGAATTTGAAAGTTAATATTTTAAAATTAAATTAAATCTTTGCAACCAAAAAAGTAAAAAATGTAGTTAGTGAACACTAGATTCTGTCTTTCAGTGATGATAATATGCTAGCAGATAGATCACTCGTACTTCCATGATTCAAAAGTTCATAAGTTCGATTCTCCAACTGTTGTTGATCAGAAACTCATAAATGAATAATCATGAGCAATTACCATGTGTTTGTAAGCTATGATAAGAAGTTTCCAAAATTTGTAACCAACTGGCAGGCTAATCGGAATTATATCAGATGGTTAATAAACTTAGTGTGAACAATGTTCATAGTTCGGTTTTTTGACCAAGTTCTAGTTACAATATTTTTGCTTTTTCAAACCTTCTTAATGATTCTAATTGAAGATAATAGAACATTATTTGTGGAAAATCGCAGGCTCAGTAAACTTGGCATTCTTTTCATAAATAAATGATATACATTATCTAACCCATTAGATTTCCATGTAAGACCTAAGACTTTAATTACCATGGTAGAAGGACTTTGGTTACTTTTCTCTAATACTGAGGACAGAAATTAATACTTGAACTTTGGTAGCATGAATTAACCGGATATATGCTAAAGAAAAAAAATAATTTCTACAATAAAAGAATTATTTAATTTTCATATCATGAAAATTTATGTATATATATAAATATTTTATTTACACCTGAAGACTGATATTCAAGACATTATTATCTTTCTAAATACTGAAATCTAGTTTAAGAAAAAGTTAAGGAAAATAAGAAACTTGTTAAGTTCATAATTAAGAAATTGCTCTCCTTATTGTATTTCTTATTAATATTTCTTATCATCTGGAAGTTAATATTGCAAATTTAATTTGCACAGAAATAATTGGTATTCATAAGCAAAATATTTGGTTTTTTGCTCTAGAACTGGCAATAAAATGTAATGTTTCATTTCATGTACTGATAAAATCAGTGCTTTAAGGAAAGAAATTAATTTTTCTTTTTAAGTTATTATAAGCATTGAATTTATAATACTGAAGATATATAAAAATACGATATGTAAACATGGTCTTATATTCTTGAGATTCAGAAATGAACACTTGATTTCCCACGAAATACTGCGAGAAATATTTGAGTACTTCAGAAAATTAAGTTTGTTATATTATTCTGAAAAAAGTTTAGCTTGACTTGAAATTTTGAAGAAATCCAATACCTAAACAAAGGCAGTAATTTCCATTACTCAAGGCATTAAAAATGTTTTCTGTTGTGTTAATTAACATAAGATTATGTGCAACCTGGCAATCTAGGTGGTAAGAAAGGGAATATTTACCTTTCCAAGTGTTAATAAAACTAAGTATTTGTTTTTTCAGAAAAAAAATACATTGTATGAATTAATATTCTGAAATATATATTTTTGATTTAAAATTCCACAAAAATTTAAGAAATATTAAACATTATTAAAAATATTAAACACTTTTAAATTTAAGACATTGTAGTTTTGATATTTATATGTAAATAAGATCTAAAATTTTGCTGGGGATATTTAAATTTGATCTGTGAAACCTTTAAAGGGGAAGTAGTTGAAAATTTGCTCAACTACTGATGGAAATAATATTTCAAAAATTAAAACTTTAGGAAATGCTTATCTAAACTTCGAGGAAATAAAAACGAGTGCTAAATTAAGCAATGTTTCATATAATATTCGGTAAAGAGGTTGTACTTGAATTGGAAATCTGAAACAAAACTCAATATTCTAAAGAGAAAAATTTATTTTTGATACATGCGAAATATTAAATTTCTTTTATTATAGCAATATTAATACGAGATATTTAAATTTGATCAACAGTATTGATATTCAACAGGAAATAAAAAAATATCAAATAATATTCATAGCTCTTTAATAATACTTACACATATAAAAATTTGTAAAAGTTTTAATTTTGTATAACTATAAAATTTTGCGATATTTGAATTTTTTACACATTTTTAATTGTAAAGTGTGCTTTTTAGCATTTCAAATTAAATTATAAATTATGTGTTTTTAGTATTTTTTAAACAAACAAAAAATTCAATTATTTTAAAATACGAATAAATACTCGCATATTAAATGCCGACCGAAAGTGGAGGACTTACTACGAAGGAATAAGTCCCAAGTACGAATCCTGGTTCAGCGTACATGTTCCTTTCTCTCTGTGTTTCGCTTTCGAGGTGAGCATAGCATACTCATGGGTACCGTATTGTATAAATTGCCGTCACCTTCTTTTCTTGAGAGGAAAATTATGTGTTATTGAAATATGAAATTATTGTAAATGAGAAGTGAAATTAAAATTAAATGTTTTCATTTCTATATATAAGCTTTTATTATACTGACAAAGCAAAATTACTTAATCCTTCTTGATTTTCTTTTATTCGTTTTCTTCCCTTTTTTATTGTTTTTAAGGAAATTAACGAAAAATATATCTTCAAATTAAGCAGCATGAAAATAAGTTGTTCTCACATTAATTAATTAGTAATTATTTTATAAATTAATTAGAATTATTAATTACATTAATAAATTATTATTATTAGCAAATTAATATTTGCTGTATAATTAAAATGTGTCAGGTTAACAGAAACTAGGCACTTTACATTTAATGTTTTATAAAATGCGAGGGTAATATAAAAAGGGCGAAATCAATGAATCAACTTCATGAAAATCAATATCAGCACTTATTTGTCTCAGCATCAATCATGTTATCTGAAGCACATGTTTGATCGACTTTAATGTGTTTAACTTCGTCTGCGGTTAATCGAAATCAAACTATGGATGTTCCCGGCTGCAAATCTCCACGGGCGATTAACTTCCATATTTATGAGCTTTGAATTCCACGTGAGCACGCATTTAATCGTTTTTAACTTTTATGTATAAATAAAGACATAAGAACAAACAAAAGAAAAAAAAATTCCAATTGCGGTTTTTATTGAACATTAAGCGAAATTTTATTCAAACTCCTAAATGAACATCGCATTGTTGTGTCTGTCACATTACCTAGACACTGTCAATGATAAATATCAGGGAAAAATCCTATCGATCAGAGTAAGGATCCATAAAGTGAATGAACCCATTGTTGATGACTGTAACTATCACCATTAGCGAGCAGTCCGCATTCAAAGGTAATACGTTGGGCAAACATTATTTTTATCGCATATCATTTTCCGAAGTAATACTGAAATAATACCACTTATCCGTGATCAGTATCACGCACCCTGCTGTAATAACATGCATTCTGTCCACAAAGTACAGACTAATACGGAATGAAGCAATACCGGGTATCGTAAGATAACAGTTATTGTTTGCCTCTTTCGAGGTTCCAGAATGAAGTTAATTACTAGGTTATTGTCAACAAAATGATTCGTTCCCGGACGATGGACTATTGTCCTGATGGAAGATAGACACCATTTGCTGACATTGAGGGGGATGATGCCATCTTCTTCTAACTCGAATGGACTACTTAAGGATTTTTAAGAATGAAAACAATTTATTTTCGATGTCATTAAATGCATTGTTTGGCTATTACTTGAGTTGTTTTATGATAGAACGAAGAATAATACTCAAGATGTCATGATTCTTATTTTCTCATTCTCTTTAATGTTCTTTGAATAAAGTGTAGTTTTCAAAACTTTTCATGAATCTTTACTTCTCAAAATTAATTTAGTAATTATTCATGATGACTGACTTTTGTACTTATGACTATTGTGTACATACACACACACACACACACACACACACACACACACACACACACACACACACACACACACACACACACACACACACATATATATATATATATATATATATATATATATATATATATATATATATATATATATATATATATATATATATTATAATTTTGAATGCAAAATAAAATAATGATCATATTTATATTTTTGTATCAATATGCTATTAACAGTTCAATGAGTTGTACACTTTAAGATGAAATATTTATACAGGAATTTTAATAATAAATAAAATTTTAAATAAAAGAATTTTTAGATTTTATAATACTCCAACTTTTTTTAAAATTTAATAAGCATAAAGTATCTGTAGTGTAAAAGATATTATAATGATGTAAAATATTAGTAATATATAAAAAAATCTTTTATAAACTTTTATAAGGAAATTCATACTTTAAACGTTTCTTTAAATTGCGTCTTGCAAAAGAGAATTTATTTTTGTTAAATATTTAACTTCCAAAAAGCAAAATGACATTGTGTTTGCTTAAAATCACATGAAATGAAAAGCTGGTTATTATTGGAGAAACATTTAACTATGGATTAAAATTTATTTTCTTCTATTGAATTTTCTCACTTTAAATCCTAATATTTATCGATAAAAATAAACATACTTATTTGTCTTGTAAATATTGAAAGCAGCTGGGAAATATTCTGAGTACATTTATCTGTATAAATTGATGAATATATTATAGCTCAAGAAAATGCTTTTGTTGAAAAGGGATATTTTTATTCTTTCCATTCAGAAATAACATGTTTGGTAATTTTAAATTCAATTCATTATTCATTTTTTAATGGGAATATTGTATTTTTTCCAATAAGCGTTTAATTTTTAAAATGTTAAAAAAAGATTGAAAATATTATTTTTTAAAAAATTGAAAGCAATAATGTCATTTATCTTAAATATACTACTTCATGCTTAAATTATTTAAGTTATTTCAAATAACTTAATTTGAATAAATAACTTTTTATAAAAAAAGTTTATTTTTTTAACTTCAGTAGTTGTATTTTTAGTGTAATAATGCATTAACATTTAGTATAATAGGAAGCAGTATATTCTATTTTTATACAGCAAAATAAGTAATAATGGAGAATTCTACTTTGAAAAAGCTTTCTTTATCCAGAACTTGTCATTGCTATGATGCTATTGCCAACCTAGCTGGCTATCTTGTGCCAGCTAGGTTGGCAATATGGGATGCGCTGCTCCACTTTTACAACTCAACCGTAATTTGGTGTGGAGTCCTACTTCCTCAGTACATGTCTGCTATAGGTACCCGTTTATAGGGTAGGCAACCATTCACAATCCATTCATAAAAAGAAATTATCAAGACAGGATAGGCATAGAGAGATTGAGAGTATATCCATACCCTTACCGGGATTCGAACCCAAAACCTCCCTATCCACAATCAGGCTTGTTGACCTCTTGTCCGGGTGGGTGGCTTGGCATTGACAGAATACAAAATAAACTGAATGATTGATATTCATATGCCTTGAAAAAAATAATATTGTCTCAATTTATTTGCTATTCAGTGTTAGATATTTGCATCTTTCGAAAACTCATTGAGTAGGACTGCATTCTTTGAGGTTTCACGCTCGATCCGTGCTAATTTTGCAAAACAAAAGATACATATTGTGTTGCTGCCAGCTATCATGATATATACTTTTTTATATTCAGATAACTGAAGATGGTTTATTACTGAGGAAATTTTCATTAATTGCTCTAATATTCCATTAACACCAAGACACATTTTTGGCTGCTCTGCCATTTTAAGATCGCTGGCTCAGCAAACAGAAATCTCAGAACTAACAACCGCTCAACATCGGAAATATTCTATACTCCGAAAACATCAAGGAGATAACCAGCTGTGTTCTGCACACTCATGGTCATCTATAGTTCTCTTCTTGGACACGACACCAACCATTCGAGTGAGGAGATTACTTTTTAGAGAACTTGTGATGGAGCTTAATTGTTTTTGTCTGATTAAAATTCAACGCGATTCAAAACGATGTAATCATTCCAGATGCTAATAATTTTTTCTCATGTACCTTAACCCATTCCGAATTCGTGTGTTATGTGTATCAATATTCAGGCACATTGAGATATATTATTCTTACTAATCTAAATAAACTCAGCCTGACATTGTTAGTATCAATTTTCTGTTAATTTATGCCATTATTTATCCAATTCATTGCCCACAGAATTATTTGTGAGATTTAATAAGTTTGCATCATTTTTTTAATTCTTACAAAATCTAGTGTGCAATGAATATTTTTAGGGAATCATTAGCTACAATTCTAGTGAAAATGACCATAAAATTTATCTGTGTGTGTGATTAAAGTAAACATAAATTTTAAACAGATTCCACACCTTATTGGAATCCTAAACAGCTATTCAAAACTTTTTCATGTTCAAACTGAATAAATAATTTTTTTCTTAATTAAATTTCTTGCGATTTCTTAGGATTAAAAAAAAAAGATATTTCTTCTACACTTGTTTTTAGTTTTCTTCAAAATTTCATACTTCAAACTGTTGTATTTCCAAAATGAAGACATTGTGGAAAAGTAGATTCATACCATTTCTAATTCATCAAATGAATATTTTTGATTGTAATGTGTCAATAAATGAACAAAAGTAACTGTCGAATGTTGTGAAATCCTAAATGAATCATCAATTCTTATTTGTTTTCTCAAATGAACTGATACCTGAAATTTTCACATTAATAAAACTTATAATAATAAAATACATTAGAACATTCTTTTAATCTTTTGATATTAAATATCGAACTTTAACTAAAACGGAAGAATAGTAATTGATCTTGCATGGAATTAATTTTAAAATTATGCAGAAATTGTATCAGATTCTAAAATTAGTTAATTTATTTTGTTGATTAAAAAAACTATAGTTAATTGGTTCACTAAATATCAGAAGAATGGAAGGAACGATTACAATTTTCACTTTCAAGTTATTTGATTATTATTACGTTATTATTAAAAGACAGAAAATGCGCTCAAAACTTATTCAAAATGGTTTTCTTTCAGAAAATTTAAAATTTTTCCAAAACTAATGTAGCTTTTGATAAGTTTCCTTCTCTAACACGTGTTGGGTATTGAATAATAATCCTTCAATTTATGTACACCGGGACATAATTTTTGGAAAGAAAGCAAATGGCTTCAATTTGCCTTGCATTTGCTTAAGCTGTCTTCGGAACGAACGCAGATGATGGATTAAACAGTTAACTACTAAAAAGTTTCCGCGGGAGACACTTGTTCTGGCGATGCAACCAATATTTGAACAAGCAAACGGGGAAACGTACGATTACGATTATTCCCTGCAGCCGATGTTGATTGAATATCGCTGGTGGAGTCAAAAAGTTGCGCAACTGAAAACCCGTCGCGTCGATAACAGCAGCAACTCCACATAATAACTACCTCCTACGATAACAGAAGACTTACTCATCACGTGACTCACCTCCTGCTGCCACCTGAGAGAAGACAAAAAGAAGAGTTGGTAATTGTTCGTGGAAGTATTTTTCTATCTAATGCCGCTACCGGCGAGCGGGAAAGTTCCTCGCTTTATTTTGATATAGGATTCTTGACATTCTTCCATCGCGTTTTCGGAATTTGTTCGGAGGTTTTGTTGTAATTACTTTTAAGGTAAAAAGATTTGTTACTTTGGGGGGAAGTTTTGGATAGTTGTTTCCGGCAACAGTGTAGTTAATTGTGTTATTGTCACCTACGATAATATCACAAGTTTCTCAGATTTTGTATGCTACTGAATCTTATCAACGCTAACACATGTTTAAGCAACATTGTTGCCATGAGTTTTTTACGCTAGGAAGGAAAGTATTTGCTCTAAATTGTTTGCCTTCTCTCTCTCTCTCTTTTTTTTTCTTTTTTTTGCCTAAAATGCACAGAAAATTTTTTAAAATGATTAAATAATCCCTAACGAATTTATAATGAATATTTTTTAAATGAATTTCACGTTTATTATTAATTTATTTTCCTTATAAATGACATCTGATCCAAAATTCTTGACTAAATAGTTTTAACTATTGGCAATGTTTTTATATTTTATTGCATTTCTGCGTAAAGAAGAGTATAGATTTTAGAATATTAAAATTCTGAATATAAAATTGTATATTCAGAATTTTATATCTCTGAATAATAAATTATGTTCTGTACATAGTCTTTGCTTTAATAACTTCTTTTCAAAAACAAAACCTGCGTCAAGACAACCCATGCGTGAGCTAAGGCCTAAAGTGCCCATATCAATTACCCTGACCGATAGAGCTGAGGTGTGGAGCATATGTTCAGTTAGGTAACCTGAAGCAAAACCCATAGATTTTAGTACTCAAGCTGCATGGTTCTCAGTTTTACCTGTTGAAGGGATGAAAGGCTAAGTTAACTTTGCCGAACTCGAGGAACGAACCTCAGATCTGTGCCTTGGGGAACTCGAAGCTTTCTCTCTAAGCCATACTACTTCTTTTTTGAATGCAGTAATTTTTGCAAAGAAATTTTTATTTTTACTAGGAAATTAACTAAAAAAGCAATTTAGAATATTAAATTTGAATCGTCTGAAAAGGAGTAAATAATATTAGAAAGAATAATAAAAATGAATCATGTACCATAGTATGCGAAATTCATTGCACTATATAAATCCTTTATAATCAATCATCTAGGATTTCTTTGCTACGTATGAAAAGCAGTTTAACATATTTCGTACTATTCGAAAATACTTTTATAATCATTTTGTCAATTAGAGAGCTTAAAATTACTTACAAATATTCACATCTTAAAGAAATATTTTAATCATTAGGAATGTGTGTTTTGTGTGAGCTGAATTATAAATTTACAAAATTTAAATCTTTGTTTAATAATTAATTTGAATAACATTATAATGCTAATAGAAAATTTCTCTCATCACTTATCATGCAGTTGCACAATTATTGTATAATAATGGCAAATGTTAGAATATTATACGTGTGAAAATTATTGCAAATATTAACAAAATACCATAATATAAATATTATAAATATCAATTCAAGCTTGAGACATTTATGAAGGAATTCGTTTTTAACCGAGGTAAAGCACTATTTAACAATTGTCATCATTATATACTGCTCCAATCTACAATGTTTTCACAGCTATATTTCCATTTTGTTATATTTTGATTTTGTTCTTATATATTAGTTAAACACATCATTCAGATAGTTTTTATTATATATATATATATATTAATCTTACTTAAATATAATTTTTATTAATCCAAAAAAATTAATTATTTACAAAATTGTACGTAAAATTCAGTGTTATATATATCCTATAGAAAGACAAAATAAAAAAAAAAAACTTTTCATTAAATGGAAAACAGTTTGATATTCCTATTTTATAGCGTTATCGATTGAAAGTTTCAATCAATTTCATTAAGGTTTCAGGTTAAAAATATATTCGACCATACACCGAAAAACGCAGCAAGTATTGCGCAATATTGGCATAACTCTACTCATTTGTTCTTTAAGGCGGAGTTTTCACAGTTTATCAGCTGCATTTGGCGAGATTTTCTCTCGAAATAATACAAATAAGCAAACAAAGGAATAATAAAAAAAAAACTCGAGGTATATTTTCAGTCTGTATATCCACTCGTGATTTAATGCTGGTCATAAAAACAGAACAGATGAGGTATCTTGGGCCAGACAGGTAATATCGTCCTTCCTTGCTTCTGACAACAATGATATTATTCGCTTGACGGTGAATCTTCACTGTGACCGTAATCTTCCAGTAGATGAGTCATGCGATCCGGTTATTGCAAGCTGATGTCATTGCTTTTATGCTTGGATGTCACCGTTTTCAAAGAAATAGTAATTTATGGAATTGGGGGAGAATGCCTTCCAAGGACAAATTACCGGTAATGAGTTTACCAGAAGGTTTCGGAAATGCTTAAGAACACTTATCGTAGAATTATCTGAATGTTATTTTAGTAATTCCTAAAAATTTTGTTCTTTATCTTGTCAGAATAGCTATAATTAGAGAATGTTTCCTTGGAATAACAGTATAAAAACGAATGGAAAAATTTAGAAAGCTGGAAGACCTTTGATGTACAAACGTCAACTTTGTGAATTATTATTTTTTATATTTTGTAAATATAAATTAATTTTAAAAAAGGTTTCTTTAGTTCCTATATACTTATAAAAATAAATTATATGATTTTGCGAATAATAATTAGCTTTATGTAAAGAATTTGCTTTTTACTATATGATAATACATATAATAGTCATAATAATAGAGATCAGTTATAAAAGAGTCTCAAATATATTTATTATGACAAAAGTGCAAAAAATTTTGTAAGCATTCGAATTACCGGTTTTAAATAAATATGTTAATATGGATTGCATATTATACATTTGAAATATTTTAAATTACATATTAAGCACCACAGATGGGAAAATGTATCGTAACCAGAAGGTAGCATAAAAGGTCAGTAAAGCAAAGACCAACATGTTGATATAGTTTATGATTCCGCAAATTGAGGGTTACGGTACGCTATCTATCACAGACCACAGCAAAGTATAACTGTCTATTTATATTTTCAATAAAAAGACTATGAGTATCATCTCTTTTTAAAATATTTAGATTTGTTTGGGGGAGCTTTATTATTCTAAGAAGTTAATAATCTTGGACTTATCAGAAATAAAAAAAATTGAGCTCAGGTGTCCTCAACTCTTGCTAAATTACTGAGAATAAGAGAAGCCTTATTAATCTAAAAAATTAACTATATTGGTCTCATTAGAGATCATTGAGATGAGATGATGTATTGTTGAATAGGGGATGCTCCTTTATGAAACTACTTGTGGATGAGTGAGCTTCAATATTTTAAAGACATACGTATTTTGGTCTTATCAGAGATCATTGAGCTGAGATTGTCTATTTTTGAGAAGAGGGTGTTCAAGTCCTTTACTAAACTACTTGTAGATGAGTGAGCTTTATTATTCAAAGATGGCAGGTATTTTGGTCTTATTAGAGATCTTTGAGCTGAGATTGTCTATTTTTGAGAAGAGGGTGTTCAAGTCCTTTACTAAACTACTTGTAGATGAGTGAGCTTTATTATTCAAAGATGGCAGGTATTTTGGTCTTATTAGAGATCTTTGAGCTGAGATTGTCTATTTTTGAGAAGAGGGTGTTCAAGTCCTTTACTAAACTACTTGTAGATGAGTGAGCTTTATTATTCAAAGATGGCAGGTATTTTGGTCTTATCAGAGATCATTGAGCTGAGATTGTCTATTTTTGAGAAGAGGGTGTTCAAGTCCTTTACTAAACTACTTGTAGATGAGTGAGCTTTATTATTCAAAGATGGCAGGTATTTTGGTCTTATTAGAGATCTTTGAGCTGGGATGGTCTATTTTTGAAGAAGGGATGCTTAACACCTTTACTAAACTCCTTATGTCTGAGTAAGCTTTTAGAATGTAGAAGATAAGTATTTTAGTCTAATCATAGATCATTGAACTGAGATTGTCTATTTTTGAGAAGAATGTGCTCAAGTCCTTTACTAAACTACGATTGGATGAGTGAGCATTAATATTCTAAGATGGCAAGTATTTTGGTCTTATCAGAGATCGTTGAGCTGAGATGATCTGTTTTTGAAAACGGTATGCTCAACACCTTTACTAAACTACTTGTGGTTAAAGAAACTTCATTATTCTAAGAAGGTACGTATATCTTGGTCTTACTAGAGATCATTGAATTGCGATAGTTATGTATCTAAACCAGTGTTTCTCAACCTTTTAGTATTCACGGCACAATTTTCAATCATAATTTTCATCGCCCCCTCCCCACCGCATACAATAAAATGTATACAATAATAATGTATTTTGAGTATTTTAGCGCTAAACCTATACAACAACCTTAATTTTAAACTTTACAAACTACCAAGAATACGGAAATTTATTGACATTTTGTAACACCGATCCTCAGTATTGAAAAAACAAGAATCCTATGCCTTTTTATTGCTCTTGCGTCCCGCCATGTCAAGCATTCTAACGGTTTCGCGAGAAGTTTTGATTTGTCTGGAATTTGTCTGGTCAGCTTAAAAGTTAAGTTAGCAGCATGCGCAGATGTGAACAAATGTTTTCTCATAGGAAAAAGGAGAAATTTTTATGACGCCAGTTTCAATTCCAGACAATTTAATTCCAGTCAATCTTTCTATCGCTATTGAATTTATTCTGAATGTGTATATTATATTATTTTTGAGTAATTTCAACTCACCGTATTAAATATTCCCGGCCGCAGACTTATGCAGAATCATGGATAAATTTTTAAACGGGCGAAAGCGAGCATTAGACGATAGACAAGCATCAACAAGTACACAGGCGAGCGTGGTTCTGAAAATAAAATCAAAAAAAAATTCTTATGAATACTTAAATTTTGGGTTCACTAGTACTGAAGTAAATCAAGAAGAAAGGCCCCTGCGTATCATTTGCTCAAAATGTTAGCATGAAACCTAATAAACTTAAACGATATTTGGAAACGCTTCATAGTGAGTACGTAAACAAACCCAGAAAATTTTTCGAATTAAAATTAAAATCATATGAAAAGCAAAATCCATTGTTTAAAAAAACTTTGTGAATGAAAAAGCTTTAATTTTCTCTTACAAAGTTTCATATAAAATAGCCAGATGTAAAAAGCCTCACACTATTGGTGAAGAGCTTATTTTGCCAGCCGCAATTGAGATTGTAGAAATTGTGTTTGGAGATAATTTTGCAAAACAATTGCAGTTTTCAAATGATACTGTTGCCCGTCGAACTGCTGATATAGCTGAAGATATAGAGTGTCAGCTTTTGTCGAAGTTGCGTGACAAATTGTTTTCAATACAACTCGATGAGGCAACAGATAGTAATAAAGATGATCATTTCATTGCCTATGTTAGATTTTGTGATGCTTTGCCAGTAGTAGAAAAATTACTTTTCTCCAAACCAATAGAACTCAAAGCAACATCACTCGCATTATTTTCTATCTTAAATGATTTTATGAACGAGGCAAATATAGAATGGAAAAATTGCATCGGAATATGCACCGATGGTGCTCTTTCTATGTCCGGAAGATTAAAAAGTATTCTAGCACTCGTGAAACCAAAATCACCACAGCGCGTCTGGACACACTACATGATCCACAGAAAAGCTTTGGCTTCCAAAGAAATGAGTCCTGTTTTCAATATTGTATTAGCTACGGTTGTAACCGTATTAAATTATATAAAAATGAGACCCCTGAAATCAAGAATCTTTTCAGCACTTTGTAAAGTCATAAGTGCAGTACATTCAGCATTACTATTTTATTGCGTGGCAAGCTGGTTAACACGAGTTAAATTTTTGCAACATGTTTATGAATTAAGAGAAAAAAATCGTCGTTTTCCTAGAAGAGGGAAACTGACCGGAAACTGAGAATTTTCGCGATAGTTTATGATGAAATTCAGCTACATGGTCGACATATTCGAGAAATTGAATAACTTGAATCTTCAATTTCAAGGAGCAAATACACATATATTGGATACAAGTGATAATTAAATAACTTGAATCTTCAATTGCAAGGAGCAAATACACATATATTGGATACAAGTGATAATTAAATAACATGAATCTTCAATTTCAAGGAGCAAATACACATATATTGGATACAAGTGATAATTAAATAACTTGAATCTTCAATTGCAAAGAGCAAATACACTTATATTGGATACAAGTGATAAAGTTAGTAGTAGCTTTTTGTAGGAAATTGGAATTCTGGAACAGAAATTTAAAGCAAGAAAACTTAACAATGTTTGCAAATTTGAATGATTGTATTAAAACTTACAATGCTGAAGAACAACAGTAAAAGTTGTTTTTGTAACCATTGAAAATTATTTAGCAATGCTTGCAAAGAATTTTAAAAAAGTACTTTCTTGCTGACGACAAACTGATATCAAGTTACAAGTGAGTAAGGGATCCATTTCAAAATACTCCTGAAGGACTCTCAATTGAAGAGGAAGAAACCTTCATAGACTTTACGGCAAGTGGGGAAACCAAAAGACAATTTAGTAATAAATCATGCTTTGAATTTTGGGCAGAAATGGATGATGAGTTTTCTGCACTAAAAACAAGGGCATTTCGCATTCTATTACCATTTTCAACATCTTACCTCTGTGAGATTGGATTTTCTGCGGTGACTTCATTGAAGACAAAATATAGATATCAGCTAAATATAGAAAAAGAACTGAGAATCTCTATTTCTAATATTAAGCCTTCCTTCGAAAAACTTTGCTCTGAAAGACTGGCAATTTTGCTCTGAAGGAAGTCAGTAATAATTATTAAATTAGTTTTTAATTTAGTATATATATATAAATTGTTTTAATTGAATAAGTTAATTATTAATTATGTCGAAATGTATTTTGTTTTGCATGTGTGTTCTTTCCTTTCAGTCACTTAATCAATTTTTTAAATAACATTTTCTCTTGGATATATTCGTGCCCTCAATTGGTGTGCTCGCGCCACTCAAGGGGGGTGCGCCCCACATGTTGAGAACCACTGATGTAAGCAATCTGTAGGATTGTGCGTGTAGAAAAATCTGTATTCGTTTCTTAATATGGCCTGATGTGAAGTGAAAGTAAAAATTCGGTTGTCAGTTTTCTCATTTGACCACAGTTCAATAAAAAGATCAGTTTTGTGACGCTGGAATTTACTCAAGCTAACCACATGATCTAAAATCACCTCACATAGTCATAGGATAAAACGTGTAGTTATTAATTAGGAAAAAATATTCTGATTTTATTAATTAGGAAAAAATATTCTGATTAAAAAGTGAAAACTTTCCCCATTAGTCGCGTGGAAAATTGCTGAGAAAAGTTCTTTCTCAGTCATTAATCTCGTCACAAATTTGCCGTCAAAAATTTTACTTCTATGTGCAGCTCAAAATATTTTCTTAGTCAAATTCCGTAACCACTTGTATTGTTTTCCACCAGTGCGATTGCAACATGTTGATAATATCAAAATACATATACAAATAAAGTATAATAATCATAATTTTGGAACCCTAACCCCCAAAACCAAATCTTGTACCTTTGCTTTATTATAGGATGACGTTCTTCGTGCTGAGAGATTCTGGGTTCAATTCCCGTGAAAAATGGGAGATCGTTATTGCATTTAAGATTTTTTCATACATGAATGTATAGATGATTGTTAGAAAATTTTCTGATTTACCTTTGAATGTAGTTAAGGATGACTTTTTATTCCAAATTTATTTAGAAGATATTAATTCGTAATGGCTAATAAAATCCTCATAAAATGTACTACTTTTATCATGTTCATCTCGCGCAATTACAAACAAATTTTTCATAAAATAATTAAATATAAATAAAAATTTTCAATAAATGAAATTCAAAGTAATCCGTCAATGCTTGTAATGTTAAAAATAAAAGATATTTTTTTATTTAACATATCAATGCATTTTTACGTTACAAAAAAACTTCAATTTTCGTATAAATTATATATTAATATATATATAATCACAAAAATATAAATATCAGCATTTGCTTTAACATAATTTCTCTCTCGATCCATAAGAATTTTTTCTATTTGTTTTCATTGCTTTTTGATCACTAAGGCATTTTTTTTTGCACTCTTACTTCAATATTAGCTCCAACACCCTCTCCGAATTCAAATTGGACTTAAATATAACGCTCCAAAATGAAAATTGTCACAAATCGAGAGATTAGTAAGCGTAATTTTACATAAATCTATAAGCTTAAATAGCAATCACACAAATGCACCAGAAACCAAATTTAAAAATTCAAAACGCTTTTTCATTTTTTAATGATGTTAAGACTGAAGCTTATCAACAATTGTTTTGTGAGAATTTCAGTGAGCAATATGATCCTCGATTCTCCAAATATATAGAAAATTTATATGAAATTAAATTCGATTTTTAAAATTTATTTTCACCAGAAAAAATTTATCTCTGTACTTTTCTAATATTCAGTTTAGTACAGTATGTGTACTATAGTCTTGTTTTGTTGGCCTGCTCCTCTTCACTTTCTTAACATCTATTGCCATTGAGAAGAATTCATGCCACTATGAACCATAACCGGAAAACACCCATGCATCATTCTCGACAAACATACATGCATGAAACTGAATATCAATATCCATCTCCCGATATTTAATGGAGGCTGTGATCGAGCTCAGGACCTATGAAGCTTAAGATATCCTTCTACGACTAGACTATGGTGAAATTTCTTATATGCAATTACTGTAAAAGAGAATAATATTTGCTAAATTTAAAATTCAAAAGACTTTTTTTAAAATTTAGTTCAATATAGAATATATTTCAAAATCTGTAGCCGAATAGATATAATATTTGGAAATAAATTACCAGAAAGTAAGGCTTCAAAAGACTAGTGTAAAAGATCATGCAAAAAAGAGGGCTTGCATTAAATGCACACAGAAACTTATGCGCATCTAATTCGAAAATGGAGGTTCCAGCTCAGGTGTCACTCCCATCATGTGTGCATAGTTTAAAACTATGATGTGATTGGTTATATTTAGAATCTATGCATGTGATAAATCACAGTTATATGTTTATAAATATTACTGTACGACTTCTTTACACTGGAGCTAATGAATGCAGATCTTACAGATTAAAATGGATTCTATTAGATTACAAATATACAGACACGAGGTGAGAATCGAACCCATAAGTTGTAGGAAGCAAGTCATTCAGATACTAACTCGGCAAATATATTTCAGACTACTATAACCGTACAGGTAGACATAGTTGGGTTCTAAGCATTACAAGATTTTTGGTCTTAGCTTCGGTTTATTAGATTTGGTCGTTAGGTTCTTCTATGTTCTTTCTAAGTTGAGCTTTAATTTGTTAGGCTTAAGCTAAGTTCTATGAATCAAACTCACTCCCCGATTGGCTAGTGATAACTGTCTTGAGAAATCGGTACACAAGTGCACGTAAAATTTAATATAGTTAAAGCTTAAACGAAAAATCTTGAATTTTTTTAAAATGTATAGTTAATTAGTTATATTATAAGCTCTCTTTAAATGCCAAGGAATGCCCTTTGAAATATTCATTTTTTCTGAGACTTCTACTTCAACAGGAAGATAAAAATGATCAGCAATCATTTCGACTAATGTGTTTATCACGTGTGTGATGCTGCATTTCACTTGACTTCATTTGTTGAATTCGTCACCCGTTCTTTTTCAGCTCTTCCCTTCTTGATACAATGTACCGACATTTTATTCAAAGCTCTGATACTTTATTAACTTTTCCGTGTTCTTACACGAAAGCCCTATTGTGTGTCCACAAGCATTGG
Source organism: Latrodectus elegans (assembly GCA_030067965.1). Lineage (NCBI taxonomy): Eukaryota > Metazoa > Arthropoda > Arachnida > Araneae > Theridiidae > Latrodectus > Latrodectus elegans. The sequence continues at coordinate 30,461,940 of CM057813.1, forward strand.
CGTACTTTTAGTGAAGTGTCATCAATTCTAGTCTGAAAGGTCTGTAGAAGAACAGCAGTCATTAAGGACTTGGCAACCTTTCAGAACACAAAGGCAAGTTATTCCATTAACATAATGATGTTTGCTTTTTTACTGTTTTCCTCACATACAAAACATTTTAAATATGGATAGTCTGTAACAAGTACCTTTTTAGAATTCTTACTTGTAATACCTCAATATATGATAACTGCTTTGAATCTAGTGATATATGTACAGGAAATAAATATTAACGAAATTCGAGGTTTAGTTTATTGCTTTTTTATTTCAAAAGAATAAAATGTATCGGAAATACTACACTTTTAATCATAGCATTCAGACTCATTTTCGATTTTTAATTCCTTTTTAGTGCCTTTTAAGGTATTGGTTGTGAGATATTGATAAGAGATTTATGTGATTTGATTTATAGTTATTGACACGATTAGAAGTAAATAAGTTAAATTTGAAAAGACCATTGTGTTGAATATGCTTTTGTACATTTTCCCCACAGTAAAAAATGACCTGTTAAATGCAATGAAACTATACTGCCATTATCATTTCCGGACTTCAATCATCAGATGCATAAATATTACGATTTTGACAGGAATGATTACCTGATATATGTAAATAAATTTTTATAAAATTAATCAAAAATCAAATGGTGAATAATACATCAAGAACACGATAGATAGTAAATAGATGGAGATTTGAAAGAAAATACAAAAAAAGTGTGTACCTTGTGCCAATGTGGTTAATACCCCATGAAGAAACTGGCCATGTTGGTACTTAGTTCCAGTTCCCTTTATTCTATTTTCCTTGAAATTTCCATCTGTTACTATATTTCGTAATTTCAGTGTATTATTCTCCATTTGATATTTGACTAATTTTATAAATTTATTATTATTCTCTATTTGATTTTTGATTAATTTTATAAAAATTTATTATTATTTATATTTTTGTAATTCTATTTAAGTTGCTTTTGCTCTGAATATACTCCTAAGCGTAAGAATTTTATATCCATTCTTGTATTTTTCAATTTTTGACGAATGATATTTCTAATCATGCTTCATATATATATATATATATATATATATATATATATATATATATATATATATATATATATATATATATATATATATATATATATATATATATATATATGTATGTGTGTATGTGTGTGTGTGTATGTGTGTACCATTAACCATTATATTTCCTTTTATTTCAAATGGTTTTAAAAACCAAATCTTGTAATTTTTTCTATATGATGCTTTCTTTAATTTCCAATGTTAGTATAATTTCTTGATGTTTAGTATTTCTTAATTAAGAAGGAAAAAATTAAATTAATTAATTTTTAATCTGTAATATATAATTCCAAGATTTAAAATTAAATCTTTTAAAAGTGTTTTCTTTAGATAAGGATGCACAATGCTCATGTAATTTTTATAAGCAAATTTAATTAAAATATATGTTAAGTCAATAATAAAATTAAAAATAATGTTGACTTTAGTTTCTTAAGTTGAGACAATCTCTTTCGTTTTTGAAGCAATTTTTTCAAGTACATCATTAACATTCATGCAGTTTTTCACCCCGAGGAAACGTGCTGAAATTTTGTAAAAGAATTCGAATTCGCTTATATAAAATGTTAAGAAATGGCACTGTAATATACGAGGATATTAAAAAAAAATTTTTTTTATGTTGAAATACTATTTTCTTTTATTTCAAAATATATTTAGAATATTAATATTATGAATGCATCTCAACTTTTTTTTAAAGTATATGTTGACATATTCTGCTATTTTTTTAATACGATATCATCTCAATTTTCATAACTGGATTATACATTTTTTTCTTTTCATCTGTTCTCCTAAACGCGCTTACGAATAGCTCCATTTAGCTCTACAAAAAGAAGTAAAAGAAAATAAAAGTGGGGTAAAAACACTCTTTAGAAAATCTTTTTAAAAGCCATTGCTGCGAAAGCTGGCAGGCAAGAAAAAGTCCTTCTTAATGGAGTTTTCGTGCAATCTGTTTGTTTGGCCATTATCTTTCATTATCCGTTTTCGTTTGGGAGTTTAGGTTGTGGAAAGTGGCATCAGTGTTTTAAAAAAAGTTGATCTCCGCCGTGGAACGATAGTTTCGTGTGTTTACATAAAGCACAGCAATATTTTCCATCCGGCCTATAATGAAGAGGGCGAAGATCGCTGTGTTATGGAAGATTATGGTATTATTTTAATGGTACAAAATAATAGATTTGTAACAATAGATGCTTAAAATGTTTTTTTTATTCACCAGAGAGTATTGTGCATTTGTTTACTCACTTATTTGAAATGGAATGGAACATTAAAGAGAATTCGAATATGAAGGAAATTTGTATTTTTCAGTAGGGTCCAAAGTATCATTAGTAACATTATTAATTTTTTTATAGAAATGTAAATTTTTAAATATTATTGAACCATAGAAAACTTAATTAAAGTTAGTGTGATAAAAATTAAAATTTGGAAATTCTTATGAACAGTGCGTTGAGCATTTTAATTTTAACAGTAGAATAAAAGTCATTTTATTCCAGTTTCTACATTTCGTAAGGGAATGTTATTTTTGTATTCTTTTATACACATGCATGATAAAATGTTTTAATCTACGTTTTATTTGATGCCTATAATGAAAAATTGGTTGCATGCACTGTCTACAAACTTTAATTTTTAATATCATCAAAGACATCAGTTTGCAAAAATGTCTTAACTTGCAACCTCATCTCTATGACTGAATATACTACTTTTAAAGACTTTACGTTACAGTTCTTATTTCATGGTCTCAGTTATCTGGTTACTTAAGGCGTCGTTATCATTATAGGAAGGTACCGAGTTCGAATCTGGACTTGCAGAAGATAGGTCATGTTCACTAATTGTGGCTGTGATAAGTTAAATATCTCATAATCTCATTGCATTTCAAGTAAAACAGTACTTCAAGAGATAACAAGTCAAGCATTCACACAGACGTCTGTTTGTCCCTATTTTTAAATTATGAACACAGGCATCCAAGAGCTTCCATCTAAATGCCTTGAGCCCAATTCTAAACTGCATATAGTCCTGATTTGGATTCTACCTATAGAAGCAACCAGATGGAGTCTCTGCAATTTTGAATCGGAGACTAAAAAGAATATTTAGCCTTCCAACCCTATATGTATAATTTTACTCGGAAGACATTGCACACCTTAATGTACCCCAGCAGGCTTTAGTGAACACTACGGATCTTCGGTTAAGACTAGATTCGAATTTTCTACCTTCCGATAAGGAGAACTATGCTTTACCCAACAAGGCCAGCACTCATACAGGAAAGTGTACCAGTTGGTAAAACAATTGATTACGTAATCGTCATACTGATAACGATGGGATTTGGCTTGTGTTCCTCGAAGATTTCTTCTTGAATGTGGAGGGCTAACTTCAGCTTGATCTACGATTCAAAGTAGATTTCAAACCACTTAAACTTTCTCTATTCCCTAAATTGAAATTAGATACATGAATTATAAAACTATAAAACACCAGAACTTTGATCGTTCAACTGTGAGCTCAGTGCAACGATACAAGGTTTTAAAAATGTGTAATTTACAGATATGGTTTTACCAAGATAATAAGTAGTGAGATTGATAAAAATTAAATATTTATCAAACGATTCAGATGAATGTTTTTTATTTAGTCTGATTTTCAACATGTGAAATTTTTGGCTCCTTAGGATTAGGGTTACGCTAAGTGATGTAGTGTTGGCCCTACCAAAGGTATTCAGCAAAGGGAGCACGTTGGATAGCAATGCTAGACACCAAACACATGACGAGTAGGCCACCGTCACTGAGGTCCAAAGTGACACACACCGCCCAAGGGCAAAGGTTCCTACTCTGGTTCTATTGAGACTCGTCCTCGGGAAGGGGCCAGATCGGCCTTTATAAATAGCAAGTTACAGAATGAGAAACAAGTCTAGGATACAAAAATATTTACTGAGTTATTTACAAATTGTACAATATAAATCAGGACTCCATTTGCTGGAACAGCTTGGTTTGCAGGATCTCTCGGACACACATCCTGAACATCTTGCTATGGAGGAGATGGAGAAGCCCCGATGGAAAACAGCTGGCAGGAAAGTACTTCTCGCGGATTCCCTTGTGCTGCTCACAATGGAAGATGAAGTATTCTGGGTCATGAAGGTCGTTGACATGAGAGCAAGACTGTGGTTTCCCATGGAACCTGTGCTGGTAGGTCCCAAAGGCTCCATGTCCCGTGAGGAGCTGGTTAATGTAAAAGTCTCTTTGAAGGCGTTTTCTACTGAGCTTGGGAAATGTGTTGAAGAGTCTCCTGGTTTTGGTGGAGGAGTTCCAGAGTTGTTGCTAAGATTGGATTTGAAAGTCCTGTGCATGTGACCTTAGTTGTTATCTGATAAGGTTGACGATGACGTCGACGGAGTCTGAAGTGGTGGCCTCCTTGGCAGTCCTGTCTGCTGCTTCGTTTTCGGTGATTCCGATGTGCACCTTTACTCAGTGGAAAGTGAATCTGGTTTTGTTGGGGAGGAAGATGCGTCTAATGTTGTGAAGAGTGTCACTGGATAGTTCTCTGCCCATAAGTGCCACAAGGACCTATCTGGAGCCCGTGTGGATATGGCAGGCTTGGAGCTGGTGACTGATAGCATATCTCATCGTGTGCAGGATGGCGGTAGCTTCGGCTTCGAAGACTGAGGCTTGATCATTGAGTCTCAGTTTGATAGTGTGAATCAGCTTTCCGTTCCGGAATATTAGGGAGGCACATCCGACTTTATCATTGATTCGGGAACCATCAGTGTAGGCGTAGAGCTCCTTGTGATTCTTCTCGAAGTCTCACCAAATTCCAAGATTTGCCCATGGAGGAGAGGATAAGAGGCGTCTAATCCAGGCGTCGGTTGCGTTCCAATTTTAATCCAGGAGCTGGGCGGGAGTACTATAGTTCCATAGTTCAAAGCAGAGCTGGTAAGTGTGCGCTTTGAGGAAAAAAGGGGATTCCGGCCAAGATGAGGAGGGCATCAGTGGACGTAGTTTTGTATGCTTTAGTCACCTTGCGAAGTTCAATCCTCTGGATCTGGAGCAACTTGGCGTTGATTCTGGCGGTGTTGGAGTACCAGACCAGATTGTCATAGAGGATGAAACTCTTGATGATGCTAGAGTATATCATCTTGGGAACAGTGGGCTGCAGTCCCCCGGTGGCACGAGACAGTCTGGATAGTTTATTCTGGAGACGGTCAATTTTCTCTTTAACTGCGTTGAGGTGACTCATCCAGGTAAGCTTGGGATCCAGTATGACTCCTAGATACCTCAGCTCATTGATGTACTTGATCTTGTTCCTGGAGAAGGAGATTCCTGGGCGTCTGGTGATGTCCTTATGTGGTACAAAGATGGTGTACTTGTGTTTCTGTACGCTGAGAGCCAGTTTGAACTTGTTAGTCCAGTCCTGGACTAGCTTGAGCGGTTTTATGGCTTGCTTCGAGAACTTGAAGTAGGAGCTATTTGACAGGAGAATAGCGATGTCATCCGCGAAGGCTTGACAGTGCATAGAAGTCCCAAAGTCCTGGTTGAGGAGGTCATTAGCAATCAGGAGACATAGGAATGGTCCGAGGCAGGAACCCTGGGATATCCCAATGTCTTAGCTGCATTTATCACCACCATCGTTGATGTAGGTTCTGCTTCTAAGGAAGGATCTGACTAACTGAGAGATGTTGGGAGGAGTCTCGAACTTGTGGAGAAGTTTCAAGATGTCCTTCCATCTGGTGCTATAGAAAGCATTCTTAATGTCTAATGAGATTAGACAAGCAGAAGTGTTTGTCGTTCCTGATTCTAAGGACTATTTCCCGGAGCGTGTCGTTGGTGCTCCTACCTCTAAGGGATCCGTATTGGTTATGATTTAAGAGCTCGTGTGCTGGAAGTGGTGGTAGAGTCTCTTTATCAGGAGCTTGTCGAGAATCTTGCCCTACGCTTGCAAGAGGCAGATGGGTCGATATCACTCTCTAAGAGATTTGTCTTTTCCTTCTTTTGGGATGAGGATCACTTTTCCGTTTTTCAGTAGTCGGGAAAAGTCCTTTGTTGGATGCAGGTGTTGAGGACTCTCTGGAACCATTCTCTACAGAGTTTAATAGATTTTGGTAAATGTCTAGGCAGACATCGTTGAAGCCTGGCGCTTTATTGGGATCCACCTCCTTTATCGCCTCTTCAATCTCTGGGATGGTAAATTCCGGCTGATCCTGCTGGGATTGGTCCACGTGGAGATCCACTACCGGGTTTCCAGTGAAAGGAAAGTGGAAATCCAGGATTGCGTTGACTGGTGCAGAGGAATCCTTAGCAAGCTCTCCATTCCTAAGTCTAACCAGGTCCTTGATTTTGCTGCTGTAACTTTATCCTGTACGATCTTACAGTGGCTACCTAAGGCATTGGAGTTGGTGACACTCTTCAGGTATGTCTTAAAGGCATTCTTGGTTTCCAAAATCATCTTATGATAGGCGGAGGCGGCAAATTTAAATTCCACCTTCCTTCTGGATCTAGTCTCAGGATCACTCTTTTTCTGGAAACGCCTTCTTAGTGCTCTCACTCTACTTCGTTCAATGATAAGTTCTCTCGTCCACCCGTAGTTGACTTGTCTCTGCTGCCTGTTTCTCTTACGATGTTTCCTACAGAGACCTAAGATCTAATTCTCAATATCGTTGATAGATTAGTTGATGTCAACTAGTTTGTCCAGGGGGAATTCATCCACCAAGCCTGGTAGACTGTTCTTAAATTTGTCCCAATCCAGATTCTGAGAGTTCCAGCTCCAGTTGAGGAGCTTCTCTGCCTTTTCGATGCCACATTGAAACGTCATCAGGTTGTGATCACTACCTGTGTGGTGATCAAGGATGGTCCACTTGTTGATCTCATTACTATTTACGTTCCTAGTGATCAAAAGATCGATCCAGCTTTCTCCCAAAGTGCAGGAGTTGGTCGGTATGCTGTCAGTGATATTCTCGATGATAAGAGCGTGCCTGGTGGCAAATTCAATGATGTTCTCACCTCTGTGATCTGAAGGTCTGGGGCTCCAAGTAGAGGATTTGGCATTGAAGTCTCCCATGATGAGCTCTTTCTTCTCATCACTAAATTTGGAGAGCAAACTGTCCAAATGTCCAAAGGAGTCACTGAGTCGTCTGGATGGAGGGCTATAAAGGGAGCAAATGAAGAATCGACTCTAATATTTACCACAATGATTTCGTCGCCAGACCAGACCGGACTGATGACAAAGGTCTTCTTGGCAATGATGGCAGCTCTCTGGTCCTTAAAGGGGATGATGGAGTTGCTGAGAGGAGAGCCAGTGATTGAATTCTCGAAGATGAAGGGATCATTAATTGAAGAAATGTCGATATTAAAGTTCCATAGATCTTGCAAGTGCAGGAGATTCACAGCACGGCAGTGATTCAAGTTGATGTGCGAGCACCTAAGTTTCTTGGAGTGGGAAGCTTTATCCATAGAAAGTCTTGTTTAAGAGGTTGTTAGTCTCCTTTTCCATAACAAAGCACGACTTACTCCTGGCGTCATGCTTGATATTGACTTTTCTCTTGCCTCTCATGTTGAACTCTTCGCAGTTACAGCACTTTAACTCGTTCTGTCAGTCTCGGCTAAGGTGGTTTCCTCCACAGCGGCTACAATTCTCGGATCCCTTGCAGTCTCTCGCAAGATGTCCAAACTTCAGACACTTGAAGCATTGTGTCACTCTGATATACTTTTTGAAGCTACCACTATTCCAACCACCAAAGAGTCTGCGCTTATGGCTCGGTAACCCTCTCCGTTGATGGTCTGCATCCAGTTGTTTCCAGTCCTTCCTTTGTAGCTGAAGGCGGCAACCAATTCTATCTTCTCGTCCAGCTCGTTCTGATTCTTAACCAGCTCTGCAATCTCTTCTTTCTTAATGTCTTTGTCAACATCGAAAAGGATGATTCGCGGCTTCCGCATAATAGGCTTTCGGACGTTGACTACATCTCTTATCGCATCAATCTTCCAAATCTCTTCGATGAACTTTTCTAAGTCATCGAATCACTGTAAATCACACATTCTGAGACTAACTGTATTATTTATTTTATTATAAAATATATATTTTATGAGAAAAGAGGGATATCGTATGGTGCGCCCATATGGTACGTGTGACTTCAGATTCCCACCCATATTGACTTCAAAATTCCCTCATATCTTAAAAAATGCCAAATATGTATTCAAAGAAATGATATAATTTAGTAGTAAATTAGATTTCTAGACTTACTGTGGAAATGGTTTTTGATGATGACTCCTCCTTGGTTTCGATGATGACTCCTCCTTGGTTTCGATGATGACTCCTCCTTGGTTTCGATGATGACTCCTCCTTTGCGCACTGGTCTCCTGAGCGTGATGTTGGCTCCCACAGCTGCTAAGTTGAAGCTCTATTTCAGTAGGCTTCTGGTGTCATCTGAGGACTGCTCTTTGGTAGGAAAGACTACGACGATATTGTCTTTCCTCTGCCTCAATCTATCTCGTCAAGTCTTAGAACGGCTGGCCTCACGCTGCTTCCTCTACTTAGAAATCTGCTTTGGAGTCTGGAGTTCTCTTCCTCGCTCCTTCCACTGCCACTTCTGCGAAGGATCTGGGATGAGGGGCGGTGTGGGCCTGGGACCTGATTTCTCCTTCCAGCTGGGCGTTCTTTTCCACTTTGGGCATTGCAATCCGGAGGATCTCACAGATTCTGGAACGGATGCGCTATTGCATCGTCTGACTAATTTTGATGCTGGCTAAAGTCACAATCAGTTCGTGTTCAATTTCTAGCAAACGCATAGTGTCGGACTTAAGTTCCGAAGCGTTGTTCTCAATGGAAGGTAATAAATCCCCAAACGGGGATTCACCCTCTTTACTCATAGTATGCTAGGAACCTAAAGAAAAAAACGAAAATATCCCAAACCACCTGCGTTAGCCGTCAACAAAAGTTAACGTTTCCAGGAGGCACCCCGTGGAGGTGCAAGTCGGTATGAAAAAAGCACTATGAATGATATTTGCGTTACTCAAAGTGGCGTTTGGACGCACAAACTAGTACGCTTCCCTGGCTAGACTCTTCGCCGTTGTCCGGGTATATATCACTCAGTTCAAAGAACAATAGTACTCGCTTGGGATTGCCTCCCTTATGTTTAGGGTAAAATTTCCTCCTAAGAATCAAAATCTCGGGTTTAATACCAGCGACTACTAAGCAATGGGAGATGATTGTTGAATTACAATTTCGATAAATTCAACTTGGAGGCTTGTTTGAGAGATAGCCAGGTGTTTTACCATACAAATTCTGTGTTTATTTGTGAAAAATCTTTTCAAAATGTTATACACTTCAATTAATGCAAAATATTGTTCCCGTAGTGATAAAGAACTTATATCCGAAGTACTCAGAATGCTTTACGATTTTACATACGATTCAAACCTTTTTTTAAAATTATATTAAAGCGAAATTACATCCTAGAAATTTATTTAGACTATTTATTTTAAAGTTTACTTTTAATTTTAAGCTTTTATTTTTCATCAGAGTAGAGTGCTAAAATTATATATATATAATGTAGTAAAGTAAAAGTTTGCGACTGAATATATTTGGTTCAATATTTTTAGATTAATGAATCTTATTTGGATTTAAATCGATTAATTGAATAAAAATTCATCTCAGATAATTATTTAGACAATTTATCTTAAAACCGTAGATTATGTTTGATAATTTACGTGTACTAACCTTTTGATACTCTGCTGCAATAAAATGTAAAGTGTCATTATCAAGAAATACAAAAGATTAAGTGAAAAATTGCAGATTATTTTTTTATTATTTATTTGTTTTTCAAGGTTATTTAAGTTAATTTAACACGTTTACACACACATATCTGAATGATTTACTTAAACACATAATCTTAAGGTAACCGATTAACTTAGGCTATTTTTAAAAATATTATTGCTTGTCTTTGGTATTTCTATAAAGATTATCGTGGGAGTATTATTAAGATAAAAAAAAAACTTGATTCTATGTATTTTGAAATTTTCTATAATGATCAAGACCTGTTTTTAATTCATGACCATTAAATATGACATGATTTCATCAAAGAGAACTCTTGCCTTCGGTTCAATAGTTTGTGGGCTCGAATCCCACCTTGAGCATGGATGTTTGTAGCAATCCACTTAAAAACCGTAGGTCCCGGTTTAATTAGCCCTTGTGTGCGAAAAATGACCGTTGAGTGACAAACAAAGCCGTCAAAGAGAACTGAAATTTAATTTCAAAGAATAAAGCTAAAGAAAGTTCAGTTTCGGAGTTTCTTCTGAGACTTAAACTTGCTTATAAATTCATATCGATTAATTAGAACAAGATTTCATCTCTCAGACCTAGGAGTGGTCAAATTTCACGAAATAAATTCGACCGACTCGTAAAGGTCATCGCGAGCCTCATGATTTCGGTGGCGCACCGATTCAGTAATTGCGTTCATGCAGCGTCCATTACATGGTCTGCCATCATCCATTGATGCGCTCGCACCGAAGACGCTCCAAGGTGCCCAAAGACAATTATCTCCGTTAATTTCCATACGGCCTTCTTCCACACCTACCGGTGGTGTACACGATTCCATTTTCTGTACCACAGACGGTCACGACGCGCGCCATCCAAAACCACATGCGTGCACGGTGATTACAGGTAAAGAAGAGGTCACCAAAAAGCTATCAGATAACAAGCAGTCTAGGATCACCTCAACTCGTCTCGATATGGATCGTTTTCTTTTTCTTTGGCATAATCATTCCGTCACTTGACTATCACGATTTCCACTTCGCAAAATGATCTGCCTTATCTTCCTATGGTCGCTACGTCATTTCATGACGTATGTCGCTGCATTAAAAAAATTGCACTTGGCCTTTGTCTGAACAAGACCGTTTTAAGTCTGCCAGTGCTGCTGTAAACAAACAAATAGCGAAGTGGTTTTTTTTCTTTATTTTTTATTTCGCTGTTCTGACAAGGAGTTCAACGAAAGATAAGGTCATACAAACAAGAACAGAAAAATAACATAAAAAATGGTAGCTAGAAATTTAATCTTTTTGTTCTGTTTTGTTAACTTTTATTTTTCTTTATTTTTTGTTTTACAAAATACATTGCGTGTGCCGAATATATTCCCCGAAAAAATAAAAACAGCTTTGTTGTTTGAAATTGTATTAATTTTTCTTTTATTTAATGGATCGGAAAAGATGTTCTGAAAAATGCTGATTTATTATCTAGGAATAATTTCAAGCGATATCTTAAGTGGTATTTAAATTAATAACGTTTAGAGCAGTATGTGATTTTCATTTTATGAGATTTTAAGTGTATAATAATTTAGTTTAAGCCTATTATTAATCTGAGACCCATCTTAATCCAGAAAGTATTATTATAAAAATGTTTCTAAAGTTTTTCTCATCTATGTTATATGAAAATATTTATTATTAAATATTAAATCACTATAAAAATATCATACTGATTGATTGTAAACATTAAAAATTAATCACTCTTAATATGTAACTATTAATATATATACATATTACTAATATAATAGAGACCTTATATCGATATTTGAGTAGATTGTAGGTTTTATGTAGGAATGAATTTCCTGATGAGTATATCAATGTAATAAGTAAATATTAACTTTTAACATAACTTTATATAAAAAATGCAATCTTCTAATTTATTTAACTAATTATATGTTGTTATAAGCTTCGTTTGCCTAGTTAAAAACGCATTTCTCTTCGATACGGTAAATAACAGATTCGATAATTAACAGAATGGAATACAGCTTTGCCAGAATGACTTACGGAGGTGAGTTTAACACTAATGAGTTTCAATGTCCACCAGATGAATGGTGTTGACATTTATGAAGGAAGGTGCAAGCTCAGTTGTTAACTTTGCCAAATGGCCATGGTTCAAAACTATGAGAGTATTCAATGTAATTTGTATCTACTCAAAGAAATAGGTTGTTAGAAATGCAAAATTATTAAAATACAATTAATTAATTGCGCTTCCGAAAATATATTCTTTGATATGAAATGCAGCTATATTTCTGAATTTGTCAACATTAGATGAAGATGAAAATCGAGTTCATAAGCGCTTTAGCGTCCAATATAACTAACTCCGGCACTATAACCTGGATTCAAACCCAGGACTAAGAGTCTAGTGGCCAGGTACGCTGACCCCTCTGCTATAGGTCTGCCCGCCTCCCTAACAATTTGACCCAAAGACTCTCTGTCTTGTGCCTAAGTTTTCCAACTTGCTATTTTCAAGAGTTTTTGATAACTTTTAGAAGTATTATTATTCCTAAAAATATATTTTAATCTTCTCGAATTAGAGATCTTATAAGCTTATATTTTCCTTTTAGTCTTAGGAAATGGTTTTTTGTCCTTTGAAAATTTTATTTCATGAACGAATTCCATTTTATTAGTCGCATTCTGTAGCCAATCAGCATTATTGATGTGGTGTATATTTAATTAAAATTACATTAAAAATTATAATGAGGTGTAGCGTAATACTACGAATTATTTAATTAGTGTAATAACACAAAACATTAATAAATTACTTTTGAAAAATATGAATTTCCCTTTAACGCTTTCTAGATGAATATTAATTTTAATTTTGGATTGTTTAAATTGCTTTTAATTAAAATTATCATATACTTTTGATATTTTAGACAGGTGATCACAGAAATTTTTAAAATATAATATAGATGTTTTTGTACATTGAAAAAACAAAATGTGATAAAAATATTAATTTTTAATCCCATTTTGTTAAGTTTTTGATTTAATTTATTTGATTTAATAAAAGTTAATTTTATTTTCTAATTAACCTTTCGATAAAGTTATTAAATTTTTATAATAATCTCATTTTATTAGTTGAATATTTTTAATTTTTTGCCTCGTTAAAATTGCATTCCATTAAAATTATTATATACTTTTGACATTTTAAATTGGTGATCACGGAAATTTTTTAAAATATAATATAGATTTTTTTTTGTATATTGAAAAAACAAAATGTGATAAAAATATTAATTTTTAATCCCATTTTTTAAATTTTTTGATTTAATAAAAGTAACTAACCAAGCGTTCAATAAACGCTTATTAAACACCTGTAATAATTATTTGTTTCTGAGAAAAAGTAGAAATCTGAATTTTGAAATAAAATGCTTCGAACATATTTTATCACTCACATAGTTCTTATCTTTTTTCTGTTTACTAAAATAATTGTAGCAATATGATTATTGGAGAAAATAAGAAAATGATAACTTTTATGAATTATTACTCTTTTTAGAAAAAAGATTAATATCTTTCACAAACGAAATAAATTAATATATTATATTCAATACTGAAAATTTTCTATTTTAAGATTATAAGCATAAATATATACACTATATACATATTGAAATATAAAAAATATAAACGATGTGCAGACAATTTACAAATTAGGAAATTAGACTCTATTTTCTTCTCAAAAATAGAAAGAGTAATAATACTTCAGCTTCAAATAATCCCGTCTGATTGAATTGAATATAAAAAATATTTTTCATCAGATAAATGTATAATCTTCGTAGTATGCAAAGTTTTGATTTAAAGTAAATTAATTATATAGTAACCAAATTAGTTTCAGTTATTTTACCTACAATCTCTTATTTATCAATATTTATTTTTCGCGTTTCTTTCTACATGTTTTGATGGTATTAAATTATTATTAAATTTGATATTCATAATATAATAATTTTTATTTCTCTAAATGTATTTGAACTGAACAAAAGATCTCTTGGGGAATTATTATAGACTTTATTGATTACTGAAGTGAAAAAAATATAATTTTATTATTAATAACATTATACTCTGAAGTTTTGAAAATATTAGACGTGATATCTAATCATTTGAAAAATTATATTTCTACTTAGTTGTATGCTAGCAAACTTTATAGCTTTAGGAATTTAAAATATATTATTAGTGCTCTGGCAAAGAATGATTTGTGCCACTCATGGTCACAGGGATCATTTATTAACTAACAACTAATTAAAAAAAACACTTATCTAACGTTTTAGGTACGTAACTAAAGTGGGAATCAGACTCACTAGCTGTTTAATTGAAGGCCAGAATATTTTTCTAGTCTTCTAGAAATTCTGCCAGCTAGAAATTTTTGCGGGGGAGTAACATTAGTATAGTAATTGAACGAATGCTACTTTTCTGCAAACACATCTGTCGGGGTGAGGAATTTTGGGAGTTTAAATGATTCAATTATCCAAGCGAGTTAGTGATAAGTGGAATCATAAAATTTAATTGTGATTTGAATTTATCACGGAAAAAATACTCTTAATCTATCTAATGTATATTTATAAATATTTCTATCAGCTGAAGTTACAAACTTGAGCAATCTACAAGATTCTCGTTGGTAAGTTCATTAAAAAGATTAACTGCTTTATTAATTCGAAAAATATTAGCAAGATCTAGCTGGACTCTAACGCAATTTTTTTTAAATCTAAAATTATATCCGAAAATTATTTGAGCTTGCAAGCATGTATATTATAATAAAAACGTTTACGAAATAATAAATGAAATAAAACTATCTACCTTTTAATTCTTTAACCTTACAGTAATGCGTGCAGTTATTTAGAATACCTGTACATTGTGGTTAATTCGATCATAAAATTATTCATCTGCTGTATCAATCGGAAAAAATAAAAATTTCAATATGAATTTTATTTTTCAAAACTTGTCCATCAATTAAAAAAAATTGGCAAACTAAATAGATTGATTGTTCATTGAATCATAAGATAAATAAATTAATTCTAAACACCTAAATTAATTCTAAACACCTATAAAAAATTATATCTACTTAAACTTTATTTTTTGAAATTTCTTATGAATTAGTTAAAGAATTTTAGCTATTTATATAAGCCTGTGGGTCACGGTGGTCTGGGTAGTTATAGCGTTCGCTCTTATCTACCATAGAAGAGGTATCGGAAGGTAATCAGTTCAAGTTCTGACTAATAAAGGATCCTTTGTGTTCACTAATGCTGCTGTTTTACGTAAAATATGTCATGTTCACAATGTCTTCCTTGTAAAAAGGTAGTTTAAGAATGGCAAGACTAGTTTGGTGTGTTCTGCTTGATCTCTGCTTATGAATTAGAAAGATTAATCAATATTTGGATCCACAATGGCATAACACTAGATGCTGTACTCAAGGTGTGATCTCATGTTCTCCCTACTCACTGAGGTACCATTCATGACAATTAATGCTTCAAATGTTGAAATGACGAAAGTTATACAAAAAAAAAAAACTTTTCTATGAACATAGTATTTGGTTCGATTGCAAGATTGAATGCCTCTATTAGTTCTGAACTTAAAGAACAAAAAACAGAAGTAAATGCCTGCATTTTTAAAACTTAAGAAACACAGAAAATAATCCAGAAACGCGCAAGCATTGTGTTTATTTCAATTATAAATGCACCTTTTTTCATTGATTCTGCGTTTGAAACAATGACAATCTTAATATAGATATTTATTATTATCTTTTTAAATATCGACCTAAAAGTTCTTAAAATATTGATATTAAATTTACAAACTATAGAATACATATATTATCCCAGTTTCTAAAAGAAACAGCAAGAGATCACGAAAAACAGCAACAAATCTTTGTATTCCAGGGAAAAGAAAGGGAAAAAAAGGGAGACGGGGTAGAAAAGTTCGGGGAAGAAAGCTTAAGAAAAGGTAATGGAGGGTGGAAAAGGAATCTCGGGGGAAGGGGACGGAGAAGAACGCTCTTAAGATAAGCCACTCCGACGAAAATGATCTCAACGAAGGAAACAAAATCAAGGAACGGGGGCAGAAGGCGAAGGAGGGGAATTTTATTCCCTCTTTCTGCTAGAGAGGTGAAGGGAACAGAAAGGAAAGGAATAGTACCCCGGAAATGGCCTCCCTGAAGGTAAACTCCGGAAAATACTGCAATAGCCTGCCATCTACCGCATTTGCATGGAATTTTTAAGAATACTTTGTTTCTTTTCATCCGTTTCGTTCCTATTTCACCAATTCTTCGATTTCAAACTTGGATAATTCCTAGATTTAAGAGCATATATTTTCAGATATAGCAAAAGCCCGGGTAGGAAGAATTTCGAATTAAGATGATTTGAATTGATAATGGAGCTATTTTTAGTTCCTATCTAACGGGTGTGAGAGTAAAGTGTCGGAAAATAAATTATTTCATGAACAGAACAAATAAAGCATGTGTTAGAAGAGAGTCATTACCATTTTATATTTTTGATTGAAAATAACGTGTTAGTAACTGGAAACGTATAATGTTTTGCATTAATGTATAGCATTCATTTTTCACTAAAAATCCACAAGCTTCAATATAAATTGACAAGTATAGTTGATAAGCAAATGCTTAGGGTAAATTTTATACAAATTCTTTAATTGAAACTGATTACAGAGAATGCCAGCAGTAACACAATATCGTAAATTTTAAATCATTAGATTTATCGCAAATTATTTCCCTAAATCTCTGATAATTGCAGTTGATTAGATCACAAATATTATTGCTGATATTCAAGTATTAATTTTCAGTTTATTCCATTAATATGCATTTCAGAATATTTACATTTAATCAGTAATACAGAATATACTCAAATCTCTAATTATGATATTTCATTTTGCATAATCATGAACTTAATTATATGAACTAAATGGAAGTCAATTTTGCATTTAGATGTTATTTAAAGATGTTTCTTATAAAGCCTCCTCATTTAAAATATTGCTAAAATATTTTTCCAAAATGAAAGCTTTTAAAAACTTACTCATGTGTAATAATAAAAGTAAAATATTATACAATAATACAGAGGAGTGAGGCACGTAAAAACGCGGCTTGGAAAATTAAAGCATAAAATTAAATGTTATGTAATAAATATCATAACTCATGTGTAATGTATTAATGTCATATATTACTTCGCTTCTCATTTCAGGTGCTGAAAGTGTCCTCCGATATATATATATATATATATATATATATATATATATATATATATATATATATCTTCAGGATAATTTGAATAAAACTCATGCATTACCAAATTGAATTCACTGTAGATAATAGGGGCCCTACACAGAGGGATTTTGTTGAGAAAACCTTAAATAAATATGATAACGGTATAAATATGATAAAGTTAATGCCACTTAATTTTTTATGATTCAAATTAACTAGATAAAAATAAAGAAAAATATTTTTACTGATTATGTACTTTAACTAGTAGGAAAAGGCATTGTTTTTGAATGCTGAAAGCAAGGGTTTTAATACCTGATTGTATTGAAGGCCGTAACGTAGAGCATCGATTCCCTAAAAAATTAAATGTCCTCTTCCGCTGTTTTATCTTTCATTTCAATAGCTCATGGCTTCGATTCTCACTTTGGGTTTGTATGCATTTTTCATGGTTCGGTATTCATGGAAACAATAGATCCAGTTTGAATTTGTCCGCATTTAAAGATTTGAATGAAAATAATCAGGAAAATCAAAGAGAAGAGTGTTAGCTCAGAGGTCGACTTCTTAACTCCACTGATTTAAGACACCGTGTTTAGAGCGTTTCATCAACAAAAATTGAATACTGCCAAAAATGCTAAAAAAATATTATTATCTTTTAGTAAAATTAAAATATCCTCAAAACAATGAATAACCAAAATGAATGACACAAGCAAATGATTAAATCAATATTTCTTCCTTTCAATTGATGTAAGACAATGTTGAAGATATGTCGTGCCACAATCGTAGCGTGGGAGAACCGATTTGGAGAAGAAGAAAAATATATATAAAGAAAGAAAAAAAAGGAATGAAAAAGATTATTGATTTTGAAGATGGGCAGTACTAATTGAGGGTCACTTTATTATTGTATTTAATATATTTTTTTACCAGCTTCCGTTGAGCCTCAAAGAAAGAAAGGCAAAAGGTGAATTCTTAACAAGAAAAGAATGTCAGTACTGCTGACGACAGGCAATTAAAGCGATCGCCATTTTTTATGGAGAGAAATTTCCGGTGAGAAAGTTGCTTCAGATCATTTATTTCTTGTAGAACTTGATTTCGCACCGCTTCTTCTTTTTGACTTTACTCACGCGACGACCCCAGCTAAAAGAAAGATTTCGTAATTCAAGGACGGGTATAAATTTTTAGCTTATAGTTTTTTCAACTGACAGGATAATGAAAACTGATATGAAAACTTTGGCATCGAAAATATGCAAGTGATCCATAATAATACTTCTTGAAACATAATCATTTATCTGAATTTCATTTGTTTTTTTCCCAAAATAAATGTATCTTCAGCTTTTTATGGTAAAAACTTATCTTTATCGAAATTTTATATTATTATTACAATGCATTTTCGGCTTCTTATTTCGGAAAGATCATAGCTCATGAGTACAGTTAATTTAATCATAATTTCGAAACATGCACCAGCGACGGAGAAACTTGAATTGAGATTTCTTCCAAATCAAGCACCATCCTGTGGCCAGAGTCTAAGACTACGAAAATTTTAAAGTAATGTCTCTCAGCACGAAATTCTTTGACCGTATTAGGTATCGATTCTATTAACTTCTAGCCTCAGAGGTGAATGACAAACTCTGCTCAGCAGAATCAAACTACTTTTAGTTTTGAATCAGAATAAGTGATATAGTCAAAACCAGAACGTACTTTATTATCCGAATTCTGCACCGCAGTAGTATGAGAAAAAATGAAAATTTAATAATTTTTCATAAAAACTATTTGAATATTTTCAGTATTTTTTTAGCTATAATACATCATATATATATATATATATATATATATATATATATATATATATATATATATATATATATATATATATATATAATATACTAATATACTTTACATCAAGTATAATTAAACTTTATGCAAAATATATGTTTGTATATATAAACATGTTTTTATAATTTTCTTAAGTTTTATTGTTTATGAGTGAATAACTATATTGAAATATAATTTACATGATATTATAAGTATTCTTTTTATCAAATGCTATTGCAAAAATACAAATAGCAACGCAATTATTAATATGGCAAACAGTATAATTTATTTTTAAATGCAAAGATAGAAAAGGGAATTTTGTTATGGTTTATCAGTTTTGATATTAATTTTTGGCACTCAATTTTTCAAGCCAAACATTTAAAAGCTGTTAAATTTATTTCTTTAATTAACTTTCATACTTGGAAAGGTATTTTGGCGTATTGTTACTGAGAAAACATACTAACATTACCAAATGCTTCCTATGGCAGACAGTCATGAAAAAATATAAATATATATTCATGATTTTTGTAGTCGCTAATATCGGAATTGGATAGTTTACTTCCTAAGATACAGACCAAGATGATCTTGTCATGGTCAATTTTGGCACTACACTGTGATTAGCCCTTCAAATTAAATCTGATTTAAGGTTTCCTTTATAAATATCTAAATTTAATTGAGCCCACTATCGAAGAAGGACTTTTCCATCGATAGTGGGTTCAATTTTCAGATCACGATAAAATAATCCCTTATCTCTGCAATCATGCACGCTGAAAACAGAAAAGTTCAATAGTAATAATCATCAAACCTGAATGGCCCATTGTCTTAAGCATTTTTCACGCAGATAAAGGAGTTAAGTTAAACCTAGTATCACAAATTCTAAATCGGATTAAAATAGAAAGATTTAAGTACTTAATTTAGGATGTTTTTAAGCCTAATCAATATAGTTTGAATGAAAAGTATTTCGGATAATTCTCGTGATGTGCAATTACTTTATTATGTTGTTGATGTATAACACTCTGGTTTTACAATTTCCACCTTCTAGCGTTACAAAGAGTGGAAGTGATGGTACTTTATACCTTTTCTTAAGAAGTGAAAGAAATTTGAAGTATATTTTTAATTACGCGAATGAAATAGTTAAGTGATAGTAAAAAAAAAAAAAGGGAATTATAAAAACTTAAAGACTAAGTAAATTTCATGATTTTGTTATTTTAAATGAAAGTGTTTTATTTTAAAAATATTCTTTTTTTCAAACCAACAAACTGAAAAAGTATTTTTCAAGAGAAGAGAGAGAGAGAGAGAGAAAGAGAGAGAGAAACCATGGATAGCTCTTCTATTTTTCCTCCAACAACTCGAAAATCAATGACATTTACTCCTTTTTGGATTTAAAATGTTTCGAGTGCGGTGATATAACTTCAGAAACTACTTCTACTTTAAGGATAGAGTAGTGAATTGCTTGGTTTGTGCGCATTTCCCCCAAGTGGCGGAAGCTTTTAGAAAAAGTGGCAATGGTCACCTGACTTATAATGCTCTTTTCAATGCCTGTTGGGATTTGGATCTTCACATTTAAGGTTTGTAGGGTTCATACACAATTCGTGCTCCACTATCATTCACTGCAGGGGTGATGTCGGTGGGGTGTCCTCACCCCCTCCTGAAATAAGGGGGGTGACTGCCCGAAGCACGAGATCGAAGAGAGAACGCCCCATTAGCGCCCTTCCCTAGGGCTTTGCGTGATTTGAAGCGCCCCTCTGCGTAATAAGAGGTTGTACCGTAGCGGTGCTATGTTTCTGGGATTCTGGAATGAAAAGCGAAAGGAATTAGAAAGGATTATTTTGTTTGTCCTGTTCTTTCGAACTGCTGTGAGGGGTAGAGGAAGAAATAATTGAAAAGCTGATGCATTTGTTCTTTCCTCTCCATTCAGCAGAAGCCCATGGTCTTGCTGAAAATGAAATGAAAAATGAAAGAGAAGGGCATTTGAACCGGAAAAAATATTTACTTCCAGTTCAAATGATCTTCTTTTCTCCTGCGGAAAATGACCAAATTTCTATAAAATCCAAGCTTTAAATCAAGTTTGAAATTTCTTTCTTTTTTTTTCAATAAATAATTTCCACAAGTTTAGGGATCTTAAAATATTGGATCTGCATTTTAATATATTAACTCAGTATTTAGGAAGTACAAATTTGCTTACACGGAAAGGGACTCGTGTTTTTTTTTTTTTTTACTTGAAATTTATCACAAAGCAATTTATGAGTTCGTGACCATATGTAGACAGCATAACAGGTTGAAGATTTTATAACTTTATCTATAACATACATCTCTTCCTTTAAAATACTTATAGATAATATACACTATTCGTACCTTCTTCTTCTTCAATTCCCAGGCAGCCCAGGATGGGCCCTTACCTTCCTCTGAATATAATTCCAAGTTCTTCTATCCTTTGCCATGGACATTCAGTTAGTTATTTTTAAAATTCTTAAGTCTGTTTCCAAATAGTCAGGTCACCTAAGTTTAGGTCTCCACACTATTCCTGTAATGTAATGAGAGAAATCTTAAAGACTCTTAGTTACAATCACTTATAGTTATATCTACAGAAATCAAAAATATAGCATTCAATATTTGTTAAACATTCGGCGGTTACTATTGAACCTAAATCCTTCAGTGTACAAGATCCATTTCCAGTTTTGTCTATTGGAATTCAGTAGAAACCCACTTATTTGAAAAACTGGATTCAGACTCCATTCCTATAATTGGATTTTTTTTAAAAAAAAGAGTCTATTTTAATTAATTATTGTTGAAAATGGTAGAAAAAGGACATGCTTTTAGGAAAAAAGAAATTTTAATCATTTGAATGAAAATTCAACACTTTTACAAGCTTCTTTTACTGTCCATTAATAAAGTTTTATTGTACAGTGCTTGCTGAACATCTTGGTCAGAGTAAGCGGTTTCACTGCCTTCAGACGTTTTTGGGCAGCCAAATTGTGTAACAGCCTTACAGGGAGAATTTCCACGTAATGACACTTAAACTGATGTTAATGCTTTCAATTTTTGATGGTAACGAGTTTGCTTCAACTTGGACATTAAGAACCTTTTCTTCATAGACATTTTCAATAAGTTTACCTTCATTTGCGATATGAAATCTAGGGTCTCACTCATAATCCGTTTTCCTACTTCTTCGACAGTAATTTCTGAATATTCAGGCACTTTTTGAAAATAATGTTTTTGAATTCCTCAAGTGACGCGTCACTCTCTCTCTCTCTCTCTCTCATTCTCATCATAACCCTTCTCTTACATTTCCTTTTCTTAAACTTTTTTTCCTTTTTCTCATTTTCTTTCTCTTTTTCAAAATAATTTATTTTTCTGAAATTCTGAAAGCGGTTCGGATAATCAGCGACTTGGATAAATGGAGTTTGGATAATTGGAGTTCTATTGTATTTAATATATCTGGATTCTAATGGTAAAACATAATCAAACAAGATATGTACTTTTAAATTCAGCTATTTTGAATTGCAAGTGAATTATCTCAATGGCACTTAGTCTTCTATTATATCTTAAAAAAGAAATTTGAAAAATGTGATAGTATAAAATTAACAATGAATTTTTAACCACACTTTGTGAGACACATATATGATTGTTTCAAAATATTCATTTTTAATTTAATTTCACCTTGTTTCAAAATAAGTGAACTTATATTTAGCTGGTTTATTTGTTTTCTACTCTACGGTCATTAATTTGCATATGAGAATTAATTATATCGGGATCTACAGTGTAATGGGCATTCCAAAACACTGCATATACCAAGAAGAGAGGATGGAATCCAACACAGGAACTGTTGAAGCGAAAGCTAAATCACCAATCAGTTGTTTTAAGGCTGAGTTTTAATTAAGTAATTTATCATTGAATTGAAGTTTATCAGTTTAAAAAATACTGATTTAAAGATTAATTGCAGATTTGAATTTTAATAATTAACATATTATTAATTAATTTTAATAATTAACGTTAATTAGTAAATTTGTAATGAGTGCTAATTTAATTTAAATATTCGATATATACTTCAATATTATGACAGAAGTCATTATTTTGACTTAGGATTGCAAGTTCAAATTTTAACTTTATGATAAAGAGTCGAAATTTTTCATCATAGAAAAGTAGCAACAAAAAAAAAAGAAAAAAAAAAGTTACTTTTGGCATTTTATTTCCTTAATCAAATTATACAATTTAAAAACTTTTTTTCTAAACTGAAATCATATATATTGTATATTTTGCTTTCTTGAGATTTTACATGTTTGTATGTCAAAATTATATGGAATATTCTGTTAAACTTCTGAGATTTTGTGTTTGAAATTAGAAATTTTCCAAAAATTGAGTTGCAGACCACACGATGTCATCTTTTAGGGCGAAATCCAAAGAAATACACAGCATGAATTTATTATTTTGCATTTTAGCTTTGAATCCATGTAAAATAAGCTCAATGACCAATGACATACAAGATCTTTTGTATTAGGCCAGTTAATATTTCTTTTTATTTTATTTAATTGCTTCATTTAATAATTCTTTATCAGCATTTAATTTAACTTTCTCGGCAAAGTTACACACTATGATGTTTTTTTTTTTTTTTTTTTTAGATCACAGAAAATTACTTTTCTAACTCTTTATCATTTACAAGGTAAAATATAGTCTAATTAATCGCTAAAGTTTAAAACTTTGAGTCTAAAATGCCAAAAATTATTCAATAAATGTAATCATCGTTACAATCTTCTCTTTTAAATATGAGATTAAACAAATAATTGAGCAGATAAAACAATTAAAAATTTGTGTTTTTACGGAAAAAAAAAACTTTGAATAATCAAATCAGTCAGAGGCATATCAATTAACAACACCCTTAATTACAGCATCTCTTTTTTTACCTTATTCATTCTCTCCCTCTATTCAGAAAACATTTCCTCTAAATCTCCTCATCTGTTTCTTTACCAATTTCACTAAAAGGATTCGGGGGTATCAACAGAGACTATGCCGCTGCTTCTCTGTATCCGTGCCTTCTCTTTCCTCAAAACACCCTCTGGCAATACGTCAAACACCTCACGTGCATATGTACTTATTTTTTTATATCTTCAGGATCCATGGATTTAATCCATATCCGCGCCGTCGCCAATTAATTTCCTTCCTTTCTTTTCCCGCGTTCTCAGCAGTGACGTGGGAGACGCAGCGAAACGGAAACTTAATTACTGAAGCTGAGAGGACCCTGAGGAGATTTCTTCCCCTCCTCCCTGACAACCCCGTCAGAGTGACACAAGAAGACCAGGTATGTACCGAAGACTGCCGATTTCGAATATACCCCATAAATAAGAATGGTCGTGGCAGTAAAACTCTCAGAGAGTTTTCTTCAAGTGAGAAATTTCTTTGAATGCTTTTTTTCGACGAATAAGTTAGGTTCTTGCTGTCTGAGGAGCGAAGTTGTTAAAGACAGCCAATAGTCATCTACTTCTAGACCGAACCACCATCAAATAATAGAATAAACATATTATAGCTTATATTTCCAAACTCTCACACCACATCAATGGAGGAATATTAAATCCTAAAATGAAAACTGCTTTTTATGCATGTTTTCGCATCGAATCCACACATTTTCCGGTCCTAAGATCGATGCAATTCCTCAATATATTACCACAAAAAAAGTTCCTTAAATAATGCTAATATACAACAATGCATCGTTTATAAAATAAATTCTCTCTGCTAAAATGTATTTCGCTGTTGTAGCAAATATTTTAATCCTAATTTCACAACGAAATAGGGAATTGAGATATCATGTAATTCTTATATTCTTATATTCTTTATTCTTAATTCTTAATTAATTCTTATATTCTTTTCTCAAGTTAATTCATTAGATTAGGACCTATCGAAACAATACTTTGCCAAGATTCAATTGAATACCTTCCAATCAATTGGTCGAATCAATCACTGTAGGTTCAATACTTTGGTTCAATTATTCAGAGGTATCTTTAGCTCAAGTGTAACTATTATAAGTTTCATAATACATTTCAAGCTATAATTCTTTGCCAATCTATTGGTACTGCGAAAGTGATCTTAAAAAGAGAGGACGAGCTGAACGTGAGTCGTTATTTCATTTGTGTAAGCTACATTTGTTCGTCATTTTATAAATCTTCATTTGCGAACATAATTAAGTTGTTTTACTGGAAAAGTGGGAGTTTTATTTTCATTCAGAATGTTAAAAATCATTTTTCTGATTTTATGAAATATTGAAAAATATATATTTAAGTTATTTCAGGAAATATTTGTTAT
The DNA here is from genome assembly GCA_030067965.1 of Latrodectus elegans. Taxonomy (NCBI): domain Eukaryota; kingdom Metazoa; phylum Arthropoda; class Arachnida; order Araneae; family Theridiidae; genus Latrodectus; species Latrodectus elegans. The sequence goes on from CM057813.1 coordinate 30,487,085, forward strand.
TAATATGGAATAGAAAATAGATTTTGAGAAAATAATTTTTAACTTTAAGGTGAAATGAAAAAATAAGAAGGGATATGTTGAATTTAATTTTCTTTTTGGCTATTCTAATACATGGTTTCTCATATATAGAAATGAGTGATTTTTGTTGATGAAAATGCACAATAAGAGCCAGGGAACATTAGTTGTATTTAAAAATAAAAAAGGTATGTTTGGTTTTATATTTAAATTTTAAATACCGAAATTGCTTATTTTATTTTAAATTACAAATTTTTGTCTTAATTAATGACGTATATAAACTGCAGAATTTAATAAAATTCTGTTTTTGTTACATTTATGTCTTAAAAAATAATTACTTGTAATTTAGAAAAGAGATTTTTATCCTAAAGTATTTCCCAATTTTCATGTTATCTATTTGAATTAAGTAAACTGTAATATGTACACTAAGTTAATCTTTAGATTATTTATTATTTTAGAAGTAGAAATCTAACATTACCGTTGATTTTCAGTTCATGTATGAAAAAAATTAGTATTTTCTTTTAAAATCTTCTTTTCTTACATAAAATAAAACTAGTTATTTTAGATTTTAAGAAGTTGATTATGCTGTATATCAGAAAATTTTATTACATATCGTAAATAATTATGAAGCAAAATCTATTTAAAAAAAATACCACAGATTTTCTTCCATGATATTTTCGAACTTGCTAACTGTTTGACTGAATATCAGAACAATAAACATTCGACTACTTATCTAGCTTAAGAACTACTAAGCAGAATTTTTAATATTATTTCTTTTTCATATGTTGAATTAAAATAAGGATAAAGTGCTAAAATATGAAGAAAATTATACAATTAGCTTTTCCAAGAAAAAGTATATTCTAAATGAAAATAGTTACTCTCATAAATTAAAAAAAAATAACGAATGCAATTTTTTAAGTTGTTTTCACTTAATAGATAAGATATATTTTTTACTATGTGCAGCAGATTTAATGCAAAGAATCCTCTTGAAAAAAAGTGTAACTTCACTTTTAAATAAACGTCATTCAAAGCAATCTTCCTTAATGGAAAAAAAGCTGGGAATACTTAAGAAAACGAAACAATTAAATCAACTCTTCCATCGACAATCAATTAAAACTTCTTTTTTTCTGGACGTAATTTATCAAACTCCGTTTAGCGAAATCCATTCTGTCAGGCGAAATCACGAATAAAACAGTTTTGACGATAAACAATTCCTAGGAGAGGGCCTCTGAAGATAAATTGTTTATGCGTTTCACAATATCATTGAATTTAATAAAAAGTCTCCTCATAAACGTACGAAGAAATCAATGATTCCTGCAGGAAGGGTGATTTATAGCGCGGCCACAACCATCCCTGTATCATCCACTCTTGCAACAACTGCACACCATTGTCTGCAGAGAGGGATTGCGAGGGGGTGGATGTGGGAGAGGGGTAAGTAATAAGCCTCGCTATTTTTTGATGCGAAAGATTAAAGGAAAGTTACAAGAAAAAAAAAAAAGATTCTCAAGGAGAATTTGAGGTTGAAGAGAAGTAAGTGGAATTTTAAGTCTGTACCACTCGATGGGGGAGGGGGTGGAGATAAGATGATGGTTATGGAAGATCCATATCGTCCTGCTTCAGTTCTGGCCAGATCGTTAAATTTCCTAATCCACAATTAAATTTGCATGGGCCAGAGATAGGCTGTGTAGATGGATAATTGGCTGCGCTGTAATGATTTTAATAAACGTATTATGTAATTCCAATGCCCAGGCTAGGAAGTATTCGAAAGCGGAAATTATGAATGGTTTCATGGTTTCCGACTGTGGCTAATGGATTCCACCTTGATGGAGTCTTGGATTGGTAATAGGGATGAACTTGTATAATCTTTGTACGAGAAATTTTCATACCTTTAAAGAACATCAATTTCTCTCAGTTCGACATTTTCTTTTAAAATTTTGAAAGAATATTAAGATAGCGAAATGAGAGAAAATCTTTTCAATTATAAGAGATTCTGATCACGCTTTTGATTTATTTTGTTTTTAAATTATCGACGAAATGAAACATTGTAAAATATGCAAAAAAAAAAAAAAAAAAAAAAAAAAAAAATCAAACGCGCGTTTGCAAATATAATTAATTTAGAATAACCATCATTATTTTCTTGACACTTTTCTCTCAGTGTATCTCGTTCCAATTAAATAAAACAATATTAAGCGAAATAAAATAAATAATTATGTGTGATTTTTATCGCTTTTATTTTATTTTTTAAAACTGTAATATCATCAAAATGTCATTTTGCAAAATGTACAAAATTCGAGTTTGTTCGTAAATATGTTTAATGTAGAACATACGTGGTTAATTTTTCTTACACTTTTTTTTTTTAAAAATTAGTTGCATTAAATTAATTCAAATTATTCAAAACTCAGTAGTTTCAAAAATGCATTACTGCTGCTGTATGAACGAAACAAATTATGTTATGTTTAATATGAAACAATAATTTTTTATATCAACGATTTTTATTATAAAAAGATTATTTTTTTTTATTTTAAGAAAGTCGATTTGCTAAAACTTAAATTTCGCAATAATTTTTAATTCAGGAAATAATGTTCCATGAAGGTGTCATTGAAGTGAGTACATTTTATCTAAAGTTCCATACCCATATTTTCAAAAATAATTTTGATTTTGAGTTCAGTTTAAATGAAATGCACAATGTATGAAATGTGTTTTATAAATGTCTCTGTGTTATTAAGTAATTTTTTACTCCATTGTCACATGTATTTCTATTATTAAATACACATTTTGTTTTTTTATAGGCTTTATTAATTAAAAGTAATTATTTTTATAAGACAATTTTCACACGTTTCTGCTACATCTTTTCGCGATATTATCGATTTCAATTTCTTATCGATTTCTACAAACTAATTCTTGTGTGTGTGTGATTATAATGAAAGTTACTTATATGGAAGTTTTTATTATTGAAAATAAATTTTCTTTCGAAAACTTGACATTATATCGCAAAGTATATTTTTTTTCAACCCTCAATATCTATGAATATTCTTATCATTAATTTTAATACGCTCTTATCGCGATTTTAAAATATTCTGAACAAAACTAACTTTAAAATACTTTTATATATATTAACTTTATTATTTTTAAACGTAAACAGCTTTTTCTAAGAATTATTATTTAAGTTCTCAGAATCTCTCACACATTTAACAAAAATAACTTAAATCTTGTATAAATCTTTATTTCTAGAATTTTTCTAGTGAAGTTGTTTTTTTATTCTATTTCAAAAGACAGGAATAAAAAACAGTAAATTTTTTTGTTACAAATATAATGAATGTTTATTATGTCTCGCATATCTCTAAACTTCAACTTAACTTAAAAGGAGATTTTTTACTCGATTAACACACATAATAATCGATAATTCAAAACATTGTCAAAAGTTTCCAAACTTTATCGTGTTATGGATCAAAATTTTATTGAATTTTATAGTATTAGTACTATATTTTATCGTCAAAATTGAATAACAGTTTAACTGAAATGTTTAATAACAGCTGGATGCAATGTTATTTGGTGTATGTAAAAAAAAAACCTTCATAAATTATTTTACGCTCAATATTTATGGTATTTTATTATATCATTTTTTAAAAACTTAGTAAGTATCGTTTAACTTGAAAAAAATTAAATATCGATTTCTTTATCGATTATTTAATTCGCAATATCTAGATCATCTTAAATACAGTGTAAATTTTATAAAAAAGTAAAGTAATAAATAAGTAAAGTAAAATATTGCACACTATTTTTATTAGTTTTAGCTTCTTTACATCCAGTGAACTTTGTTCATAACAAAGTTTGAAACTTGTTATCAACTTTAACAACTAAGTGAAACTAATTTAGTATGTATTAGATTTTTGTGTCTAAAAATGATTCATATTTTTGCAAGATTTATAATCTAATTTGTATTTATTATTTAATGTATTTAAAACTTTTTTTTCAAAATTTTTGAACTTAATTGATGGAGTGGTTAATTTTTTTAGAAATATATTAATTAAAAATTAATTTAACTGAGACTAATTAATATATTGATTAACTGAAATAGTATTTTTATTTAATATATAAATAGTAAGCACAATTAATGGTTGATAACTTGCGTTTTAAAATTAATTGATTTATTAATTAAGTAATAATTTTCGATGTAATTATTTGTTGCTTTAAATATAGTTGTTTTTACGTAAATCGATGAACTTATACAATCCTATAAAAAGTTAAGGAAACTTTTACACCCTCCATTTTTTTAAAAACTTGAGATTCATATGTGTTTATATTTAAGGAATTCCTGGTTGGCATTTTAATTATTTACCAGCATTACGTGTTTGAAATAAAACTATATAGTAGATAAACTTGTTACTGAATTTTTCATTCCTTTTCACAAATAAAATTTTTATACTTAATTCTCGAAACTTGCTGATTGAGAAATTTAACTTTCTGTGGAATAAATATACTTATAAAGTAAATGCAGATGAGTGAACTTAACTTGTATTTGTCAACAAAAGTAATGACTTATATTAAATAATTTCTTTGATGTCTTACTTTATGAAATATTTGATTTAATAAAGCTATATATACATAATTTTAAAATTTTAATCCCGATATAAAATATAAAATGGGAAAAAACATTTTTTTAAACATTATGTAAAATGAGACTAATAAATATTTCCTGTTAGCAATATTTCTAAAGGACAAATTAATAATCTGTTTGTTGTCTTACGCCATTTAAACACACAGTATACGTTCATTCTATTTTAATTTTACGATTTCATGGGATGCTAGCAACCGTTGCAGCATAATTTGCAAATTGCAGTATAATATATATGTTCATTTTAAATACAAGAACTTATTAATATATCACTGTGTGACACCAATTAAGATTTCCATTTGGGGTTTTCATGGACTCTTTGCAAACCTTGCAATAAATTTATTGAATTTACAGAACTGTGGCTTTCCATATGCCACCATTACACTGGAATCTGATACATTTAGCACTATAGAGGGGATCTGTAGCAAGGACATGCCCTAGCAGATTCATCAGGCTTTCGCAACGAGAACACACAAAAAAATGACTTCATCCACTCAAAACACAGGAAACCACTGAATGAGTTATATGCTTTTTTTCTTCTTGGTAACATGAATCTGTTTCAAAAGATTCCGTCTCTGGCTCAGTAATGAAGGGGGTTGGGGCAAACGTCTAGGAAAGAAATACAGTAAGAAAAATAAAAATAAAATAAATGCTTGTTATGTGCGGGTCACACCATTGAGAATGCCTGCCCCTAAAAAAGCAAGTTCACTCTCTGAACAATTTTGGCACTTTTAATGCCTTGGGTCTTCCTTTCACTTCCATCCTCAGATTCTGGCAGATGTTCCTTTAAGCCAAAATGTCGGGTGAAGTAACTGGGGGTGCAGCACGCCCACATTTCTAGCGTGACCAAGGCCTCAAAGGTGACGGCACCGCACCGTATTGGTATATAATAACGGGGTGCTCGCACTTTTATGGGCCTATCCCCCTATATTTTTTTCCCTCGACGTCGTTAAATCTTGAGAAAACTCTGGTTCCACATGATCAACTTAAAAAAGCTTCTTATCAGACACAATCGTTGAGTCACCTATGACTCATATGGGTTTACGTATTTTTTTCTATACAGAGAATGGAATGGGAAGTATTGATAGGTAATAATCAAATACGCATTATTGAGCAAGATAATACCTGACATGCTTCCTTTATATGAAAAACGAGTTCACTAAAAGGTAAAGCAAAATATAAATTCTATAATTCTTTAATTTCTAACGACCCAATATTTCTTAACAAGAAATAATATGAAATATAAAATATTAATGAGTAGTTTAACATAAAAATATTTTCAAAATTTTAAATAAATATGAATTAGAAAAAATAATTTCTTATATATAGCAATGACATGTAAGAATTTTTCACTAGTAAAACAGATTCAAAGAATATCAAACTTTAGCTATTTTAAAATTTAATCAATGTATCATTTTGAAATTTTGTTTACATTTTTTTTATTAATTTAACTTATACCATATTTAAAAACCTGATTTATACTCACTGTTAAATTATTTATGGTATATAATGTTCCTAAATTTTGATTTCTTAAAGAAATGAGCTGTATTGTTTACTCTTCGCTTTGTAAATTTCCATTTATATGTAATTTCAGTAAATCAGAAAAAAATATGTATGGTATCAAAACGCCTTCTTTTCATTTTCTTATATTATTACTTTAAAAAATGAGGTTTATTAATTTTCAATTTTTAAAAATTTTTGTTTTTTCAGATTTCTCAGACGGTGTTTTTGATTTTTCCAATATGCCGCTTATCGCAAATAGATTTAAGTATAGAGAAAGAAAGTCTTGACTCAACATTGAATGACTTTGCATGTTAAAAACTTACTTATGTGTTCCGTATCTAATACCATTTGTCAAATTCGAATTTTCCACCGAAAACTATGTTTACACTTTCCACTGGAAGCTGTGTGCTGCGATAATTGGCGTGTCCAGACAATAATTCTTTTCCCCTGTTATTTTAATCATAATTAATGATCTATTTATAAGACGCATCATAGTCTATAATCTAATTACCGAGAATAGTTATAAGGTTTCTTTTAATGACCTCATTGTAATATCTTAACGAAGATACGAGTGCATTGATATTAGTGGTAAAAAGTGCTAACATATTATATTGCAAAGAAAACTTGCGAAAGAAACCCAAAACACCCATTCTAAATCGTATTAATGCAAGAATCAGAAATGGATAATTCGGTGATTTACAATTTATTCCTTCGTAATAGATAAACTTCAAAGCACCAAATTTTACTTATTTAACCAATGGGGTCATTTCCTTCGACAAAAATAAGGAATAAATCTAATAATGATTCATTTAATTTACTCTTTGCTAAAGATATTAAAATAAAAAATGTAATTAATTTTACTTGGCTTTTTTTATTTATTTTACATAAATTTCTAATTTAAACATATCTTTGGAAAGGCATTTGGTAGATATGAAATCATAGCCCAAAAAGCAAATGAAATTAATAATTTTGCTTAAGTTAAGTTTGCTTCAGGTATTTCTGAGATTATATAATTTTAGTATATATATATAATAAATAAAATACAAATAATAATAAAATAACTACTAAAATAATTAAGAAACTTATTTTTTACATAAAATTGATATTCATACCCTAAATTATTATAAAAATGAATTTTTCCATTTTATAAGAGTCTTCATTTGATGCTTTTATTTCCACTTTTTTAAATGGAGTATTAAGCGGAGGTAAATAGCATGCATATTATGATCACTTTTGAAAAATGCAATAAATATATAAAAACAATATTATTACTGGAACTTTGAATTTTGTGAGCATCTTATGAGGTTAAAAATAAAAAAAAAAAAAAAAAAAAAAAAAAAACCGGTTTCTCATCATTTCTTATTACAAGTAGTAAATTACTTCCTCCAAGATATGTCTGTCATTTTATTCCTAGGTTTTTCCAATTTTGATAAAACTTGTTATGCGTGATTATGAAAACTGATTTTTATTTCTAACTCTATGTATATTAAAAACTTCATACATAAAACTGCATTTATTGAAAGAATATATACCAGTTATGTGCGACATAAAAAAAAAAGTCAAGAAAGGAGTAAAACATTTTGAAAAATTGATACTGTTTATTAAAAGCAAAACAAAATAATATTCATCTAAAAATATAAATAATTAAATGAATTTAATGTTTAAATTAGTTAAAAAAAGAAGTATATTTAACAATTAATTTTACTGACACAAGTAATATAAAAATGATCCAAAACAAGTTTTTATTTATCAAAAGTATTATTCCCTATGAAAAAAAGTAATTATTAGCAACAATTATTAAGATATTTAACCATTTTTCGCAATTTGTATTAATTTAAATTTTATTTTAAAAAGCAAACGCTCCCCATCATATATTTCTCAAGGGTTAATTAGTTTTAGTTAATATTGTTACTATTAATCATACCGAAGGAAAGTATATGAAGTTCTTTAATAATTAACATTTATTCATTCAAAACAAATTAATATAATAAACAATAAATTAATAAATACACAAGTGAATGATTTTTCAAAATGGTAGTTATGGAAATAACGAAACTTATTTTTTAAGGGAAATAGAGAACAACTTTTTATGTAAATAGAAAGAATTCTTAGTAAAGAGGAGTTAAGGCTAGTAACGATTAGATTATTTATTTTTAATAACCCCAACAAACAGCAAGTGTAGATTATTGTTAGTCCCGGAAGTCATAGCCGTCAATATCCAGCATCTTCTGCCAACATGTCTCTAACTTATACAATCCTATTGCTTTAAAACTTGGTGGTTTTGCACACAAAGAAGTCCATGAGTGCTTAGCGCAAGTCTGTTTCATTGGTGAAGGATTTACCCCGATGATGCTTGTTCAGGAAATGGGAAAATGGATTTGAGGTCAGGTAAGTAAGAAGGAAAGCGCAACATCTCAAAATCACGTCACTGAATGGTATTCCAAATGCACGACATGCAGCCTTGCTGAATCGGCCAAGAACAGTACACCCTTACGATTAACCAGTGCATGCTCCTTTGATTGCAGTGCCTGTTGCACACGTTCCAATTGCTACGAGCTCAGGTACTCAGTGACAGTCTGGCCTGTTGGTAGCAGCTAATCGTGAATCACATGTCGACTAGCTCACCAGGCACCAGCTTCATTCCAGAGGGACAAATATCCTGATGTAAATTTGTGACACCAATGACTTGCCTTACGTTCATTCACAGCGCTATCACTAAACGTTTGACACATTCGGCGTCTTGATGGATCTAGTGATAAAACCCCCTTGAAGTCGCAAAGCAAACAACACCGAACTATCACGTTCGGCACGTCCATTTCTCTTCTTTACTGTATGAGTTACAAATGATTAATGCGTTTGATGGACTTCCCGTTATAACACTGATATTTCTATTCTTGACTGTCTCAACCATGTCATACATTAATTTGCATATTTATTATCTGTATCTCGCCTCATTGAATGGAAACGCGAATACGGCAAGAATCCTGTTTGGTTTACCTTTTATATATATATATATATATATATATATATATATATATATATATATATATATATATATATATATATATATATATATATATATATATATATATATATAATAGTGATAGTTGCAATTTTTTGAATGCAAAAATTTTACTGTTAAAAAGTATTTATTAAATTTTATAAATATTCCATCAATATTGAAATAAAAATTTGAAATGATTATCTTCATTATATAAATTTTATTAAATCCTAACCTCAGAAATCTGCAGTATAGCCTTGTCAGTTATTACATTGCTGACTTTTTTTCTAATATTTCTCAAAATAGATCCATTCATACAAAAAGAAATATGGAGAAAAATTCAATAAAAATTTCAAGAATAGATAATTTGTGATAAATGTATGTGTCTATAAAATTAAATTGTATCATTGTATTAATAAATATGCAATATTACAATAAAATTTTTAATTATTATAAATGACTTGCTTATATTTAACACAAAGTAAACAAAAACAAGAGTAACAAAAGCACTTTTTTCATTCTCGATGACAATTACTTGAAATGCTGAATATATTCACTTAACTTTCTTCCTCATTTTTTAAACTTAGCCAAATTATTTGGCTTGAGGAATCCTTGTCATACATTTGATTATTTGCATATTTTTTACACATTCTGTTCAAAGGTTAATGATGTTTTATTGCTCTAATTTAATTTTACGAGAAAAAAGGCTTCAAAAACAAATTTTCCTTCTAAGCATCCAAAAAAAAAAAAAAAAAAAAATACCGTAACCGAAAAAAAAATTATGATAACACAACTGAAAAGAAGGGCCTCAAATGCAATATTTCTTTTTCCTATTATATTCACTTTCAATTCTTTTGGAACAAAGAGAAAAAAGACAGAAAAAATCCCTTTTCTCTTAGTTCTAGTGTAGGATAAAAAAATAAAAAATAATAATAAAAAAAAAAAACAGCATTGAAAATTTATAGGAAAAAGGAAAAGAAGTTACACTAACCTTTAAAAAACAGGAAAAAGAAAACTTCTCTGGGCAAAAAGAATAAAGTCAAATCGCCTTTGTGACCATTAATTCTAGTAAACAATACGCTGGGATTTTTCCAATAGAACCTGATAAATAGCACTAAAGTGCTTTGTGGTGCCCCCTAGGGGTTTAAGGGGTCTACAGAACTGCATTATAAATGTAAAGTGCTCCACACCTCTGACTATTTGTCACCCCGGGGTCGTCCTGTAATTAGAGCCAATGTATCAAGTTGCGCCTGGCCATGGCCGACCCTGATCGTTTTGAAATCCGAAACTGTAAATTCGAAATGCTCATTGGTTCATGCAAATGGGACCCACATTTTATAAATTAATGCAGTTGCAATTAAGTACTTTTAATGGCGTCTCTTTTAAACCAGTGTAAATGTAAAGAAAATAATGGGGATGATTTAAAAGGAAAATCTTGTCAATTTAATCGAATGCTTATTTATTAATTTATTTAGAAGAAGAGTTTGTTAAAACAAAATTTCATTATACAATTAAGAAAATTTTTAAGTAAATGCATTCTTATTTTTCTAAAGCTGTTATACTATAATCAAACCACTGATTAATTTAATGTCTCAATACTTAAAAAAAATTTTTTTTTTATTTTAAACAAAGTAATGGTGAATTTTTCGAGATATAAGAGGTCACGGCAATTCTTAAATGTGAATTCGTTTCAAATTTATCATTTTATACAAGTTTAATATAGAAAAATTCACAAAAAATATTAGTCTTTTACTCAATTAATATTAATGATCTAATTAAGAAAATTTTATTCTTTGTAAACTTATTACTTAAAATAAATTTTATGCCAATTTAGTTTTAGAAATAAATTAATTTCGAAGAAATTAGATTTGACACCTATCAAAAAGCTGGTAATTAATTTCATCTGTCAAAATTAAATGTTGGACTTAAAAAAAAAAAAAAAAAAAAAAAAAAACCTTTTAAGTTAAAAGCAGTTTTTTTTTTGTTGCCTATAACGTTTAACTTAAAACACTAACATTATTAAAAATCATGAAAAAACACAGGTTTTAAATGAGTTTTAATTTGAATTTTTTCCACTAAAATATCCTGTTTTTAAATTTAAGCACATTAACTTATTTAAATTTATTTACAAAAGAATATTTTTAATTTAGGATATGGTGTATATATATTTTTTTTATTTTTGTAAAATTTATTAAAATTTAGAGCTATTATAGTAAAGATCAAATAAGCATTTTTATTGCTAAAAATATCAGATCAGTTGGTTTTAGAAGAAACTAATTATTCACTTAAATTGGTTAAATATTTAATTTATTTAAAATCATTGTGAAAAATTATTTATAGTTTTTAACACAGGTTTTTAATTCAATAATGCAATTTTTTTAAACATTTAGCTTAGCACATTTAAAAAAAATCTGAAATTACGAATAAATTCCAAAGTGAATTAATTTTTAATTTTTAGCAACTTTTATTTTATGTAATAATAATTTTATAACACCAAAATTGGTTTAGAAATTATGTTAAAAAATTAGTGTAGATCTTTCAAACATTCCTAATAGGATTAGAATAAGGTGAGTTTATCTTGCATGTAAATACTACTATTTTGTATTTTAGTTTATATTATTGTTGTAAAGTTAAATTTTTAGAAAAGTTTATTAAATGAAAAAAAAAAAAAAAACAATAAACAAATAAAAACATATTTAACGTGTCATTAATTAAGAAAAAGTGAAGGATTATATTTTACTAATTGATCGTTTGTAAAATTTCATTTGTTTATGTTTAGTTGGTAAGAATGACTTTAATTAAAAAATAGCTTAAAAAATTATTAAATTTGTATTTGACATAACTTAAAAATAACTTTAAATATCTCCTTTATGAAATTTTATCTTTTTTTAATAAAATTTTTCTATTAAATTCAGTTATCAGGCAGAATGGTTTAATAATATAGAAACTTATCGTATAATGATATATCTAATATATTCTAGCAGATAAAACACTTAATAATCATCAAAATAAAGCATTTTCACCAAGAAATCATTTTCAAGAAGAAAATGATTCTGTTAATATTAATAGTATGCAAATTGATTACTATATGCATACTATTTATAAGATATTTGATTATTTTGGGATACCTTTTCGGAAATTGCTCAATAGATATATTTCATTGCAATATTCATTAAAGAATAATTTAATTTATATAGTAAGGGATTATGTTTTATAAAGAGGAAAACATAGGAGTTACACAAGTATCCGAATTGACAAATTTATAGGCAATCACCAGGATAAAATCTTAGCGTTACCAGTTCCAAAAATGCTATCAATCGTCAACCATGATGAACCATGCTTGCAAATACCTAACTCTACTTGGAAGCAATGTAACATTCGATAGGTTCATCGTACTATATAGTTTTACTATCACAAAGGGAAAGCTCCAATGGGTCAGTTGCTAGATGCTGCTTTCCTCTAAGGAAAGCAAACTGAAGCATCATTTGCTGTGAGCAGTGATTGGGACGGTGACCACATTCTCATACACAAGATTGCTGGAGTTCCATCAAAGATTAAAGTGATCCGTCAGGAACGTGTTCACGTTAATCTGTGACGTCCACAGTCCTTCCGCTGGTGAGGGGTCGACACGGAGAGGAAGGTGCCAGCTCAGGTTCACAGTTTTTAAGGATCTCTTGGTGCACTGAGAAATGCTCGAAAGTAATGCCACACTCAACAAGGAACTCCACATTGCCCAGCTACATCGCGGGAATGAGGCTATTCGACTGAAAATACCTGATCGATATGGTCAAACTATACTCCTTCACGATAATGCCAAGCCCCATGTTGCACAAGTCGTCAAAGCCAACAGCTCGAATGGGTAGTCTATCAGCATACACCGTATTCTCCGGACCTTAGACCGACCGATTACCATCTTTTCCGCTCCTTGTGAAACCATATGAAGGGCGTTTTCCCCAGTAACAAAGAGGTCCTTAAAAACGGACTCAACAAATTTTTTGACACCAGACCAGGTGATTTTTGACGAAACGGCATCAAAAAATTGGTCGAGAAGTGGGAAGAAGTTATAATTACAACGGCAAATATAATTGATTCACTTATTGAATTAATTGTTTTTTTATTTAAATAAAAATCTTTGGTAAAAACGCTACGAACTTATTCCCCAACCCAATATATATATATATATATATATATATATATATATATATATATATATATATATATATATATATATATATATATATGTATGTATGTATGTATGCATGCAATTATTCCTAACTCGTTAATCTGAAGGTACAGTTTGTGGCTAACCGGCACTGCTATTTTCCTATCTAAGAGGTATGCTATGAATGTGCATGAGATTTTCAGATTTTGTCTTTCACAAACGTGGAAAAGACTCATTAAACTATTTAAGTTAATTCGGAAAAAATAAAAATTCAATGGGTGATAAAATAAGTATGTAACACCTGCTTCACTGAATAACGCGTGGTATCAAAACAATTCTTGGTTTAAAAGGAAGACTACCAACGCTAAAGATCAGGATCCTGCACTTAGACATCGGTGAATCTAGTGTAAAGTCATGAGGCTCTTCCTGTTACTAATTTAATATTTCGAAGTAAACTATATTTATCCATGGGAATATATTATAGTACAGTAACGATTATTTGATGATGTATAAAATATCAGAATTTTGATTTATGAGAGAGAGAAAATGATTTGCTTAATGATGTTGAAAAATTTTGTTTCAAATCCATTAATACTAAAAATGCCTAAAACCTAACTAAACATAGTTAGATTTTAGGTATTTAGTACAGAGAAACTATCAAAGCACGCGCGCAAGAGATAGAGAGAGTGTATTGAATCATCAGCTATTTTTATTTTATTATTGAATGTTTTCTCAATGTTGTGAATGCATTTATATTTCATAAAATTTTTATTTTTAGACATGGCACTATACCCCATAATTAAAACTATGATCATTCATTACAATTTTGAAATCATTATTAACTGAAAAGAATTGTTTTATTTTGAAAAAGTCTTTAACTGACATTTGGCTTATAATCAACCTGGCATTTGGTTTATAAGCAATAAAACTTCAATCATAAAAGGACTGAATAACAAAATTGCCCAAAAATCCAAGAGAACAGTCATAAAATATAAAGTTACTAAAAGGATCATTTCATAAATCTTGCCGAATGGTAGTTAGGTTGTAGAAATTTTAGTTAGGTTTCTTTTTAAATGAATAATAAATAGGTAAATAAAAATAATAATGCGCACTTAAAAAAATCGGTCACATCCCAGATACCCCATCATTTAAAAAGCGTTCAAATTTAATTAAAATCTAATAAAAATGAAGTAAGCTATAATTAATTTTAACAAATATATAATCTTACAATCTTTATAAAATTTGGTATAGTAAACTGCAATCCGTAAAGGTAAATGTAGAAAAATTTATTTAAAAAATAAGATAAATAAGAAAAAAATATTTATAATTCAAACAAAAATGCAATCATTTGAATTTATTTTAAAATTTCAAAACGATTTCCATTTTATCAATAATTATTACATAAACACACTGTAGGTAATTTACTATTTGGTTAATACTAACATAGTAAAAAAGTAAAAAAAAAAATTATAGTTGTATATAATAAATCATAAAAATAGTTCTCTGAAATAAGAAAAAGCCGAATAAATAAGTTAAAGTCAGGCTTTGTCTTTACTCTTTAATCAATCAGGATGACTTATATGTATGTAAGAAAGGCAAATAAGACATTTTGCGATAGTTAAGAAACGATGACAATGTATATTATTAATGATCGGTAATGTAAATTTAAAGCACACTTTAATGTTTTCATTTGTTCTAAAATTTGTGGCTTAAATACTTTTCATATAAGTTAAGCATTTAAATTAATGTCCGTTTACAACGAAAAAACGCAGAATCTTAACTTAAGCTATCACTATTCAGTTTGCATTTGAAAGCCAGTCGAAAATTTCACCTTATCAGAGACGTCTCAAATCTAATCTAACCCCACGAGGGCTTGGTGTAATTTACCTTAGCCCCGCTCGCTTTGATAAGGTAATTAAAGAAGAATCGCGCAAAATGTTCTTTAGGGTGGGGCGTACACGCACTTTGTGCAAGTAATCAATGGAGCACTGTTTCAAAGTGGTTTTGCATATTTTGTTCAATTGGATATTCGCGGTGTTCTTATTGCCACCAGCGCAAACTTCTTTAATCCTATTTGCTAGGCAGACTTTTAATTTCTCATGAAGTAAAGTGCTTTTTAAAATAAATGAAATTTTTTTGAGGAAAGAAATGTACAGGTTATTATTTAGATTCTGTTAATAGATTGAAATGAAATGCTTTATTTAAAAATAATATCACAATTTTGATTAAATGTCAAAGGATATATAACTTAAATATATTTAAAGAAAAATTTATATATATATAATAAAATATTATTTAGGCATTTTAAAAAAAAAGTTAATTAGCTTAATTACGTTACTTGAGAAAAGATTCCATAAAAAAGATGATTCATAAAAAAAAATTAAAAACTGGTTGGTCTAATAAGATAAAATTCTGGTATTTAAGATCACTGACCAAGGAGGTGACATGCTACACAGGAGTAATTTATGTAACAAGAAACGCTTACTATGATATGCCTGTATTAATTTTTTAAAACATTGATTTATGAAAAAATGGTATACCTAAATGTAAATTTAAAAAATTTACATCTAGTTCCTCATACATGAATTAAATTTGAATATTATAAATTAATGAAAGTGGCTTGTGCAATATGGAGAAATGTTTACCACCATATTTCTGATATTGATTACAGTCCAATAGTGGCTTACTGGATTATGGTTTTTCTTATCGCTTTATTTCTGCCAAGACTTTATGATTAAATTGGAGTGGAGGAGTTCAAATTGATCATACTAAATCCAATGCTGCATTTCAGACAACTTCTCTTTCTAAAATAAGGAAAAGCAGATATGTTACTCGCATGAATTTAATGGATCGTACACCTTCATCCTGATATCTGTCTTAAAAAATGGGATCTTTTGTAATACAACAAGATTTTATATGAATAGTTCAACTGCGATTGCATGAACTGATGGTATAGAGTTTATTGCTTCTGCTACTCTTGCTTCTCTTAATGCTACATAACAGATAAGAGCAAGCGCTTTCAATAAACTTGATAGTAATTTAATCAATGATGACGCTAATCTTAGAAATAGAATAGTATCGCGCTTTCAAAAGAATTTTGATTACATTTATGGCATCATATTGACACTCCACGTTTGGTGGCCTCATAGAACACTCAAATTACTAGCATACATTTAACACCAATCAATTGGTCATCATTTCGAGGGATGGATGTCTTCCAAATGAAATAATACCTCTAGGGATGGTTGGCCAAGTACTGGGGATATTCTGCTAGGTCCTTGCTTCAAAATCATGAAAACTCCCTCCAACTGCTCTCCTCTAACTAGAGCCCAACTCAAGGCTAGGTACAGGGAAGCATACTGGAACTGCAGCAGCAACTTCGAGCTGTCGTATGAAATGGTTTTGCATATATGCACTTTTTATATCAAAGACACTTTGAAAAAGTGCTTCTCATTTTTGTATGTTAAAATTAGATTTGTGGATCTACATTTTATTCACGCTATGAGAAATGTTATGTGTTCATCAGGATAATGCATGAATGTCAGTTGCTGGCATTGCACTCACCTTTAATGCAAAAATAATAAAAATGCTGAGATGTTCCTCAGGTTAATACATTCTTCATATCTTTCAGCCATATAAAATGTTTGATTAATGGTTGATAAGAGATAGACTTAACACCAAACACCAATGTGTGTTGTCGATAAACGAAGAAACCATACTTGTTCTTGCATATATCACTAATCTAATTTAAAAAATCACGGGTGTCCAGTCCGTTGAGAGAGAGACATTTATTTGTACAATAACGGCTGATTTGTTGTTTCTCCTCAAATGTTTTTATTAAGAAATGTTTCGCAGAAGATGTAATATGAAGTGGTAATTCATCTTGCGTAAATGTTATTGTGTGAAAAAGATTATTTTTAAATAATTTAATAAGCACGTTATCACTTTGGTTGAAGCATTTTCAACAACCTTCCATATTAATTGCGCTCGCCTTTCAGCTTGCTTTTGTTCAGAACATTTCAAGGAAAAAAAGACGCACACTAATAGAAATAACGAGCTGTATTATTGTGTATTGGGCTTATATATATTAAATAAACATAAATAGAGAAAGATAAAGTTCAATAACCTGATGGTCGCGTGTTCATATCACATCCATGTTAAAAAAAATAAATTTTAATAAAATAATAACCTGTAAAGAAATTACAAATGTTACTCCCTGAGACATTTTCAGTGTCTGTTCATAAATAGTAACTTTTCAAATAGAAATCGAAGTATTTGTTGATCAAAATAAAATAGGACTGCATCTAAATAACAGGGCATATAATAATATAAATATCTCTACAAAACCATATTAATCTATCACACATGGTTAATGTAGCTCAAAAATTGGCTTGAAGGTTTTCCTTTGCTCATATATGACAGTTATGGGTAATAATACAATGAAAACTACCTTAACCATAGCAAAAGATGATACGCAGTCATCTGTGATTTTTGTGAAAGCCCATTTTGAAGATTTCTCTCGCTTATTTGTGACATTTAGCAAGAGCTGGTGGAGTGATTGCAACTTGTAGACGTACAAATTTAACTTATAATGGAGGAGGTATAATACCGATATCTTAGGAATGACAGTTACTCGTGTGTTTGGAGACTTTCATCACTCGGTTGGTGTTTCTTTAGAAAATCAATATGTGAAGACACAGATATGGTCTAAAGTTCTGCTGTGAGCGTGATCACACAAACAACCTTCTTCTTAAGCGTTTAACTGCGCAGATTACTCCGTAAATTATAACTGGACCGTTGCCTTTCTCTCAGTTCATTTCTGTGAGCAAAACATTCATAAAGTTTCACTCAACAATCCATGGATGGGGTAAATTTGCTTTACTAATAGTGCTTCATCACTAATCTCAACATTGTAGAGAAAAGCTTAATGCATGAACCAGGAATAGAAATAATAAGATATGATCCGTCAATCTTGTATCCTGCATTTTAAAGATTTCTGAATTATACACTGACTGTGGTTTTTCCATTCATATCTGTGAGCAAATCTTTCGTAGAGCTTGACTCGGTGATTAATTGGTGGCGTAAAAATGTTTCACTGATATTGATTAATCATCAGTACTAAACATAACAGTGTGAAATTTACGTATGAGCTAGAAATAGGAATAGTGAGGTACGAGTCGTCAGTCTTATACTCTGAATTTTGTGGAAGACTCTTTTATATATAACTGTGATTTCTTCATTCATCTCTGTGTCCTTACTCCAATCACTTTTCTGTGGAAAACTTTTGTAGAGTTTCACTCGGAAATTAATTTTAGTAAGGTAAAAAAGCTTTAGTAATTATGCCTAACCTCCAATATCAACATCATAGAGGAAAATTTACACATGAGCCACAACAGAAATAGGAATAGTGAGATATTTCAATTATTTTTGTGTACAAAACTTTCGAAAGAGCCTTACTCAGTGTTTAATGGGTGGGATAAAATTATTTCATTTACAGTGCCTAATCACCAATGTTAGCCTAACAATGTGAAACTTAGATATGAGCCAAAAATAGGAATAGTGTGATATGAGCCAAAAATAGGAATAGTGTGATATGAGCCAAAAATAGGAATAGTGTGATATGAGCCAAAAATAGGAATAGTGTGATATGAGCCAAAAATAGGAATAGTGTGATATGAGCCGTCAGCCTTACAACCTGCATTTTATGTAACTCTTATTTGAATAGTGATTGTGATTTATTAATGCATAAATTTATCTCCCTTGAAAATTTTTTAACAAAGCTTAATTTTAAACCCAAAAGGTTCTTCTTTGTCTTAATAAACTTGTTAACCGCATTCACATATTTTAATTCCTTACACTTTATGGTTTTTTAAAGTACACTGCTGGTCTTCGTAAATGCAAAACCCTGAAGGAAGCATGTAAATAACATGAAATTTACAACGTGCATCAGCGGAGATGAGATATGCATATGATTAGAATTTCAGACAGACGTGCTGTCTGTCGACTGTAGTTTGTTTGTCGCTCAACGGTAATTTTTTACACACGAGGGCTAATTAGACCGGGACCTACGGCTTAAAGTGGATTCCGAACCACTACAAACATCCATGCCCAAGGTGGGATTCGAACCCACGAACTGTTGAACTGAAGGCAAGAGCGGTAACTATTCGGATACCAGTTCGACGACTGTAGTGCCGATTCAAAGTGCTATTTAATGATCGTAGATTTACACGATTTCAAATTCGGCAATTGTGTTTTTCTTCCCGTTTGTAAAAAAAAGGGGGGGGGGATTAATTAATTTTTGTAGAACACAGAGATTATTTTTTGATCAAGTATCCGAGTTCGACAGAGGAGGGATAGTGGTATACCAAGATTGTGGATTATCATTCACGGAAATCGATAGTTATGTTCGATGAAACCAAACTATTATAATGCGGGTATGTGATCGTTGGAAGCAGAACGGTACGACGGTCCGACTTGTTCGATCACACCCACGTCAGCGCACCACTCCATGTGATTACAAGCAAATTGTGCGTATGTCAGTGACGGATCATGAAGAACCATAGCACAGTATGTTCAGTCTATAACTCATCATCCCGTGCCTGCGCGTATCATTCGACACTGTTTACAGTAGAGTTGTCTACCCTTGATGCAGAACCACAAACGTCTCCACCGCCAATGGTGTGAAAAAAAGAAGGACGTAGACGGCAGAATGGAAGAAAATTGTCTTTACTGACGAGTCACACTTTTGTATGCAACACCAACGATTCGAGTTTGGAGACACCGTGAGTGAGGATGCTGATCAACTGCGTTATGCACCATCAAACTAGTCCTGCACTGAGTACTATGGTATAGGGCGGTATTGGATATCCCTATCACACTCCTCTAGTACGCGTTGCCGATATTTTAAGCAACTTTCCCTACATCTCCAAGGTGATGGAGCCAGTTGTCTTTCCTTACCTTCAGGGCTTGCTCAAGTACATATTTCAACAGGATAATGCACGACTACACGTGGCACGCATTGTCCAAGGGCTCTTTCCCAATTGGCAGATTGAATTGCTTCCCTGGCCGCCTAGCTTTCTGGATCTTTCGGCGATGGAAAACTTGTGGTCCCTGGTTGCTCAACGATTGGCCCAGATTACATCGTCAGCTGCCTCACCAGCTCAACTATAGCAACGTGTAGAAGCTGTTTGCATTACTGTACCCCAAGAACACATCAAAAGTCTCTTTGAATCAATACCGAGGCGTGTGACAGCGTTAATTTAATACAATGTCGGCAAATCTGGTGACTAATTTCGGCAGGAACCACACCTCACATAGGTCTATAAATTGAATCATTTGATACTTGGTGAATATGTTATGCACAAAATAAATTTTGTTGTGATACCTCTTGTTTTTCTTGGTGTTGTGCAATTTGGGTGCCAGCAGTGTATTTACAAAATTTATGGTGTACCCGGTATATTTCTCGTTGGTAAAATCCAAAAATTCTGCAATGTTTTTTAATTTCCTGTACACATAATACTTATGAAAAGAGACGATTATTTTTACTAAATAATCAATACCAAAACCTCTGATTATTATTTCACAGAAATATTGAGATATAATATAAACTTTGTGGATGATTTTTGTGTAAAACTTGAGTAACATAAAATAAATTATTTAATATGATATGGGATATATTTTAAAACTCAGCTGTTGGTAAACATTTTTATCATTAAAGTATATAAGCTGACGAAGATATGTCCTTCGTTGACATATTCCTCTTTAATACACTCTACATAAGTTATTTTCAATTTCGGACCCGTGTCATTTTTGGGCGGCTCCAAAATTCTTAAACCGTGCCGCAAAAATTTAGAAATGTATAAAGTAAAAATTATATTGCTTTTTTATTACTTATAGAGTAATACATAATAATATTGTGTTTGTTTTTATAGTACATATTACAGCGCTTTACATTTGAAATTACTATCATAAATTATATTTTCACATTGTCTTTCAGGTAAGAAAAAATATTTAAGCTTTTATATTTCTTTGTGTGCCAAAACTTTTGAAATCGTTAAAACGGTGCCAAAACACCACAAATAAATAAAAAAAATTAAAAAATTAAATGTTGAAAATTATTTTTCTATACCATAGTAGTGAAAACAAATATACCAGAATTTATGTTTATTCAGATTTATGCTGATTGAGATATTAGGAATATATGAAAAACGTGGCAGCATTATGATGATTCTAAATTAAATGTGTTTTTTTTTTCCTCTGATCGCATTACGTCTTTTCCATTAGCTAAGGGCCCAGAACCTTCAAATTTATTTGTAAAAAAAAGTAAAAATATTTTTTTTTTTAAAAAAAATTGAATTATATTTATATCTGTTTTATAAAATTATATTATAATTATGATGAAAAAATAGATCTAGCAATTTAATAAACTTAAATTAGTTTTATCAATTATTCTAAATATAAGGTATTTTTAAAAGCCACCTCAACTGTGATATTATAATAAAACTTTTAAATTAACAATATCCATTCAAAACATTAAGCTTAAGCTATTTTTTTTCGCTAGAATGTCTATATTTATCGAATATGCGAGATATATTAATTAATATGATTCTATTTTTAAAAAGGTAGCCAATTATTTGAGACAAAACTGGAAAAGAAGACTTTAGCAAATAGGATATGCCAATTAATTATTTTAATAAGGTACCACAGGAAACATTAATTGACGGTAGAAAAAAATAACATATGAATTGTGTGTGGTATATCTTATCAATAAAAAAACTGAATTTTAATTCCTTAAACTTTTTCCTTACTCGTAGAAATATTATTTTTAAACAATCGTAGATAATACTGATTAGTGACTCTATTAAAACAGTAATGATTCAAACACGTCATGCATATGTTTTAAATTAATATATTTTTGGAATAAATTTGCTTATTACAATGATATTTCTTTAGATAAGAATAACTTACAAATTAGATTATATGTACAACAGTTTTGCTTTATATTTATATATATATATCAAATGTATATTTCAAATAATTGCTAAAATAATTCAACAATTTAAATATTTTTTCCTAAAATTATTTGTATATGAGAAGAAAGTAATGATTTTTGAAATTCTTAGTTATTTCTACAGTATTTAATTTATTTATTAATTTAAGGAAATTAATAAACAATAATTGTAAACTTTTCCGCGATTAAATAAAGCTAGTTATGACATTTTCTACAAAACAAAATTATTATCATAAAATTTGAAAATCAAATTCATATGTATTTAAACATGTTTAACTTGAAAAATATTTGTATTTGCTTAAAATTACTTTGCTTTAAAATTTTGATTCTTAAAGATACATCTTTCAGAATTTCCCTTTTAGTTACTATAAAAAAAAATAAAAACTTTTTCTAAAGATAAAAATGATTATTTGGAATTAAGATAAACTGTATGATAAGAGATGTTTAAATTGCTGCCAAAAATTTATATTTGCTATTTAAGCTCTAGAAAATGTGCTTTTCTTCTTAATTAGTCATTATAAGTGATTATATATATATATATATATCATAATAAATTTTTTTGCCATTATTCTAAGTAAACATAGAGTTTGTAAATGTCAAAAAACTTTATGTATCAATTTTTAAGCTTTATTTTCACAAAATAGTAGTAGAATTAGAATAACAAAAGTTACTATATTTTAACTTCTATTTTCATTTTTCCTAGCAGTCAGTTTAAAAGAATTTTGTAAATAAATTAGTAGTCATTTTTTGAAAATTTGAATCAATATTATATGTTTAAGTACAACTTAAGAAAAATAAAATTACGCTTATTATCCTTTAATGTATTAAATTCGTAGTTCATTAACCAATTAAATTTTAAGCTCTTAAGATTTAGATTTTCATGCTTAAAGTTTGAATATTTTACTTAGCTGAAATTCAAAAGTAAGTTGATTATGTTGTTGTTACTTTTAACACTTAAACAAGCCAAGCTCGCTATGCCGTTGATCATGAATTTAAGTCAGTAAGGTGCGTCTTTCGTTAACCAGAACACCACGAATTTGGAAGTACGGCTTTCATCTAAACTCTTCCGATAGATGGTACCATCAGAGGATAAACTCCCTCAATTTTGACGGTAGTCTGAAGCAAAAGGAATTTTTCTCCAGACCATTAAATCTATGGTAACTACTCAACAATCGACCACGGGTCTTTCACTTCCACAGATTTATCGAACACGTATATCGCATGTTTTTGGTGGGTCTTTGGTGGCTGTGGGGACCGAACAAGGACGTTCTGGTTGGAATCCTGATGCTCTAACCACTAGGCTACTACGACCTGGAGATAATGCCCTGGTTTCTTTTCATTGTTCGTTCAGCAATGGCTCCGAGATAATTTGTTATAGGGTTAGGATTATTAACTTTTTCTTTATCTTATCTCCTTTAAGTTTCAAAATTCATAATATGTGCTTTTATCTGTTTTTTAACGAAGTTGCAGAAGACTAAACCTGAAAATTATGACTTTGATTGACATATCGGTTTTTTACTTTTGGAAATATCAAAATTTAGGCCTCCTTCATAAGCTAATTTTTTGGAATTGTTTAAAACCTGTAAGAAATTCTTAAATTCTTTTATTATATATGTGAAGCTTATGAAGATTAAATGTCACATTCATTTATCATAATGTAAATACCTAGAAAATATCCGGTAAAAAACTGCCCTGACAAATATATGTAGACAGATAAAATCCAATATTAATATGCTGTTGTTTAATGTTTTAAAACAAAGCTGCAGTCTTGCTCAGAAGGAAATACTTCTGTTGTCGTTGTTGCTCTCGTGTGCCAGCTAGGCTGGCAAATTGGGGTGTGCTTCTCCACTTTTCCAACTGAACTGTATTTGGTGTGGAGTCCGACTTCTTCAGTGCACACACATGCCATAGGGACCCGTTTATAGGGTAGGCAACCATTCACACCTCATTAATACACAAGGAAAGGACAAAGACAGGATAGAGAGAAAGTACATCATTGCCTGAACCGGGATTCAAATCCAGAACCTCCCTATCCATAGTCAGGCACGCTGACCACCAGACAAGTTGGCCGGCTAAATAATCCAGTTAATAAGCAATAGTAAAATTGAAGTTGTATATATGGTGAGTGCCTATCTTAATAAAATTTTATCTGACTATTTTCCAACTATCCTCTTTCGCATAATATAATATCAGTCTTATCATAGTATTTTCAGCTTCATATGGCTAGTCATCTATAAAAGTTCTTCTGAAATTAAAATACAGAATGATAATAGTATCGTTCATTATCTATTTTTACCATTCATAATTACAAAATATTGTTTAAGAGAATTTAAAAATCTCAAGAGATGATTCAACATTTAGAGTGTTTATTATCTGGTACAATAGCTTTTTTACTGTTAGAAGTAGTTATATAAGAACCACTTTTGAGAAAACTTTTGAAATTTTTGATTGATAAAACTTTGTAAATTTTAAATTATTCTGTATTGCTTGTGTAATATTCCTTACTTCATTTTCTGTGTTCCAAAAAAGCTTTTAAATATTACTAAAATAAGGGAGACCGAATCCAGCTTTATTTTAGTTTATTGCTCGCAATTTATCAATTTCCGTATGCGTTGACATGATTTATAGTGATAAAGAACTAAAAGAGATATATTATGAGTAATGTGAGTTGGGAAGAGTTTTATTTTCTTCCTTCTATTTTTGGTATTCTCTAGTGAATTTAAACGTATCAAAAGATTTGTTCGCTTTACTTTTTATATTCACATGATTAATCTTCAACTTGATTTAGCTTAATTTATTCTCGTACTGATAAACAAGGCAACGATGAAATATGATATCAAAAACATTCATTTGATAATCGCGAGAAACAGAGAAGTTCTTCTGTAAAACTTACAGATTTAACGAATTCTTATTTTAGTCATCGGACTGTTTTTTATAAATCTATAAATGAATTTCTAAAATCATAGTAATATAACGATGAAAATTATTTTAGGCAATTGAACAATATATTTTGAAATTTAATATATATATATATATATATGTATATATATATATATATATATATATATATATATATATATATATATATATATATATGTATACGTGCTTGTTGAATCTGTAGAATCGAACGTCCTGTGGTCGATCTTTGAGGAGTCACCTTGGGTGTAATGGTCTGGAGAAAACTTCCTGGCCCTCCAGATGAATGTCAAAATTGAGAGAGATTATTCTCTAATGGGTCCGTCTATCGGAGGAGTTTAGAGCAAAGTGAAAAGATTTCGTCTTCGTAGTGCTCTATTTAAAGAGAAAGACTCACCATACTGACTTATTCTTATAATATCTTTCTTGACTAATTTCTTATAGCCAATGGCATTAACATTATATAAATTAGTTGTATTGTTATAATTTATAAACAAGTGCAATTTTTAAAAATTTTAAACAAGCAGGACCATGAACAACGTAAAATGTAAGCAATAAATGTTAGCAATGTAAGCAATAATATGTGTTCACAAATTAATATGTGTCCACAAATTAAAATGAATTTTTAGCATTTAATTTACATTTAGATAAATTTTTGGAACAGTAAACTGTTGTCAAGTATAAAATTTACGCCTAAAGATCGTTATAAATTCCCTTAGTTATTAATAAAACAAGGGGTATGAGTATTTATTTAGATCAGCTGTTATTGGTCATGGTTTTCCTTTTTAGGTACTTCTTATTATATGGTAAATATATGAATTCTTTATTTTTATTTGTTGATTAGCAAGTGATCATTTGCTCAATAATTTATCAATCTCGTAAAAATAAAGAATAAATAAACAGACGAAAATGAGGAATGAAATATAAATTTTTAATTTAATATTATATATAATATATAAGCATTATATACAACAAATATTAATTTTTACATTTGGTAAGTGAATTGAAATATAAGCGTAAGACACAAATTTAAAGAAAAAAAAAGTAAATATATCTTTCAATTTTACAAACATTAAATTTTTTTGAATGATTAAGTGCATAGGTGAAATTTTCTTCAGAGAATTTAATAAATGAACTTGTATATGAGAAATATTTATAAATTTTATCATAAATCTACTATTTATTTTATTAATCTCAAACAAATTATTTCTTAACTTATAACATCGTTTGAAATTTTTTATCGCTATATTGTGAAATATAAGCTATTTTTTAATGAATTTTTTGTTTGATAAATTAAAATGTGTGTATATATATATATATATATATATATATATATATATATATATATATATATATATATATATATATATATATATATATATATATATTTGTTTGATTAACAAAAAATTCAAAGTGTTTTCGAGAAATACATTTTAAAAAAGGATGTCATTTTGTATGAAAAGAATGTGGCTTTATAATTTATAAAATTTAATAAATAAATGTGCTTATAAATAGTTTAATGCCTATACTGATTTACTTTTAATGTTACACTTTAATTTTTGCAATTAAGCTTTCTCAGTTAGTGTAGATGGTATTATTTGAAGAGGGGAAGAATTCGATGTTCCTCTATTTACTGATGTAACCACTGACATAACAACTTTTTATGTACCCAATTTTTATAAATTTTTAGTGAATATTTTTTTTGAGTATTGTACATATGTATGTATAAATTATCTCATTTATTCTTATTTCATTTGCATCCAATTGACAATTTATAACCAAATCATTTAAATAAATGATCAAACAAACTAAAAATGATCAGTGTGTGAGTGTGTTTGATTATTGAACTTTGTACTCTGTAATACAGGTAGAAAAATCAAATGAAGGTTAGAGACTCATAGATTTTTATCAGCATTATAGTCTTAGCCAAGCTACAATCATTGACCTAAGAGAAGAAAATGTTACTTTACCCAATTTTATTTTACCTTTAGTATGTTGCTAGAGGATGTATAACTTTGCTGAACCAAATTCTTCGACTTAGTTTTATAAGAAATAGTGAACATCCAATACAAAGAGACAAGCATTTACTTTCATATAAAGAAGTAACACATATCGAATTTAAGTTTAGTAAAATTGGTTTATGTACACAAAATTATATGAAAATGAAAATATTTTTAAAGTTTAAAATACTTTAAACTTTAAGAAGGGAAGGAAAATGGGATTCTAATTTTAAAGTTATAACATTTATTGCTATAACATCGTAATTTGAAAGATTATTTTTTTTAACTATGCAAATTTGGCAGGATTTTTTTATACATTTTAGCGTAACTATTCGTTTGTATGAAATTTTTTTTTAGTTTAATTGCCATAGCTTACATACAAATAGCATTCAATGAAAATTGTGATATGGCCTTTTTAACTTATTACATTTCAAACACTATTTTTGAACTTAAATTATTTGTGTTTTCAAATCTGTGACCAGTTTAGTGTAAATTTATGCATCAAACTAACTAAAGCTAAATCCCTTTAGTCATTTTCAATTTAAAATCCATTAATTCATGAGAATCTAGGAATACATGTATGTTCCTTTTCACACATATTTATTGAGTTGATTTTAAAAATATCTTCCTATTTTTGATTTTGAAATTATCGATTGTTTTAGATTGGGATTTCAATAACTTTTAATTTGACGAGCTGTTTTTCTTAACATTGAAAGAATGCTCATGACATATTTTGATTTGTTTTGCGTATAACGCCTAAGAATCCTTTAATGAAGAAATACATTTAAGAAATATTTTAAATTAATGATAAAATATGAATATTAAATAACATGATAAATAGACAGTTATTGTTTAAACACACTTTTATAAATTTTACATAGTGATGTATAAAGATAATTTTATGCTTTGAAATCATATAGAATACTTTTTAGTATGTAACTATTTAAGAATTTCAAAATAGTAACTCAAAGCTTTTCTAAACAGTAATATATTATTTATTATTTTGAGATATTGAATTAGTTTACTTGACTTCTTGGAATTACACTTACAATATGATTGAGATATATAAAAATGACATATACATTTTTTTCATATAATTTAAAATATACTTATATTTTGTATTAATATTTTTCTTAAATGCTTTTTAATTAGTGTCTATTAAGCTATTTCGGGATAATTGACAGTTTCGTAATTCCTTTTGTCTGGAAATATTTGATAAATAAAATAATCTATGATATTTTCGGCACAGGTGCCGTAAAATCCAGGATGCCAAATTCTGAGATAGGCGAGTTTTGGCGGATTATCTTATGTATCTGTAAACCTCGTTTTTATAACATCATACTTATGGAGATCTATAAGAATTATGCAGAAAATAGTATTTTGGTAACCTTAGTATTTACGCCATCGCGCACGTCACAATCTTGGCAACATTTCTTCATCGCCAAAAAAATTCAGAATTTTTTTGGCGATGAAGAATTTGGAATCATGGATTATACGGTGCCTGTACCAGGTTTTTGATATATTAAAGGAGCATAAAATGACTTTTTTAAAATTATTCAATTAGTGATATAAATTAATATTAAATAAAATCAAATTTTAATTTTAAAAATGAAACTGAAATTATAAACTGCATAAAACATTTAAAGTGAAATCATTTCTAAAACGCTCATTTTTTTATATAAATTTAAACTTATTGATTTTTCTTTTACTCTATATTAAGTATATTAAGTGAGCAATTCCCAATAGCTTACAGTTTTAAGCGTTTATAAAAGAAAGAAAAAAAAAAAGGAAAAACTGCCATCAATTTCCCAAAATTTAAAAGATGCAAATCATTTTGATATAAAAAAAAAGAAGACTGTTTCAAGTTTTTTTTTTCCACATTTCATTTTCAATCACCTGCCCCATTCCTCCGCCACTTTCGCAACTCGCCCCTTTGAATTTCAATGCGATCAAACCAAAAACAGAAAGATCTGAAAGAAAGATCCATTTTGGGAAGCGAGTTTTGTGCATCTCCTATAGGATGAAGGAAAAAAAATAGGAAGAGAAAGAAAAAAAAATAGCAAAGGGAAGATGATGCCGAAGCAAAACTTGATAAAAACGTGAGAGCGACATGCAAATTGTTCTTTCAGTGGTTCAGCAATGAATCAAAAACTTGCTGCGTTACATAAAAAGGGAGAGAAGAAAAAGGAATCGGAATTTAAATTAGCTTAAAATATGCACTAGCTATTTCTTTTCCTTTGAAAACTATTTCTTTTTCCGTGGGCAAATGAAGCAGGGGAGTGCGAGGTAAAAATCAAACAACAGCCTTTCGCTTTTATTTTTTAGTGCTCTTTTCCCTTCAATTCATCATTATCAGTATTTTTTAGGGATTTCCTTTTAAAAGCAACTATGTTTAATCGTTTTTTTCATAAGTATAATTCAGCACTTTTTTTTTTTTTTTTTTTTTTACTCTTTTGGAATTTTAACGGAACTAAAAACGAACTTCTTTAGTGCCTTAATTGATATTTGATAGAAAAGAAAAAAAAATGTTTTAATTAGATAAAAGATGGTGATTTTGTTAAGAAATAAAATAAACTAAAATTGAAATGCCTAAATATCTTTGGTAAATAAAAAAATCATGTTTTAAGTATGTTTACCTAAAAATTATAGAAATTTTGTAATTTATACATATATATATATATATACATATCAGCTTTGACTATAATGAGACAGCAGATAATATCTTATCGAACTCATATGGTAAAGATATATTTACATTTTACTTATATTTATCTATGTTTCATGCGATGGAGGTATTTATATTTCACATACGTATGTCAGATCTTGAAGTTGAACCTTCCTATTTTTCTGATCAGTATCTATTGAAAAAAATTAAAAAAAACTGATCTCGAGAAAAAGCAAATAAACGAAAAACCTGAAAAACAATATTTCTTCTCTTAGGGACATATATCTTGTAAAATTTTGGACTTCGAAACAAAAATCATAAATAAATAACTAATATTTGAACGAAAAATACTTCGAAAATTTTTTTGTCTATTATAGTTGAATAAATAATATTTTTTGGAAAATTGTAATTACTGATAAATTAGAAGTTGTTACCAAACATAAAAATATAGTAAAATTCCTCAAATCACGTAGACTATCATTATTTCTACTAATACCTGATAACGGAGTATATACGATCTTGCATTGGAAGCATACGCAAGAGCAAAGAAGTAAACCAAGAGAAAGGTGGCTTGGTGATAACTTAAACGACGATAAAACATTAAAGAAGTATCTAATTAGAGAGTTAAATCAAGGGAAGAACTGTGTATCTAGAGCAATTCTGTTCTGCGTGTTTGGGCAGAAGTGAAAATAAAGAAGATATGTATTCAGGATATGTACGTTTTACAATACATTGGCCGGCCAACTTTCATTGAAGTATCTGTGAAACACTAGATTATTTTAGAAAAAATATTTACCCAATAAAATGTTTTAGTATGATGCAATACTAATAATAATATTAAATAAAATTTCAATATTGTATCTGGAGATAATATTCATTATTTTGATATGATTTTCTTAACAAGGAATTGTGGCTTTTTTAATTGATGTTCAATTTTTCAATATATACGTATGATATGTAGATATTTGTGTTTCTTACATTTACGTTGGATTCATGCCATGGAAGTATTTATGTCTGGTGGAATTATATTATTCAGATTTTCGTGTTTTAAATATTTGTATCAGACACAGGATATATTTAGTTTCCGTTGAACGAGCGACTTATTAAACTGAGGGTTAAATCAGTAACTATTCAGCCTGCAGTTTAAACTTTTAATGGAAAGATAACCAAAATGTGATGAGAATATATAAGAGTCTATATTATACTTTGCTAGATTATACAGTGTTTGTTA
Source organism: Latrodectus elegans (assembly GCA_030067965.1). NCBI lineage: Eukaryota > Metazoa > Arthropoda > Arachnida > Araneae > Theridiidae > Latrodectus > Latrodectus elegans. The sequence continues at coordinate 30,518,203 of CM057813.1, forward strand.
GAAACTGGTGCATAATAGATGCTTAAGAATCCTTACTACTAATTCTCAGTTAATAATCTTTCACACACACAACTGAATGTTATAATAAATATCTTTTAAACATCCTGTAAATTCTGATATTGATTAGGGATTTTCATTGACAATTGACCGTATTTACGTGTTGCATGAGAAGGAAGGTGAAAAAATCCGAGGCAGAGCTTCTTTAACAGATATATTTGTGGAAAGTTGAAATGCAACACCCTATTGTTGAACAGTTCCTGGAAAAACGAAGTCAACATTTTTTCCATTTCAAATATTTTGGTTCATTACTCCAAGGCGACTTCTGTGTAAAAGCCTATCCATCAACTAAAATTCTGATTTTTATCAAGAAATTTTAAATTATTACAAAATTACAACATCATAATTTGACACCGGCCATTTTCATATAGAATAACAAAATTGTTTTGATAAATTTTGAAAAATTTAATTAAATATCATGCATTTACGTTCCTTATTTAAGCTAAATTGAATTCATAACATAATATATATATATAT